>OZ023267.1:96131751-96701751 GCA_964006375.1 Tillus elongatus
CAATTTGTCTACTCCTTAAAGCGGTGGAAAAGGTTGGGTTTTATTGTTGTAGCTCGATTACGGGGCCACAATCTGCATACTCCCCAAATCTTCCCGGAGATCGTCTCTAAGATCTAAGTGTGTTTAACCCTAGATCTGGGAGAGAATAAAATCTGAAAGGAAATTAACGGCCCCAATTTGTCTACTCCTTAAAGCGGTGGATAATGTTGGGTTGGATTATTGTAGCTCAATTACGGGGCCACAAGCTTCATACTCCCCAAATCTCACTGGAGATCGTCTTCTAAGATCTACGTGTGTTTAATCCTTGATCTGCGAGAGATCTGACCGTTCGTTGCAAGTCTCGTATTATTTATGGTTTTGATATCATGAGTTTAAAAAAAAAACGTTTGATTTTGTTGGTGACACCTTTGATGTATGGTAAGAAATTACCCTGATAAGGAACCACGTAGGCGAAACGTTATAAATAATACGAGACTTTCGACGAACAGTCAGATCTCTCTCAGGTCTAGGGTTGAAGATACTGAGACCTTAAGAAACAATATCCGGTGAGATTTCGGAAGTAGGTAGATTGAGGCCTGGCAATCGAGTTACAACAACCCAACCCACTCTTAGTCACCGCTCTAAGGAGTAGGGAGATAAGGCCTTAGAGTTCATTTCTTTACATCTTTTCTTAACGTCCTGAAAATAACTCCAAACCAGAATCCGAAACGTCGAGTTTTAATAAATTCTAGGCGCAGTTCAACCCGAGAACTAAGTCTCTCTCTCTCTCTCTCTCTCTCTATATATATATATATATATATATATATATATATATATATATATATATATATATATATATATATATATATATATATATATATATATATATATATATATATATATATATATATATATTGAAACTGACCCCGGATATGGGTTGTATGGAACCTAGTTCGCGTATATGTGTGTGTAAAAAAAATTAATTCAAAAGTCGGTATCTCTCCATTAGTTAATTTTACTAACAAGGAAAATCTTAAAGTATTCCTAAATGCTTAAGCTTGTCGAAAAAAATGAATAGAGACTACAAATTTGTAATTTTTAAAGTCTACTTAAAACTATTTTTCAGCTTCACATTCGATCAAATAAACAGTAGTACATCTCAAAAAAGTCTGGACGCAGCAAGTGCGTTATGGTAGCGAACTTTCGTAAAAATGTTTTTAATGGCAAATATGTCTTGTTTTTAAAAGGACATGTGGTTGGCAGTATAACCTATATAGTACTAACAATGTACCATATTTCATAAAAATAGCATCGTTGTTTCAAAAAGTAGAAACATTTTCCGAAAATAAACTTTAAAAGTTACAACAAAAAAACTGGTCCGATTTTCCTGGCCAACGAACCTCTTTAAGCTATTTACACACCTGCCACGATATAATTATTCACAAACAGCTTTAGGACGACCAAAATTGAAAAAAATTATGAGTTTGCAAAAATTTCTTTTACAAAAAATCACCATTTTTTTTTACAGAAATTGCCTTCAGTAATGTTACACTACATTATATTTTTCACAAAAATTCGACAACTTTTTTTTACAATAAGTTACTAAACATTTATTATTAATTACCAACATATCACAAAAATCTTACAAAAACAATTTCTACAGAAACGCTAAAAACATTTCCGCGAAAACTTTTAAAATTCAGCCACTATTTTAGAGTGCCTGTATACGACAGCTGGATTTTTTCGAGGAGTAATACAAACAAAAAGCTCTCTAAATCCTTCATTTCTATGGGGCTCCGCTGTCTATTGATAAAAACGCCGTATTACAATTTGTGATACGTGTTTGATATATGTGCCAAAAACGTGAAAAGTTGAAAACAATTAAACAACTCAAAAACCAAGAACGATATCAATTTTTTTCTTCTTACAAACATGCATTATAATTCGATGGAAAACAGAAAAATGCAATAACATAGAGGGGGGGGGGGGGGCGTTCTATTAAAAAAAGAAAGTGTATATCACCAACGACTTATGGGCCACCCTGTGATTGTCAACAATACTTTTTTCTCACATCTTGTATAATAACGGATATACTGAGCTCTACCGTAGAAATGCGTCACCCTCTATATGTATAAACAGAGAAAAACTAAAACTGACCCCGTATATGCGTTTTAGGAGTTCTAGTTCACGTTCATTTGAAGACATCTTTTTAAAATTCATAAGTCGCGGTTCTCTCAATAACGAATTTTTTCTACGAAAATTTGCTAAAATATAGTCTATTAAACCAACTCTATAGCTGAAACTGCTGCCGAAGCATCAGAAAGAGGGTCTATTTGAAACGGATTTTCCGAAAATATTTTAGTAATTGAAGGACAATGATGGTTGAAGCTGAAGCTTAAGGCTTTGTAAAACACACTTATCACGACATATCTTCTACATAACCCGTATTTGTTTCAAATTCGTCATCTAAAAATTTCAAATTTTGACGTTTCAAATCGCGACTTTGACGTTTTAAGAAGATAACTGACAAAATGTTCAAAATGTTTTTTCTGATACTTCTTGACATTTTTGCGTCAAGAAAAGTTAACGGTTGTATGTAATATTCAATTAGTTTTGTTAGTCACACAAAATATTTTGTTCTTGTGCTTTTCTCTGATCACCAGTGGCACGCATTTTTTTTTTTCTTAAAATGCCTATAACTTTTTTCCTTCCAACTAGAGATTTGAATTTTGGCATGTAGGGTAAGTTTGATAGTAGAAACGTATATGCCAAATTTGGTTGTCATATCTCTGTTATTTTCGGAGATGCAAAAATTTTCCGAAAGAATACCCAAAATTTCCCCGGAAAAACTGGTCCGATTTTCCTGGTTATCAAACCTATTCAAGCCACTTAAGGTTTGAAGGTACGTACCAAATTTCATCAAAATCGGCCCATTATTTTTTCAGTTATCGATACGATATATATATATATATATATATATATATATATATATATATATATATATATATATATATATATATATATATATATATATATATATATATATATATATATATATATATATTATATTTTCTGTATAAAATACATGAAATTTGCAATACATTTTTTCACTAACTAAAAAAACTGATTTCTATAATTTAAATATTTTTATCACATTACCCCTCATTCCAATGTCCTCCAGCGCTTGTAATAACAACATGTGACTGACAGAGTCAAATGCTGTGACCAGATCTATGAAAACAGAAAGAGACGATTCACCGTCAGCCAAGGAAGCATAAACATAAGCTGTAAGACTAAGTATTGCATCCTGAGTCGACACTCCCTCTTTAAACCCAAACTGCTTTTCTGAGATCAAGTTATATTTTTCCAAGTAACTCACTAGTCTTAATTTAATTATGGTCTCAAAGACTTTAGTGAAGCAAGTGATTAATGATATAGGTCTATAATTTTTTTCCCTCCCTCGGGGCTCGTGCGCGGCCTCGCCGCCCCATAACACTGCAACCTTTGGTTTATTGTGCATGCCCTTAGTCTTTTTACTCCACCCACTCCAAAATCACTGTGCCTTGCACTAGTGAACTAGTGGTAGGGTGAAGTTTTATAATGCTCTGTCTCCGGTCTAGACTGACCGTAGATCAGTTATCTTCTGCGGTCCAGAGCTTTACACTCGCACAAGATGTGCTGGACTGATTCCTCCCGCTCACCGCAAAGTCTGAATCCCCCTCGAACCGCCCCATTTTATGCAGGTGTTTCTTGACGGCCATGTCAGCTTCTGCATTGCCTTTGACCCCCGAGTGCACCCAGATGAGAGTACTATAATTTGAGTTAAGAAAATATATATTGGGAAAATACAATGTAAAATAAAAGTCCGGACGTAGCAACAGAGGCGAATTTTCATTGTCAAAAATTTGAAATTTAATAAATGAATTAGCTGGAAATCTGTAAACTTTAATTTTGATACGTAATGAAGTCTCCGCAAGCGCAGTTCCTGGCCCTGCAAAACTTTTTTTTGACCATTCAGTTTCATAAATTTTATTTGTTATGAAACAGAACCTCGGTGGTTCAGGGGCAAGAACGCGTACCTCTGAACCGAATGGTACTGGGTTCGATCCCAGGGTACTCATTTCACTTTTTCAGTACAAACTGTAAAATTAACATCAACCGAGGTTCTGGCATTGTATTTGAGCAAGTTGAATGTCTGCACGTTCCGCCCTTCGGAGGGGGCGTAAAGCCGTCGGTCCCGTGTCCATGCGATGTTGGGCACGTTAAAGATCCCGACCCTCCTTACAGAAAGACAGGGGTTCGGCAAAATTTCCAGGATAGTGAGGTGAAACTGCTCCCTGGCGTCGGTGATTGGCCATAGTCGCGGAAATAGGCCGACGTTAAAGAAACAAAGCACACACACACACACATTTGTTATGAAACATCTTTAAATCCATTGGTCATGGTTCGGCTTTTCAGAAGAGCAACAAACAATAATTGTTTGTGAAATAATTATTATTTAATGTTTACAACTTGGTTTTCTTTTAATTAAAATATTCATTCGGGTACATTCTGAAATAAAACCGTTTATATAGAAAATTATATTAAAGTAAGTCAGAATTTTTGAAAGCATAAATATTTTCCGAAAGAAAACTTAAATGTAAACCAGAATTTGTAGCCCATTTAAGTTGGGCCGATTTTGATAAAATTTAGCATGTACCCCTTTTGTTTGTAAATGGCTTGCATAAGTTCGTTAGTCAGGAAAATCTAACGAGGTTTTCGGGGAAAATTTTGAGTTTTCATTCGAAAAAAAAAATGTTTATCTCAAAAAATAATGAGCCGAATTTGATAAAATTGGGCATGTACCTTTCTTTTGTAAATGGCTTGGATAAGCTCGTTAATCAGGAAAATCAGACGAGGTTTTCCGGGAAAATTTTGAGTTTTCATTCGAAAAAAAATTTTATTTAAAAAAATAAAAAACTATGATAACCAAATGTGGTAGGTAGATTTACGATATAAAAAGTAAACCATACACCAAAATTTGGATTTCTATGTTACAAGGAAAAAAAGTTATAATAAAATATTTTGTGCCAGATCATTTCTATGATAATTCACTACCATAACGCACTTACTGCGTCCAGGCTTGTATTTATTTGTATTTAACACATTGTTAAATTATTGCAATGGTGATGAATGTGGTCTATTCGGCTCAAAATACACGTTTGGGAGGTTTCGGCGCGACGAGTCACGAATTTTATCATTTCTAGTGCATTTTAAATATAAGTGTGCTTTTTTTAAATATTTTTTCAAAACATTAATATTTATTGAAATGATGCATGACAAGCTAAGCAAGGATACCAGCTTTTTAGCCTGTAAATGGTTGGACATAATTATTTAACATAAGACAATCGAGTGATGTTTTTAATTAAACTTGAAAACTTTTACATTTTCTGTTGTATATTACTAAACACATATATTTTAAGATGTTTTGGAAAAAACAAATTAGGTAATACCTACACTAGCTTCTATTTTCAAAGAGAATTCGCTAAAAATAGCAGTGGAAACAACTTTGCTACTTTTTCTAGGAATAAATCTGTCCTCTTAATTTTGAAAATTTGCATACACGTTGCTCCAATCTCGATGATAATATAGTCTAGTGGAAACAGTTTGCAAGTATTATAGTTGCTCTTGTGATTTATTTAATAGAATAATTGTTTAACAAGCGTCACCCTCTTTCTAGTTAGTCTGTGTTAGCTGTAACCTCAACTTACTTCTGCTGCCGCTAGGCCAAAAGGCATGTGTTGTTTCCGTACTGCAAATATTCTTCATTTGGTTCATCACTTAGGTATTGTTTTTAATAATTTGTATTCAAAATGTGAACAAAATTTCTAAAAATTAATTCGCATATTATATTGTGAATTTAAAAAAAAATTAATCTAATTTATTTTATTCAATTTAATACAAACCCAGCATGATTAGTTAAGTTTGTATTAGTGAATTTTTATTAAAAAAATGCTCTAATCGATGGTGAGACTTTGCAAAAAAAATTTCAAATGAGCGCGAATTTGGGCCCCTAGAACTCATATCCGGGGTCAGTTTCGATTTATATATATATATATATATATATATATATATATATATATATATATATATATATATTTATATATATATATATATATATATATATATATATATATATATATATATATATATATATATATATATATATATATATATATATATATATATATATATATATATATATATATATATATGTATCCAACCAATAACAAAAAATAATTACCCGATTTTGATGAAACTCGGCAAGTGCCCTTCTTTTATTAATAGCTTGGATGAGTTCGTTAGCCAGGGAAATCGGACAAGGTTTTCCAAGAAAATTTTGAGTTTTCTTTCGAAAATAAATTTTTTCTCCGAAAATTACAAATATATTTCGATGAAATTTGGTGTACATATTGGTTTGGGAAATACATAACTATGTGCCTAAATTCATCTTTCCAGGTTTACAGAAAATTGAGATATTCAAATTTGAAACATTTATTTTTAATATCACCGCGTTTCATTGACAATGGCAAACCTGGCTTATATGAGATCTATTATGTCGTTGCCCGGCAACAGAACATTTGATATTATTGCGCAGGTCTGTTACACGCTTTAACTGACGTTTATGGTATGGTATTAGATTGTTTATATGTTTATCTGTTTCACTCGACAAATTATTTGTGTTATTTGGGAAATTTTTATATACAAGTGCAAATTATTCTTTTATTAATGTTAGTGGGTGGACTAAACAGTGTTTGTTATGTTTTATCAACACATATAAAGGATCGAAGTTTTACAAAAAGGGCTGATATGCAACAGGTTAGTTATTTTCTCTCTGATGCTTTGGCGTTAGTTTTAGTTAAGTTTATGGTTTAACGATCCATAATTTTTAGCTAATTTTCGTACAAAAAATTCGTCAATGAGGAGACCGCGACTTTAGAATTTTTAAAAAAATTCTTCAAATGAGCGCAAACTAGGCCCCCTGGAATCCATATCCGGGTTTACGTTTAGTTGTTATCTGTTTACATATATACAGGGTGACGCTATTCTACGGTATACCTCAATATAATTATTATTATACAAGAGACCAGAAAAAAATGTATAAGTTAATTATAGGGTGTCTTGAGCTGCATCTTATAAAATTATTTTGGCAATCACCGGCTGGCCCATAAGTCGTTGGTGATCCCTGCAAATTTTTTTCGAACAGCCTTATTTTATTGCATTTTTATCGAAATATGTTTGTAAGAAAAAAATCAAGACGCAGTAAGTGCGTTTTGGTAGCAAATTTTCATTAATTGCTTCAAATTTCAATAACTCAATTTGCTATTAACCTAAGGTTTGTTGGTTAGAAAACCAAGATTTATTGTCAGAAAATTGTTGTACATTTTCAAACAATAAGTTATTTTGATAAAATATGGCACATTGTTTCTACTATATATGTTATACCGCTAAACAAATTGATGACTGCTTGCATTAAAAAGACATATTTGATATTCAAGGCATTTTTATAAAAATTCACTGCCATAACGCACTTGCTGCCTCTAGACTTTTTTTAATTTCTAAAAATCACTATAGCCTTAGAAGGAAAGTGGATTCAGCAAATCCATTTCTTAATATGAGGTATGACATCAAATGTCGTGGCTGACTAAGTTTGATTATATATATATATATATATATATATATATATATATATATATATATATATATATATATATATATATATATATATATATATATATATATATATATATATATATATGAATATATGAATTCGAGCGATAACTTAAAAAAATACTAAACTGATTTTAATCAAACTTGGCAAAAATCTTGTTTGGGCGAAAACCTAGGTCGAGTTTGTTAATCAGCCTTTATGCTCAAGTTTTTCCGGTGGAAAATAGGAGAAAACTTTTTGTGAATGCGATATTTTTTAAATTATTAAAGTCAGTGGAATGAAATTTTTCACATATATAAAGCATTCAAAGATCTTCTCACATGTTAATTTTGGGGCGTTTATCTCCACAAAAATTTAAGTTATCCTGAATTAAAGAAATTTAAAAGCTACGACACACTCCTATAAGTTTATTAAGGCGTTGTGTAATGAGCGTGGGAGCCGTTGACATAACGGATGTCTTAATTTGTTTTCTTTGCATGTTGGAAAGCTAGAAAATCTGCCTAACGAATTGAAACAGCCAGAGTTGTCAGTTTCAAAATTTTATTACAAACTTGAGAACTTTCCCTCGTTAGGAAAAAAATCGGCAGCTAAAGAGTTTAAGCCTGATTTTAAGTTGTGATCCAAACAATAACTAAATAAAAGCCTTATAAGTTGAATAAAACTTTTACAGTTCTAACATTTTTTTGTTAATCCAGCCTAGGAAGATTTATCTATAGATTGGGCATTCTGAAATGACCAACGACACGATTCTTGGTCGCGTGGTCAGAAATTCAAAGCTCACAAAACGCTTCTACACAATCCCAGTCAAGAAAATCGTTAAGCATTCAACGACGCAAGAAACCGCTATGTCCGCATTCTTTCTGAGGCAAAAAACTCGTTTAATAACGGAGCATACAACGTCGTAATCTGTGAAATATTTCTGGTGTATTTCTAATTTGTTCGCATCCAAGTACAATTCTTTGCTGCAGGTCATCAACATTTTCAACATTTGCCCCTATAAATAAAAGTCCATAGGATTTAAATCAGGGGATCGAGCCGACCATGACTGACGTCCACCGCGTCCGATCCAACTGCGTCCAAATGTATTCAGCCATGGCCGGCTCGATCCCCTGATTTAAATCCTATGGACTTTTATTTATGGGGGAAAATGTTGATGATCTGCAGCAAAGAATTGTACTTGGATGCGAACAAATTAGAAATACACCAGAAATATTTCACAGAGTACGACGTTGTATGCTCCGCAGAATACGAAAGTGTATTGAACTGGAGGGTGGCCATTTTGAACATTTATTGTAGTCAGGTATCATAAAATGTTATACATTTTTTATTTGTTGTTTTATTTGTTGTTAAAATTTGCGGACAATACAATTAATTACTTGAGAAAAATTAATTTTTGAGCGACATCGACATAGAAAAATTGAAATATCTCGAAAATGGTGTGTCTGAGAGATTTAAATCAAGTATAAATTTTTTACTTACAATTGATAAGGGCTGCAACGTAGCTATACGGTAGGTCGATATTAATGAGTGTCAAAAAATTATAGCCAATTGAATGCAAGCCATGTCTTACAGGTGGCGCCCTCTGCCAGCAGTGTTATTAACAATAACATATTTACATTTCTTGTCCTCGAAAACCCCCACATGCCAATTTTCACGCCAAATTTTTAATTTGACTAGGACTTATTCGTGAAAAACTGACAAAAACAAATAACTTTAACACGCTGTATTTAAAAAACTAAGCATTTGCGGACCCATATTTATATGAAAAGATAATCTTATTTTTTTGTGTTGAATGTGCACCTGTAACATAGACCATCATTTTTGAAACACTCTGTATACTTCATAGGTACTTGACTTACAGAAACGACATATATGACAGTTGACATTAAAAGTACAAGATACAAGACTATCAATGGATCAACGGATTACAAAATAACACTTCTCCTTAATCCAGTGATTATTTAGTCCTATTATATACCAAGATTTTTCATACAAACATTATGTTATGGGCCATGTAAATCCTTAGTTAATACATCAGCTATCAACTCGTTAGTAGGCATATAATCAATTTCAATTGCGCCTTTTTAAGAATTTCTCTAATAAAATGATATCTGGTTCTTAAGCTTAGTTCTATTATGGTGCATAGGAATTTTATCAACTTTTGAGCCTTTTGATTATCTTTATAGAGTTTCAATATCCTAATAAATACATCTTCTTTAGAAGCTTCTGATATAGCTATATATGGCTTCAGTACTTGAAAGAGCCACACAAGACTGCTTTTTAGATTCCCATGATAGAGGCCCATTACACATTTTAAAAACATATCCTGAATAAGATTTTCTATCATTAATATCGTTAGAAAAATCAGCATCCACAAAACTGGATTCATAACTAGATTTGGTAAAAATTAACTTTTTATTAATTGTCGCCTTCAAGTATTTTAAGACTTGCTTTCCATGTTTCCAATGTTCAGGCCCATATAAAGAATTGAACTGACCAGGATAACTCACGCTGTAAGCAATGTCCGGTCTTGTACGTACTACTTAGATACATAAGAGATCCTGTCAAACACTGATAAGATACATTTAAATTATCCCCAACATCTGGTTTTAATTTGAAACCTGCTTCCATATGTGTCCCTATAGTTCTACAATCAGGTAATATAAATTTATTTAACAACTCTAAGATATACTGTTTCTGATCAATTTTAATTGTATTATTTTTTTTTGTCATGCTCAATATTGATACCAGGAAAAATTTTTTACTTTCCCAAGATCTTTAAGTTCAAATTTTTTTGACAACATACTTTTGATTCCATCTTTTGCACGTGAACAATTTGAAAAAATTAAAAAGTCATCAACATATACAGAAATCATTGCAACAGAATTATTTTCAAATTGGAAATAAACACATGGTTCAAAATTTGATTGCATGAAATGCATTTTCTATAATATACTTTTAACTTTATCATTCCATGCTCTGGAAGATTGTTTTGGGCCATATATTGCTTTCTTTAAAAGACGTACCTTATTCTTATCACTTAAATTTTTTGATGCAAATCCTTCTGGCTGATTCATATAAATTTGTTCATGAATTTCGCCATTTAGGAATGCTGTGTTTACATCTAACTGATTTATGTCTAAATTGAATTCTACTGATAGAGCTATTTGTTGACGAGTAACACCAATTGGGTGATTTATTATACCGGGCCCCAATCTGCCTACTCCCCAAATCTCACTGGAGATCGTTTCTAAGGTCTCATGTGTTCAACCCTAGACCTGAGAAAGATCCGACCAATCGTCGCAAGTCTTGTATTATTTATAGCGTTTCATCTACCTGACTCATCATCGTAGTGATGCTTTTGTAACGGTATTTAGAGGATTAGGCGGGTTAGAGGTATGTGCGTTGCGTCAGGTAGGAAGCCGTTAAACTGTCTTTTGATTTATTGGTCATTTTGTGTGTTTGTAATGATAGTTTCCATGTAATTTGGGTCAAAGGGCATCATCTCTTGTTTAAGTGTGTGTGTTTTTATTTCTTTAAGGTCGGTCTATTTCCGTGACTATGGACAATCACCGACGTCAAGGAGCAGTTTCACCTTATTCTCCTGGAAATTTGTACAGTATGTACTGAAAAAGTGAAAGGAGTACCCTGGGATCGAACCCAGTACCCTTCCCTTCAGAGGCACACGTTCTTACCACTGAACCACCGAGGCTCTTCTTGTTTAAGTAATCGGGATGTTTTTTCATCTCGCTCGCTTCGCGGATAATTCTGGTTTTAAAGTGGTGGACCGGGGCTATTTTGGCATTATCGAGGTATGTTTTGTGTCCTGTATAAAACCGAGATCCAAGTATATAAACCTATATATATATATATATATATATATATATATATATATATATATATATATATATATATATATATGTATATATATATATATATATATATATATATATATATATATATATATATATATATATATATATATATATAAAGGCATTAGCCCCACACCCAAACATTATTAATATGGGATCTTCGCAGCAAAGAACACACCTATGGACGGAAAATACAAAACTATAATGAAACAAAACTGCTCTCGTTCCCTGCCGAGTACACATTTAAAATGAAAACTTCAACATATTACACATAGGTGTCAGATAAAATACCACACCCTAAAGAGAGGAATCAAAAACAAACTCTCTCTCTCTCTCTCTCTCTTTATATATATATATATATATATATATATATATATATATATATATATATATATATATATATATGTATATATATATATATATATATATGTATATATATATATATATATATATATATATATATATATATATATATATATATATATATATATATATATATGTGTGTGCCTTATTAATTTTTTACATTCAACTGCGCTTGTAGTACTCATTAAAATTAAAAGTTTATTGTTTTACTACGGTATTTAAACGTGACATACACTTATATTTTTCAGCTGCCATTTCTCTCTTCTCCCATAATTTTAACTCTTATTATCTTCCTCTAAACAACTAATATAAGACGTAGATTGGACATTGTGGGTGGAAACTGAACCAAAAAGCAAAATCGCCCCCAAAAACCTAAAAATTAATAACGGAGTTATGCGCTAGATACGTATTTTGCCAACTAAATTATCCTCATCAGTAGATGTAGCAGTTTAGCGACAGCTATTGATAAGACAATTTTGTTGTCGAAATACGTATCCATCGCATAACTCTCTGTCATTATTTCTGTGTTTTTTGGGGTACTTCTGCTTTTGGTTTTTGTTTTGTTTTTAGATAACTACTGTTTATTATTCATATTAAAAGACACTTTGGTTTAATATAATGCTGATTAAAAATTATATATTAATAAATAATAACTTGGAGCCCTCTGATCGTAACGTTAATATCCAACAGCTTTAAACTCGAAAACATAAGTTTTGGTGCATTAGCTCGTAGGCAAGGTTCTCAGTTTTAAAACTTTTTTTATAATCAAAGCACTTATGATGATGAAGATCAACAAATGTAGAATAAAATACTTAAACAGAAAAACTAAGATAGATTTTTGATGCGGTTTCTAGTTTTCTACTGAGTGCTGAAAAAAAATGATATTCTATTTTTCGTAACCCTTGCATTAGCAAAATTTTGTTTACGAAAATTCACTAAAAAATATAGAAAGTAATTTGTAATTGAAAAACAACCTTTGTTTTCAGTTGGCCAACAATACCACCTCATAATATGAGCGGGGGAAGCAGAAGCAGCGCTCTGGGGGGTGGAGATCCCCTTATGCCCTCGCCCGCATCTCAAAGTGCTGTGATAGTTTCTCCAGAAACACTTAGTCGTCATTCCTCCCCCGCTAAGACTGCCAAAACTACTGCTCATGTTCAAATTGCTCAACCGCCAAAGTAAGTATAAATACATGCATTTTTGTTATTCATATATCATACATGATCGTTATAGTACGCTAGGTATCTTTTGACTTTAATGACTTAATGATACAGGCATTTTGAGTCTAAAACTAAAGTGGTTTTAAACGGTTCCTTTACAGCATTTGCTTAAAAAGGTACAAAAAGGTAAAGGTAAGATGCTTACTGGCAATTAGGCCAATGCTGGCCCTTGCTGCTCATCTAAACTAACCTACCCTCCACCTTAAGTTCGATCTCAACGACAGAAGTGATTGGAAAAATCATCCGCTGCCGGTGAGTCTCGAACCGTGGTCCCCCGAGTCTGAATTGGGAAAAAAGGTACAAGTAAGCAAATTAGATTGTAATTTAAAAATAAGTTACTTGATTTATTTTTTGTTTTTTATATATTTTCATCCCATCTTTCTTTTTAGCAGACCTATTTGATAACTTTTTCAACGTGATAGTGAATTTCAAATACCACTTTTTTTAATAGATAACATACTAATCAGTCTTCTGTCACAGAATTTCTGAAATATCATTACCCATTTTAAGGTGAAAGGACTAGTTGACCTTGTTAACATTTGTTGTAGCTTCTTTATTTTATTAAGCACGTTTGCTAAATTATGATCAATCAGGACTTTAAAAGTGGCATGGCAGCGCTGGTCTACAATCTTATCTTGAATAAATAATTGACAATTTGGTTTTTAGAAGCTCTTTGTTCAAACTGCTATAATCGTAACAAGCTAAATCTAGATTTTTTTACCGGAACTCTCCTAGTGTATTCAGCAAACTACTGAGTGTAAAGTAAAAAAATTTGGACGCAGCAAGTTCGTTATGGTAGCCAATTTTCATAACAATATTTCAAATCTCTATAAAATTTCTTTTATTAAATGCTCATAACTTTTTTCTTCTAACTTTGAAATGTATATAGTATACGTATAGTATACGTTTTACGTTGCCCTTGATATTTTCGGAGATACACAAGCTTTCCAAAGGAAAACTCAAAATTTGTCCGGAAAAACTGGTCCGATTTTCCTGGCCAATTAACTTATTCAAGTCATTTACAAAAGGAAGCTACCTAACACACACACACACACACACACCAATATATATATATATATATATATATATATATATATATATATATATATATATATATATATATATATATATATATATATATATATATATATATATATAACTTCCGGTTTAAGCGGAAGTGACAACAACTTTTAAATTTTAATAACACCCTGTATATTGTTTTTCCAAAATTTGGAATTTATGCCACATTCCCTTTACAATGATGTATAATACGTCATATTTGTCCCTAACGTGGCTAGAAACAAGCAGGCATTAAAAAAAAGGTACAATGATAATTATATTACATAAAAATAATTAAATATACATAATTTCTTGAATCAATATTAAACAAATGCCTAAGCGAAAGGAGAATAGTACGCTAAATTTGTTAAGTGAGGTGTTCATAATGACGGCCATGATTTTCCCAACCAGACTCAGCCCAATCAAGCAGTTCACGAGAAGTAACAGATCTAAGTACCACGCCGTTGATAGTCTGACATTCCACCCTTATTCTGTTTTTGTAGTCTTCAATATTATTTAAAGTGTTCGATAAACTTTATCCTTTAAATAACCCCACAGGAAATAATCAAGCGACTTAAGGTTAGGAAATATAGCGGGCCACCTTACAGCGCCATTTGTACCTATCCACTTTTCAGGAAAAAATTCCCGGAGGTATTCTGTAACCACTTGAGCGTTGTGGGCAGGTGCACCATCTTGCTGGAGAAACATATTATGACGCAAATTCAAGCGAATATTTTCCAACAATACTGGAAATCATTGGTGATGACTTTCAAGTACATTTCCCGATTCAGATTCTCTTCAAAAAACTTTGGTCCAACAATATATCCATCAATAACGCCACACCAGATATGTGTCGCCCAGGTGTTCTAAAAACGCCTCTCTCTTATCCAGTAGGGATTTTCAGCAGTCCAATACTGACAATTATGACGATTTACTGTGTCATTATTGTGAAAACAACTCTCATCTGACCATAAGATGTGACTCAAAATTCTTTCATCTTGCGCAACAGTTAGAGTTAGCCATACAAGAAATGCAAGTCTTCTATCATAATCTGCTGGTTGCAACCCTTGATGAAGATCTACTTTAAATGGCCTATACTTGGCGGTTTTTAAAATTCTCCGAATAGAAGATCTAGAAATGTTGCTCTCTAGCTCTATTTCTCTAATAGATATGTGAGGATCTGCTTCAACTTTTCCCAAAACGGCAACAGTGTTTTCTTCATCCGATGCTGTTCCTGATTTTAAAATGGTCTGCTTCTTCCTAAACGATCCACTCGAAGTCAAATTAGAGCTAAACTGGTAAATACCATTTGCGTTGCTCTGCGCCTATTTGGGTATTATTCCTGATCTAACAACAGTGCTGCTCTACGATTTCGTTGACATTCTGCATAAATCAAAACCATATTTACTTGAACCGACTGAGGTTTCAATCGTATAGCAAATGTCTTTCGAAATGTATAGTAGACTTCATGGCACCCTTGGAAGATCACGATTCGAATTCTTATCATGTAAGCCAAAAAATGAACAAAACATTACAATGGTATAGAAGTGAATGTTAAATAAAAGATTAAAGCAAATAGACCTTTTTCAAATCAAAATATGTAATGTTGAATGGCTTAATACTTTTAAAATAAAATGATGAATCCGTATGTGATCATTTTCAAAAAGTCTATTCTTAAGCCATTATAAAATTTGACTTATGATACATCATTGTAAAGGGAATTTGGCATAAATTCAAAATTTTGTAAAAAATATACAGGGTGTCATTAAAAAAATCAAAAGTTGTTGTTACTTCCCGTTAAACTGGAAGTTCCACCATTTTGTTTTTCAATTGTTTTTTAAGATCTTTAAGCACATATGCAATAGCCAAAATTTCAAATCTACAACTATTAAGCCAGCCGAGAGAGATATCCGGTTGGAACAGGAGAAATGGGACACCTATAGCATATATATATATATATATATATATATATATATATATATATATATATATATATATATATATATATATATATATATATATATATATATATATATATATATATATATATATATATATAACGTAAACCAGATCTTGTGAATAAATAACATAAATAACAAATACTTTTTTTCAGGACACTACCTGTTCTCTCACCTGGCCCTTATGCTCTAACACATTACCACCAGCAGTATCCTGTGATGAGAAGACTTTCTAGAGCCGAAAAGCAAATAGAATGGCGGCAATTAGGCGCGTAAGTAACTCCTTATGCTTTGAAGTATTTTTAAGTTACAATTTATTAGAGTTGTGATTGTCTCTAAATTTTCAGAATACTCTAAAGTGTTTTATAAGTATTGTGTCTTTGAAAATAATTTAAATTTGAACGCCCTGTATGAAAAACTAAAGGATTTTGTGGAATATCTTTATGCAGGAGCCTTTTTGGTAAAGATGGTCACCAAATATAAAAGAAGCTTAAGGGTGTGATACTCTAGAAGAAGAATCACCCACCGAGGGAGATAGAGAAAATGATCCTGGCAAGTGGCTCCAGAGATGTTGAACTACTAATTTTCTTGAGTAGCGTATGATTATATTGAAACCCCCACTAAGTTAAACTACTTTACACCAGGTGGCGTCTTATTCGAAATGCATTTTGTAGAAATCTTACCTTATATTTAACACAACCACCGCCGTTTGCAAGCAGTTTATGGACATTTTACATGCCGAACATTACATGGTACACGAGACCGACGTCTCAGCGGCCGCTCTGAAGAGTGGGTGCAGACTACAGATTGTGTTGCACATAAAATTATATTATACAGAAGGGGAAGAAATTTAAAATGTAGAGAGCCACAACCGCCTTCTTACTCTTCTAAAAATAGAGAATTTTTATGTTCTAATAGATTCGAAAATAAGTTACTTAAATATTTTAATCAATAAGTATAGTATGATTTTAAATAATAATTTTATCACTTATTGTACATAAGTACTTTTCAAAGCTTTTTATTCAATGTATTCTTTCAACTTGTGCAATTTATCAAGATAGCTTAAATTAGACAAATTGTCTTAGTAAACACAGGGTAATCAATGCTATTTTATTGATCTACTTAGGATAATAAACATTTTCAAATGTTGTTTGTCATAAGTACATTATGTAATGCTAGATGTATTCTCACCATAATTAGAACCGCAGACCGGTTTCACTCTAATAAGAGCTCGTCAGTATGGTATACTAATTACAGCGAAAACACACCTAAAAACTAATAGGGCTATGGTAGCCAGCCTCTTAGAACATTGTGAGATGTACGATGTCGGCCCTGGCCCATTTCTTCCCTAATATAGGGACAATGTATGTAAGGGTAGTTGTATTCGCACCATAATTACGGTATACGTTACAGCGAGAACACACCTATAGGGTAATGGGCCCGGGCTGGCAATTTACAAAATTCTTAGTTGGTTGTACACAGTCTCTTATTTTATAACATTTTGTGTTATTAGGAGCTGCCGTGACACCGTACTACCTGGTTCAGCACCGAGATGGCGAGCCTGTCACAATGTTCTTGGAGACTGGCTACCATAGCCGCATTACTTTATAGGTGCATTCTCACTGTAATTAGTATACCGTACTGATGAGCTCCAATTGCTCTGCGGTTCTAATTATGGTGAAAATACATCTAGCATTACATATATTGTCCCTATATATGGAAATAAATGGGCTAGGGCTGGCAATTTACAAAATTGTTAGTTGATTCTACACAGTCTCTTTTTATAACATTTTGTGTTATTTGGAGCTGTCGTGACAACATACTATCTGGTTCCGCACCGAGATGGCGACCCTGTCGTACATCTCACAATATATGTACATTAGTCTAAATAATATTTTATGAAAACGACTTTTATTTTGCTCTCAAATAAACTTATCCAAGCTATTAGGTAACACACATGTCCAAGTTTACCAAAAATCGATCAATTATTTTTATACAATTTTAAATTTCTACAAAAATTCGCTAAAACATCGTTCTAAACTCGCAAGATTTCAAATATTTATTTAAGTTCTTCATCCAGTATAATAATTGTACATGGTATCATTTAGTAAATATACAATAATAATAGAGAATATAACACAGACCCACTCGATAAGAACAAGAAATAAATTTATAGTCTGGCCCGTTTATGGTCAAGGTGGCTCTGGTTGAAGTTTTTATAATACTGACAACACTGCTTATTTCCAAGGTGATAATATGTCATATGCCAGGTTTAATAAAGTTCGATCAAATATTTAATGGCCGATTACTTAATCATCGCTTCAGAATACCAATCGTAGCTTCAAAATATTTCCTTGTCATGGCAAAAACCCGAATCATAGTTTGCAATTGGTCGTCTGAAGCCTTGATTAACCAACTGGCCGTTAACTTATTGTTGCACCGTTAATAAAAAAGTAATTAAAACAAAACTAAATGAGTTACATATTTAGATTTTATTGAAATCAAATCTTTATATGTTCACACAGGTAATGAATAGTCAAAGTAATCTCTTTTGACACATGTTCGTATATATAATCTCATCCGAATCATTGTAATATTTAAGCGACTTTCAATTAATTATAATTAATAACACAAACTATTTTTTGAAATTTGCGAACATTGATCACCATTTGTGGTTTATCTAGGTTATGCAGCTTTTTAAATTGTTCCAGTAGACCTACTATTTTTTGAGATAATTACAATTTAAGGAGGCCACATTTTCGTATACTAAAGTGATACCTAAATGCCATCCTTAAACTATGAGAGCATAATTTAGTAACAGGCTATAATGTCACCAATATGTTTGTAGAATTCATCTAGATTTTTTATTATTACAAAATTTTGCATGGAATATTTTTTATCATTAACAGCCTGCTTTTTTTCTTTCTGGTTAATCTACATATCACTATTTTATAAATAATTTATTTTATAAATTAAATTAAAACACTGTTAAAATTGGTCAACTGTCAATCTGGAAATACGGCTTTAGATGGATATATTTTGGAGATTTGGCTTTAGAATTGTACATATTATTCAGCCACAAGCTTTAGCTTATTTGTGTAGTACAACATACAAGTATAATTAACCTATTAAAAGTAGAAACAATATGTACCATATTTTATTAAAATAACTTTATTCTTTGAAAAAGTACAAAAAATTTAACGGGACTTTGCTATCTATTGGTAAAAACGCCGTATCGTAATTTTATAAATGTGCCAAAAATGTGAAAAGTTGCAAAACAATTGAATTAATTCAAAAACGATGAACGCTATCAAGTTCTTATCCTTACAAACATACATTACAATTCTGTGGAAAATGCAATAATATAAAAGATGTTTGATTAAAAAAAAATGAAAATTTGTATCACCGACTTATGGGCCAGCCTGTGACTGTCAAAATAATTTTACAAACAGTAGCTGAAGACATCCTATCCTATAATTGACGTATAAGATTTTTTATCGTATCATATATAATAATGGACATATTGAGCTTTACCGTAGAAATTGGTCATCCTGTATATATTTAAACATATAAAAACTGAAACTCACCCAGGATATGGGTTTTAGAGGGCCTAGTTCGCGCTGATGTGAAGAAATCTTTTCAAGATTCAAAAGTTGCAGTTTTCTCATTAACAAATTTTTTCTACGAAAATTCGCTAAACATTACAGACTATTAAACCATAAATTCTATAACTAAAACTACTGCCAAAGCATTAGAGAAAGGGTCTCTTTGAAATTAATTTTACGCAAGTATTTTAGTAAAATGAAGGGCAGTAACGGTTATTGGAGCTGAAACTTAATGTTTTGTAAAAAACACTTCCTGCGACATTCTCTCTACATAGCCTGTTTCGGATTCTTTGCCTAAAAGTTGCCAATTTTGACGTTTCAAACCGCGGCTTCGACGTTTTAAGAAGAAGAACTATACAATTTTCAAAGCAATTTTTGGTATTTCTAGACCTTTTTGCGTCAAAAAACTTAATCTTTGTCTGTAATATACAATAGATTTAGTTGTCCACACAAAATATTTTGGTTTTGTGCGTTTCTATGGTCACCAGTGACATCCAAAAATTTTGTCTTTAAATGCCTATAACTGTTTTTCTTTTAGCTTAGAAATCGAAATTTTGGTACGTGATTTACTTTTTAGTGCATTTTTATTGAAAAAAATTCACTAATAGAGAGGTATCGATGGTGAGACTTTACAAAAAAATTTTCAAATGAGCGCTAACTAGGACCCCTAGAACCCATATCCGGGGTCAGTTTTAATTTTTATATGTTTACACACACACACACACACACACACACCACACACACGCACGCACGCACGCACGCACGCACGCACGCACGCACGCGCGCGCCCACACACACACACACACACACACACACACACACACACACACACACACACACACGCACGCACGCACGCACGCACGCACGCGCGCGCCCACACACACACACACACACACACACACACACACACACACACACACACACACACACACACACACACACACACACACACACACACACACACACACACACACACACACACACACACACACACACACACACACACACACACACACACACACACACACACACACACACACACACACACACACACACACACACACACACACACACACACACACACACACACACACACACACACACACACACACACACACACACACACACACACACACACACACACACACACACACACACACACACACACACACACACACACCACACACACACACACACACACACACACACACACACACACACACACACACACACACACACACACACACACACACACACACACACACACACACACACACACACACACAACACACACACACACACACACACACACACACACACACACACACACACACACACACACACACACACACACACACACACACACACACACACACACACACACACACACACACACACACACACACACACACACACACACACACACACACACCACACACACACACACACACACACACACACACACACACACACACACACACACACACACACACACACACACACACACACACACACACACACACACACACACACACACACACACACACACACACACACACACACACACACACACACACACACACACACACACACACACACACACACACACACACACACACACACACACACACACACACACACACACACACACACACACACACACACACACACACACACACACACACACACACACACACACACACACACACACACACACACACACACACACACACACACACACACACACACACACACACACACACACACACACACACACACACACACACACACACACACACACACACACACACACACACACACACACACACACACACACACACACACACACACACACACACACACACACACACACACACACACACACACACACACACACACACACACACACACACACACACACACACAGAGAGAGAGAGAGAGAGAGAGAGAGAGAGAGAGAGAGAGAGAGAGAGAGAGAGAGAGAGAGAGAGAGAGAGAGAGAGAGAGAGAGAGAGAGAGAGAGAGAGAGAGAGAGAGAGAGAGAGAGAGAGATAATGATGCTTGCTGAAAAAAAAGATAGAAGAAAGACAAAGTTAGTTGGACATATGACTGGGTTACGTTATAAATAGATACTGTGAAATTTACCGTTTCTTTAGAGAATTTCTTTATTTTCTTATATTTTAACAAATTATTTATAACTCGCAAAAATACTCACTAAGTTATAGATTTTCAGTTTCTAGACAGAACGTGGCTTACATGCTATGTTATTTTCAAAATTTTTGATAGTGATCAAGAAAGTGACTGTGATAATAAATATATCCAACTTTAAGTCGCGGCCTCTCTCTCTCCCTCGTTATTAAGAGTAACAGAACCTGTGAAATATATTCTCTGCTGTTGGTGGAGAGTAAGCGTCCATGAACTTGACTCTTAATAAATGTGAATAAATTTTACTATATATATATATATATATATATATATATATATATATATATATATATATATATATATATATATATATATATATATATATATATATATTAGCCTTTGATTAAGCACCTACATAATTACCTCATATAAATGCTGCTTATAAACGTGAGTAGTCTTATAAAAATAGGAGATCTGGTAACAACAACTGGATCAAACAAGATCGATGTTATGAAAAACTAACTTCATAAATGATCCCACTTTGTAGAGTAGCTGATTTTGTCTAGAAGTGTACTTATGGGAGGGTGGTACATAATGGCTCAATTTTTACTTTTAATTTATTTTCGCTAAATTATTCAAACTTATAGAAACTCTAATGACACTGAACTATTGTTTCGACTGTTTTGAAGGCATATAAAAACCAACAAACTCCGCAATTAGCAGATAAAGCAGCCGAGTGAAGTGGTTTGTCAGGAAAAATGTTTACAAAATAGAGACTGTTCTATTTGAAACAGTGGAATTACGGCAGTTTGATTTTTTAAAATTCCGTCACTATTTGAAAGCGCCCAGTGCATGGCATATCGATTTTTTCATGAAATAGTATAAACGAAAACCTCTCTGAATGCGTAATTTGCATTAGACTCCAATTTTTGTTGGTAAAAACGCCATCTCACAATTTTTAATATGTGCCAAAAATGCAAAAAGTTGCAAAACAATTGAAATAACTCGACAACAAACATGCCTTACAATTCGATGGAAAATGCAAAAATGCAATAACATAAGGGGTGTTCGATTTAAAAAAGAAAATTTGATTCGCCAACGACTTATGGGGCACCTGTGATTGTGGAAATAATTTTTATAAGATGCCGCTCAAATTGCAGCTATTCAAATTTGAAGCATTTAATGAAAATTCGCTACCATAAAACACTTGCTGCGTCCTGAATTTCTTTCTTACAAACATACATTATATTTCGATTGAAAATGGAAACATGCAATAATGTAAGGCGTGTTCGATTTAAAAAAAGAAAAATTGTATTACCAACGACATCAGAGTCTCCAAAGGTTTCCGGAATATTTGCAGGATAGTGCATAATTTTTCAAATCGGCAAGGTCATTCATTATAACATTGTCTTCTTTTCTTGTATTTCCCAAACTGAATTACAGTAGTTCTTCTAGGTAAATATTATCATTTGAAGAGTCTTGTAATTCAGTTTCTATCGTTTATGCATGTCTGTGATGTCGTCCTTATTATTTTTACGTTTCTTTTTCACAGTCTGCTGCTTCTTATCGGATAATTCGGCTCAGTTTTCTTTGGTTTTCTTGGAGATTTTTATTTTGGGCCTATGCTTTTCTTTAAAAAATAAAAAAATCCACATCCAGATCATAAAAAAAATTGAAGCCTGATATAATATTTTCAGAATTCATAGCTTTCGAATGTGCAAAACCAACACATTCAGCAATCTGATACATAAAATGTTTTAGACGAAGAGAGAACAGTTTTGTCCAGTGATTGAAGTTTATTGCTGCAGTGATGTGACAGCATCAAAATAATTACATCAGAAAATGTTGCCATTTCCTCTACTTCCAGACACATGCGATTCATGAGTATCATATATTTGGATGGATTGTCTGTCCAAAGTGGTACCAGAATATTTAATAAAGTACCTATTTCAGCTATCAGGTGTTTTAATGTTGTTTCGTACTGCCAAAAGCCTGTTTTCTAACTTTGGTGGTGTTGAGTCCGTATGACTTTTCACCACACGTCTTAGTATAGTTGCACAATGATGCTTCCTGAGCTTTGGTGAAGATCGATCTCACACCATAATTTGGTTCCATTTGTGCATTTGGATTGTCTTTTTGTTTCAAAACATATCGCTTCAGTGTGGTAAATTTTACATTGAACATATCAACATGCCTTTAATTCGCACTTCTACCACAGCAGCACTAATTGCTTCTGGTGTAAGTTTGCCTACGGTTCTTTCTTTCTTTCTTCTAACCATAATAGTGATTATAAGATAGCCAAAATCAATTAGAAATTATTTGTACTGCATATTTTATGTACTGTGAAATAATTGCCGATAAGAAAATCAAGCCAGGAAACTTTTATGTCTGATTAAATGCGCATTTTTAGTCATCGTGAAACTGTGGTGCACAATGGCATATGCACCATTGTGTACCATATGTTTCTATTTCATTGAGCACCATATGATTCTATTTTGTAAATAATGTGAAAATCCACACTTTTGAATGTATGAATAGAGTCTAACTTACATATTAGGTTAGGTTATACATGTGTATAATATCAAGCATAACCAGCAAAAAATTCTGCAAAATATTACACAAATACAATAGCCTAATGAAGTGACCACTGACAAAAAAAAACATTACACAATAGTAAACAAAGGTTTTGCTTTGCAGTTTTAATGACACACCTGCCACAACACATTGGATACATTTACCGACCACGAGTAATGTCAGGACATAACTCACAGCGACACAGCGCCAAATTTAAATGAGTTTAACGTAATGTTTGATTGTGTACTACCCTCCCCTACACCAAGAATAAAGTTTACATAAAAGTTTGATTTATGTCTATTCGTAGAATTATTACTCTAAGTTCTTTTAGTTTCTATAAGATCAAAGTAATATTAGTCTTTTAAAATTTCCAGGGATGCTTTAGCCACAACACTCTCGGCGTTATATGGAAAACTCCTGGTTGTAATGGGAACAGCGTTTCCTATGGCAGAAGTAATATCTACTTACATTCCTCCTTCTTTTTATGAAGCCTACTATCTATATCTTTATATTGGCAGTATGTTCTTCCTTTTCTACATGTATATTATGCTTTTACGAGACAAAAGAAGAAGGAAAAGGGAAGAAAAAGAAGAAAACAGTGAGTATGAGGATTTATATATATATATATATATATATATATATATATATATATATATATATATATATATATATATATATATATATATATACTTTAGAATCCAAAATATTCAGAAGAAACTTATATTAATCTTACCTTTATTGCTTAAAATCATACAACATGTTTATACTTTTTATTTTAACTAATATAATATGTATCAGCTGTGCATAGTCCGACTGTACTTGTGCTTGGAATAAAAACTGGTTAACCGATCAACCGGTCATAATCTGATTCAAAAACCGCGGTTATGGATAAGCAAAAATCGGTCGGCTAGTCATTTAGACTACCGTATAATCGTTCCTAAAAACCGGTCCACTGGTGAGTCATTTAGACTTGAAAGTTGAAGAGAACCGGTCGGCCGGTTATAAATAATACTACAACCGTAGTTATGGATATGCGAACTTGGTCTCCCAGTCATTTAAATTACATTTAGACTATAAATCAAACATATAATCTATCCAATAACAATAATCGCAAGAACGCTATAAATTATACATGTATAAACTATTATACGAACGTGCCAGAACAAGTAATAAGTAACCTGTTGATGCTTTTGTAGTGGTATAGTGTCAATGGATCAGGAATATGGAAATAACAGCGTACAACATATATTACGTTCGTTTGTTTATTCAGAAGATTAAGAATATTTTAGATAATGGTGTATAGAGAATTAAACATTTAACCATTCAAACTATCGGATTTCTAACTGTTTAGTCGGTGGGTCTTTTAAACATTGTATTAGTCGGTATTGCAATCTCTAAATCGATCGGTTATTTAGCCGATAGACAACTGATCAGTTGACCGGTTGGTTCATTTTAGTTGCTCGTTCATGGATACATATGAAACCCAGTGGTTTCAAAAACACTTATTATTTTTAATAGGTAACCGATAAAAATCTGAAAAATTCCTAGTACTAGACTACACACTTGGTATAGGTTATAAATTCAATGAAGAGTTCTTCTAACCTTAAAAACAAATGTTTTTTCTATGAGTCGTAAAATATATGCCCTGAGCTGATTTGTACATGTTGTCCTGTACCAGCAGGTTGGTTAGTCGATAAGAGGGAAACTCGTATGTGTTTACAGTAATGGTCACAATGCATCTAGCCTTGTATATTTGTATATTGTCAGCAAATGAAGTAATGAGGCTGATTTAAAAATCGTTGGTTTGTTGTACACAGTCTCTATGTATAACATTTTGTGTTGATTAGAGCTATTGAGACAACATAGTTCCCAGTTAAAAAACTATTGGCGTCACTGAAATACATCTCACGATTCACTTTTAAGGCAGCAGGCTACCGCTTTTTGTTGTTTTAGATATGTTTTGTCATTACTACAGCACACTGCTGAGCTCTATTGAGTGGAGTGTGAAGGAAGTATATGTTTTTATTGGTGTTTAAAATGTATCTTGCTTAATATAAAACCATGTATAAAATATCTAAATTTCTAAACTTTTGAAATTTTTTATGAAACAGCTTTATTTTGACGTCAAAAATTCGTATGTAACTTCAAAGCAATCCTTATTTGGAAGATGTTTTTGTTTTGTGGGTTATCTTTTTTTTACCGTTTGTACACAGTATTTATAAAGGGTCAAAACGATAATACCGAAAATTAACAGTTATAAATTATGATGATATGCTACTCGAACAGCCTTACCCCAATTTTTAAAATTTAACTTCTCATTTATTTCTTAAAAATTTCTTTACAGGTTTTTATTATTTCCATCAATTTTTGTTTAAGCCAATATAAAATATAAACCTCTCCATTGCCTATTGGTTGTCAAAACAATTTCAAAGCTTTTTACTTACAGTTCTTACTACTATTATTCAGGTCAAAGTGTGTGTATCTTTTTTAATTATAAAAAAACTTACCTCACTTATTATTTCTAAAAAATTGACGCTCCCACATTTCACTTTATTGTGGTCTTAACCTAACAATTAAATAATTTTTTGTCAACAAGATTATTTAACCAAATAATATGTAAAGGTTTAAAAAAGGATGAAAATCCAGGCATACTGCAAAAAAGATCATCTATCTAATGTTTTACAATCTCTGAAGTTACAAGGAATATATTTTTATTGTTACTTGCCTTATTTTTATTAATAACTTAAATTCAAGCAATCATTTTTATTTACCAGAAACAAAAACGTCCAAAGAGGAGATAATTTCAGATGAAGAGTCTGATAATGATTCAGATGAGACTAGTGCTGAAACAAGTAGCCATACCTACCAGCCTCGCAGAGGTTCCTTGGTAACTGCCCCTAAGCAGAACCATTACGGGAGCTTCTATTTGAGAATGGGAGCAGTTGGTGAGTCACTACTGAATCATACATTTTATTATTATACATTATATTTTAGTGCACAAGGGTTTTTATGTAACACAGTGTTGCCTGTGTTAATGTTCCTTTTATGATTTTGCAAAGTGCTAACTGAATATTTGCACCAGTGGTAAGCACTGATAAGTACACTTTGGAGAATGCAATTTACCACAATACATTTTAAGACCTGACTATCGTTTCGCTAATATAGTTAGCATCATATTTTGTCTTTGTTATGCCCTATTGTTTGAACGTTTACCCTTATGGGCAGGATTCATTATACATACTTACAAACTTTGAAATTTGAACCAACTTTAAAACTACTCCAACACTTATCTATTGTAGGTTGCATGACCTTTGTTTTCATTTTAGATTACTGAAAAGGTGTGCTAATTATGTACAAGCTCAAGCTAAAGCTTACTTTATATAAGACACTGTATAATTGAGGTAAATAAATATACCATTATATTAAAATATATCAGTGAATACTTAATAATAATAATATGCTTTCAATTATTGATTCAGAGAGAGACAGAGAGAAAGGGAGAGTGAGAGAAAATAAGAAAGAGAAAGAGACTACCTTTTTGGGGTTGAACCGCGTCTAATACTGATGTTTTGGCTCCTGCTCTGGAGCTGTTTTCAAGCTGTTGATGTGTATTTTGAGTGAATCGTTTAGAGTGTTAGCTGTTGGAAAAGCATTGTGTACAGTATTAAGTAATTCGTTGTTGTAGTTTGGAATAATGTGTGTTATGATTAAGTTGCTGGTCGACTCAGCCTCAGTAGTACGTGAGAATTTCCTTAGCCCAGATATCAAGTGCTTCTGGAGTTGGGAGACAGTCATCTCTATTGTTTAAAATAGTAAGGCGTTGTTGAAATCGATAACTTCATAGATTATTTTGGTTCTAAAATCTTCAAAGTGTGTCAGTAGGTATAGATGGTTCATTCTGGAACTACCGTCAGGCAAATACGTATGCGTGTGACGTCAGGAGACGAAAGAAGGTCGCAGGTTGGATAGACAGAGAAAAGACAGCTGACCTGAGATGATGTAATCCAAGATGGTGGCCAAGATGGCGGCTGTTGCCATGGAAATAAGAAGAGTTTGACGTCAAAGTGATATAACAAAGATGGTGGATGGATAGAGTATGACAGGAGATTTATAATGTGATGACGTAATCCAAGATGGCGGCCAAGGTGGCCAATCGGAAGTGAAAAATCTAGGAAATTTGAATTTTTAAAAGATATTTAGGCTAACCCATAAAAATAAGAAAACCCAACATTTTGATTTTAATGAAAATGACAAAGAAATATGGCTGGAGGCGCAAACCAACTTTTTTTATTTGTATAGTTAGACCCCCATGTGTGGGGTATCACCGTACTCGTCTCGATGAGTGAAATTCAAATGTGACATATGCAAATGCACAAACTCAAAATTCTAGTTTTGAAGTAAGAAGGTGGGGTATCATTGTACTCGTCTCGATGAGGGGATATAAAATATTTATTTATTTATGTTTCTTATATATTTATTTATTTATATGCTTATTTATTTAAAAATAATATGAGGGGGTCGCGACCCCCCACGTGGAGAGGTACACGGAAGCTTGTCAGGCAAGATGGTGGCAGCAAGATGATAGCAGCAAGGGGCTGGCTGCACGCAGCAGCAGGAACATCTGAATTCCTGTCGAGACTCGCATGTGAGCTCGCTAGACTGGCGATATCAATTCTCATTTCCTGCCAGTGCTAACGTTGACCTCGTTTCCACTCTTATTTCCTATCACAACTCACACCAGACTCATTATCAATTTTCATTTCTGGCTAGTGCTCACGCTGACCTCGTTTACACTCTCATTTTCTGTCAGAACTCGCACATAAATAGATTTTGTTAGCGAGCTTAGTTTAGTAACACAGAAGTCTTTAGCAATATGCAGTATAACAGCAAGTTGTGGTATAGATGTAAAAATATAATATATCATGGGGAGAATGTCGCAAAACTAAGACAGTTACTGCTGAACATACAATAACAAGCTTATATGGATGAACACGAGTCTGAAGGTAAAGATTATGAAAGTAGACATATAGTTGAATTATGTGACATATATTTAGCTGATTACTGCTCCACACATTTCTTAGCATTATCACTTGTTCGATGCCATCCAGGAGCTGATTTAAGTAAGATAGATTTAGATATTTACCATAAGAAGCAAAAAACCAATACAAATATTTTTATGTTGGGGGAGTCTTCAACGACAACAACAGAGAAGGTTGATGCAGCAGCAGCGGAGAAGGCTCCAGAAGCGGGGGTTGCAGCAGTGAGTGTAGATGAAGTGAAACTTGAAGCAGTAAAAATGGTGACAAGGGTTTAACAAAAATGTATTTAGTGATCACAATAGATTTTTAAAGTTTAACAGTAAACCAAGCAGGAGAATACAACCAGCAAGCGTGGTGGAGGGGGAAACAATAAAACCTACTTAACATTCACAGTAAGCTCACTTCAAAAGTTTGGTCACAGTAGTTATACTTAGTAGTTATAGTAGTGTACTTGTTCTGTTCAACAGGTACGGTGCTGATGTTAACGATAGACCTGAGGTCTTCAGACCTATTAATAATGATGTTTGGGAATATTGTTATTGGGGTTGAATTGATGCAGCTCTACGTCAGAATATGAATTAGACTAACAAGAAAGTCGAATGTTGCTGGAAACAAGGTATGCTATTAATCTATCTCTAAGTATCGTAATTGGTATATCAAAAGCTGCTGGATTGATTACAATAATTAAAATTGTAAATACAAACTCGCACACATCAGACTCAAGTAAAGCAATCTAATCTGGTTCATGATAATGGGAATATATTATTTTAACACTGGAAAAAGCAGCTGAAGAGTACTTTACCAAAGGTAATACTATTGAACCAGAAAATATTGGAATATGTACCGTCACACCTATTAAAATACTAAACAGTAAAGGTGTATCAATCTCAGATAACTATCTTACTTTTTATTTAACCAAAGTTACAGTTCAACAGCTACTAGATCTGGTTGAAATCATCAACGAAAGATTGAAGCTCCGAAGTAACTTTAACTTTGATATTCGGCTTAGTGCTTTTCTGTTCTGTGTTGCCGATGTTCTCAAATGTGTTAATAAGAAAGAGGTACCATGTGACGATGAAATGGTGAAGCTTATAAATATTATGCTAAAAGACTGTGAACCATCATTCCGAGTTTGTATGTTAGAGTGCTTACACTTCGCAAAGAAGCAAGTACTTGGTCATTTCAAAGAAATACACGCGATAAACAATGGTTCATTTTAAAGCAACTTTCATCATCCTGACAGCGCTATCTCAGAATGTGTCTTATGTCCACAAACCACCAAATGTAAAAGAAATGTGAATCTGTTTCGATGACGACTGCATAAAATGGTCTGGTCTTCCAACAATACATCTACACAACGAAGCCATGTATCCTAAATATGTGTGTTAATAAATGTATTAACTGAGTATATGTTTTATTCATTAGTTAAGCAATCTTAATTAAAGTAAAATGTCAACAAACCGAGATACTGTGAACGTTTTCGTTACAAGTGAAAAGTGGTACATTCTCTGGACATTTGCGTAGTGCTACCCAAAAAACAAATGTGTGTGAGTCATGGCAAGTTGTTCACATAAATAGATTGTAAGGATTGTGAACTTAAATATGTTGGGCAAACCAAAAGAACCATTGTGTGTGTTTTTGTTTCTTTAACGTCGGCCTATTTTCGCGACTATGGCCAATCACCGACGCCAGGGAGCAATTTCACCTCACTATCCTGGAAATTTTGTCGTACCCTTGTCTTTCTGTAAGGAGGGTAGGGATCTTTAACGTGACCAACATCGCATGGACACGGGCCCGACGGCTTTACGCCCCCTCCGAAGGGCGGAACGTGCAGATATTCAACTTGCTCAAATACAATGTCAAAACCTCGGTTGATGTTAATTTTACAGTTTGTACTGAAAAAGTGAAGGAAGTACCCTGGGATTGAACCCAGTACCCTTCGGTTCAGAGGCACACGTTCTTACCCCTGAACCACCGAGAAAAAGAACCATTGAAACTAGATTTAAAGAACATTTAGCGCAACTGAGATATGGCACTATTGACAAATCATGTATTGCTCATCATATTTGGAATAATAATCATCATGTAGATAAAGAAAATCTCAAGTTAATCAAAAATGTCAGGTAGTCGGGTCAGCTTGATGCTTACGAAAGTATATATATATATATATATATATATATATATATATATATATATATATATATATATATATATATATATATATATATATCGTTAGAAATTTGAACAAAAATGTTTCAATGAATAGAGTAGGTCCGGTTCTATGTCGTCCATTGTTCGAACTGTTATCTTGATAACCAGCGTGTCGTTCTTAGAAGGAACATTTCATAACGACACATGGTATAACAATGGCAGGTATGCAGTTTTAATCACAGGGATCTACTAACACTCAACAGTGGGGTCTGTCTGTATACCTTCCTAGAGGACGATGTTCGCAACTGCTTGGCAACTAACCTGTAAATAGTAGTTCTAGTTGTTATTTACTTATTATTTATTCATCCCCTAGATGGCGCTAACTTTGTCAGCGAAACGATCGTCGGGTCTAAAAATTGTATTGTGATGAATTGGGTTCTCCAAATTATACTTATCAGTGCTTCACATAATCTTCACTCATCGTCATTAAACAAATAATATAACAAAAACATTGGGGGAACTTCACAAATACAAAATTTTTTTTGTAGCTTTTGGCATTGGGAGTATGATTTATTCTGGTTTAGAGTTTGGACAGTACTTTGAAGTTGAGCAAAATACAAAGTGCCATAACGTCCTTCTTGCCTTAACACCAGCCACCAGAATGGCATTTATTTTTATACAAATGTATTTCATATTTCTCAATAACGAGGTAAGTACCAAATGCTCAAGAGTAAAAAGGTAAATACATTAATTATTGCCATCAAAACAGTATAATAAATCTTTCTAAAAACTTAGAGATGATTTGACTCTTAATTTTTAGCAAATGAAATTTTACCAACACAAGGTTGCAGCAAGATTTGGCCTTATGCATATGATTGGTACCAATCTTTCAGTTTGGTTAAACGTGTTGGTTCAAGAAACAAAGCATGAGATCTTAACATTTTATAACCCAGAGAACAACTCCCTAAGAATATCACATCGGATTCCTTTCAAAAATAACATCTTAGGTCTACCAGTTGTACCTGTTGATCATCCACCTGAAGCTCATGGTCACCATATAGTTGAACGTGGTCTTAAAGGCCCCCATCATCTGTATGAATGCAGGAGGACAAACATAATTGGCTCATTAGTGCAAGATGCGTCACCATTCTTATTTCCTTGCACTATAGAATATAGTTTGATTTGTGCAGCTATTCTCTACGTCATGTGGAGAAACATATCAAAACTACCAGTTAATGAAAATGCGACAAAACAAAAATCAGATTTTAATTCATACAAACGCAGTCCTCACCATTATTCTGTTGACTGTGCTCGTGCCCACAAAGGTCTTTTTGTTGGTATATTGTTACTGGTATTAACTATTATTTCATTAATACTCTTTTTTGTTCTGATATCACGGTCTGAATTTGTTGGTTTGGCAGTGATTGAAGTGAATATCTGTGAGTTATCCTTATATGGTCTAACCACAATTGCTGCAATCATAGGGATGTGGCAAGTAAGACAGCTTAAGTATGATGGTTCAAAAAATTTGCAACTTGATAATATACTTTTAGTTGGAGCTCAAACTGGTATGTTTATATACAGTACATTTACTATAATTGGTGGTCAGTTCACTATACAAAAAAATACGGTTCTGGTTTTAGTAACAGCTCTGGCTTCTTTACTGCAAACAACTTGTCAGACTATATTTGTGCTTGATGCTTCAAGACGTTCTTGTGTTACACCTGAACAGATACGTAGGAAACCTGGCAGGGAGATTGTTACTTTTCTTTTGGTGACAAATTTAGCCATGTGGGCAATAAATACTTTGGAAAAATCTAGAGCTGAGTCTCATCCAATTCAATTACACTTTTATGGCTTATGGGCTTGGACCATAATTACACATGTGTCGATGCCTTTAGCTATCTTTTACCGTTTTCACTCAACAGTATGTTTGTGCGAAATTTGGAAACGTGCATATAAAATTAAACCGGCCTATATGTAAACTTAGTACTATACACTATGGTTTTTGTAATAATTTATATTTTATTATGTATTATTATATTGTGCCATGACAGATTACAAATAAAAAAGCAAAAGACTTATCATCAGACCCCTAAGTAAAATGAACTAAGTGTTTTTTAACTAAAAATATAGGTTCTGGGTTTAAGCACCAAAAGCGCTGCTTTCTGATAAAATATAACAAAATAAAGTGGATTTCCAGATCATTTTTTTAGTAGTTGTTTCAAGGTACAATGTATTGGAAATTTTAAGTTTGCCATTTGCTTTTCTCATTACTCCTGAATGACTATATAAGGCTGTATTTGTAAGCTGTTGCTTATAAGTAATGAGACAGTTACACTAAAAGTGTTTGTTAGATGCACCGTGGAAATCATATGAGTCACATATGATTTTTGTTCTCATTGGAAATCATTAGCATGCTATACCCATGATTACCAATACGGATCTTAAACAAATTGACTAAATATAGCCAGGCTTGAAAGTAGTCAATGAGATGAACCACAAATAGTGACATCTTTGTACATACTAGCAACTACGTTTTCACCACACATTTGTCATGTACGAAATGCAGCAGGCTGTGTAGAACAAACCAGCAATTGTTAAATCGTTAGCCCTAGTACTACTTATTCCTCGCCGAGGGAAGGGAGCATAAAAGTGTTTGTTAGTACACCTGACCATCATAAGAGACCATACTGCAGTTCACTCTTATTGGAGCTCACTGCAGTTTGCCATACCTATGATCATCAAAACACATCTAAACCAAATAAACCACATGATGGACACTGCTATCGTGAGTACCTATTTTCTTATTTTACGTACAGAAATGTCATTATTTCTGATCCAACTCGCTGACTACTGTGTACCAAATACACTGTGTTCTTAAGGTTGTGTAAAATTATACTACAATATACACCCAAAAGTAAAAGACTTGGTTTCTGATGAGTATGTGTGGTATCGTTTATCTGTATCTCTATATAATTTTCCATCAACCGAGTCTAAAACTTTAGGTTGTGAAGTTTGTCTACTGTGGTGTTATTATTATGGAGTATAAAATACGAGTTTTAAAAGTAAAAGTTATTACCACCAACCGAACAGAATATACGGCAGTGCATTAAAAAAAATCGACTAGCGTGGACTTTCAAGATTTATAAAGAAATAATCGCCAAAATGAAGAGTGAAAATACATTGTATTACATAAATGAAGCCCTAGAAGACTCATATTAAAAGCCCTTCTTATTTTAGGTGAGACATGTTGCTGCAGCCATATATCTCGTATATGTAACAGGAACTGGGCCTTCACCACAGCCCGAATGGAACAAAGTGCTAACAAACAGGCTGTCAAGAATAACTCAACAATTGTTAAATCTGCCTTTAGCCAATTTGTTTTAGGTGCGTTTTAACTATCATAAGAATGTGTAGTACACTTGTGAGCTCTAATAACAGCAAAACAGGTTTGTGCCTCATATATGATGGACAAACAGCACCTTTGTATTCCACCTTATTTTGATATATTATATCATCTGATGAAGTTTTCACATGCATTTAGAAATATCCTGGGTACATTTTTAAATTTACATTAAATTCAAGTTTACTTTTGCCTTACTAAACTGACATAACATTAAAACATTTCTTGCTCGACTTATGATACTTTTTGTATTCATTGTTTTACAATTTAGGGGATCTTAGTCAACATTTTTTAACATAGTAATGATGATAAAACTATTAAAGAAGGGCATAAAATTATTGAAATCGTTTTCTATTTCATACACACAAAATAAGTAATTTCAAAGACTTCCTTCCCTAGATTTTCCCAATTTTTTTTCTGTATTACAGCAATATTTGAATCATATTTTACAAATGAAGTTAACAAATTGAGACAAGGTAATTAAGAGACTTTAGAGATAGAGTAAATAAAATGTAGATATACCTCATCAATATTTTTAAGGGGTCTCTGTATGCCAGACATGATCTAGAATCTAGAATATTACTTTTTAAGTGTAAAAAAATAATGTTGTAGTTTTTGCAGATTATCTTTTATTTACTGAATTACCATTTAGTTCACAATTGCGTCCTTCATGCAGTAATTTATACAAAATATGAAGGAATAGATAAGTTACCTATATATAAGTAATATCTATGAAATAAATGTAAATGAGTGCTCGATTTAAACAACTATTAAACATTGTGGTTGCAATGTAATTTGCACCTATTGAGTGTTAAGCAAATACTGTTCATTTTTTCTTAAAATATGGCTAAATTTGTCACTTTTAAATGTTTTTGTTAAGGGTTATATCTTTCAAAGCAAACGTGTCCTTACTCTTTTTAATTTAACTACAGTAACCATTTTTTAAAGAAATGAAGAGAAATAACACTGGTGTTTGAGTGAAGTCATGCCATTCAATAGGTTATTAATATCAGATATCTAATACATTTTATTATTTGGTTGTGAATTTGACTTCTTGATGCTTTATTCGTTTCTACAGATACCTTTTATGTAAATAGCAACTACTTTTTACGAGATCTACTTAAGACATAAAAAAAATGTAGCATATCGGAAAAGATAAACGAATAATGGTACGTTTTATAGTAGGTAAATGCAACAATTTTACAAGTACATATTTTTATACACTTTTTAGACCAGGAGGTTTTTTAGTCTTAATAACTAGAAAACATACTAAATACAGATGTAGAGATTATTTCTTTGGCTTCTCAAATCTTTGCTTTCTTCTCTGTAACCGGTTCACTGTTTGACAGTATCATCAGACAGGAGAAAATTGAATTAATTTGTACGAAGTTACGCCAACCACAAAAAAAAATTGTTGCCATGTTATGATGTTTTGATCAAAAGATTTTTTTTTTAAATAAACATAAGATAAAAATTAAAAGTCTGGACGCAACAAGTGCGTTATGGTAGTGAATTTTCATAGAAATGATCTGGCATCAAATATACTGTTTATAACTTGTTTTTCTTGAACATAAAAATCTAAATTTTGTTGAGTAGTTTACTCTTTATATCTTTAACCTATCTACCAAATTTGGTTACCATAGATTTTTTATTTTTTGAGATCAAAAATTTTTTAGAAAGAAAACTCAAAAGTTTCCCAGAAAGCCTAGTCCGATTTTCCTGGCTAACGAACCTATCCAAGCCACTTACAAAAGGAAGGTACATGCCAAATTTGATCAAAATCGGCCCATTATTTTTTGAGTTATCGGTGTGATATATATATATATATATATATATATATATATATATATATATATATATATATATATATATATATATATATATATATATATATATATATATATATATATATATATATATATTTGTATATATAGATATAGATACATATATATATATATATAAACATATAAAAATGCAAACTGACCCCGGATATGGGTTCTAGGGGTCCTAGTTCGCGCTCATTTGCAAAAAAGCGATTACAGTGTAGTGCAACATTCGAATATTTATTCAATTTATTTATTCAATTCAATCCACCATTACACGTGATCATACACAGAACTTAAGATCCTAAACACTTCCAAATATCAGACATTTATTAATACAACTAAAATATATTTTCTTGGATACCTAAGTCAACATGACTTGTTTGTATCCTTTACAGCTAACTCCACACAATCGCCAGTACATTAATTTAAACCACTTAATATACACAATTTTTAGTTTTTTTTTCCTCCCTCTTTTTTTTGTGCCCCAATCTAACCAGATGTGCCCCGATCCTCAAAAGATGAGAAATGCAACTTTAAACCAAAACAATGTCTTAGTGTTAACCTCAGTAGGGGAATCAACAGCATATCCTACACTCAATATAGTTCACTTTGTCAACCCTTAGTCTCCCTTTTTCATATCCTTCTTCTGCATATATGATATCCATACAACCAACACCTTTATACCACCCACAACCAAAATGTTCATACACATCATAGTACTCACCCACCCATTTCTCCACCCATGCATATTATATTTACACACACATATGCACACAGACACGCACTCACGACAGCACACTCCCACACAGCACACACTTACTTTCCCTGCACCTTGTCCAGGCAACACATCCACTCCACTTTCTCCATACCACTCAACTATCATACTGCTCTCTACTTTAACATTGCTTTCAGTTCGACCTGTTTCAAAATAACAAAGCTAAAAATTTCTTTTTTAAATTTAGATTTAGACAAAATCCTCAAATTTGCTGGTAATTGATTATATAACTTTGGACCCCAAAATAAAACCGATCTTTTATAAACGCTCCTATTTACCGGTGGAATAGTCAAGTTTTCACCTATTCTACAACTTGTGCCATATGTGTGGTCCACCACATTTATTTCCCGAAAATGATGATGCATATGTTTTAGTACATTTAATATAAACATTCCTCTTATATCGAGTAGTTTAATATAGTCGTTACTATAAAGTTCGTACTAGACCTAGAATCCCTATGAAGAATGACTCTCAATATACTATTTTGAGTAACTTGAAGCGCAGCTAATGCATTTTCATAGCACGCACCCCAGAAAATAATACCATACCCCACAAAAGACTCCACGAGAGACTTGTAAACCAGTATTAGGTTTTCTGTTGTTAAAATATTTCGCAGCGTATAGAATTTGTATATAATCTTTTTCACCTTTGCATTCATATACGCTGCATGTTCCTGCCATTTTAAATTATTGTCTACCAGCAGACCAAGATATTTGACACTGTGAGACTCAGTCAGTTTACAGCAATCATCATGTATACTAATTGATAGACTGGAGGATGGTCTTCCGGATGCTGTCGGTGAGAAAGCCACATATGATGTTTTTGTTAGATTCAGCGCTAGTAGGTTACTGTCTAGTACCTCTTTCACATGATTGATTGTTGTCTCCGCTCTTTCAAACAATTTTTCCCATTGATTTCCCACAAACACCAGAACGGTATCATCTGCATAAGCAATAGGTATACAGTCCAAAGTTAGGTCTTCAATTATATCATTTACATAAATAGAAAACAATATTGGACCCAATATACTTCCCTGTGGTACACCACACGTAACCACTCGTCCCTCACTCACACAGTCACCCACTCTCTCTCTCTCTCTCTCTCTCTCTCTATATATATATATATATATATATATATATATATATATATATATATATATATATATATATATATATATATATATATATATATATACATACAAGTTTCTGACATCTAAGACAAAACAAGGAACTTTGTAAGTTCCTTGTTTCATCCTAGATGTCAGTAGCTTGTACGTCTCATATTTCGTTCAGATTTTGACTACGTTAAGCCAATTAATTTAGATATGTTTTGATCATTGTATAACAGTATAACACACTGATGAGCTCAAATAAGAGCGAAACTAGTATGTGTTTCCATTAATAATCCTAATATATCTATATATATATATATATATATATATATATATATATATATATATATATATATATATATATATATATATATATATATATATATATATATATATATATACATACATACACTGTGCTTCACGTGCAACTCGTTGTTCACAAACTTTCGAACTTGTTTGGATTGGCCGCTAAATTTCAAATCAACTTTGTCTAAACCATTATGTTCAAATTTTCAACCATTTCTGAGATATTCGTGAATTTCTGTTATTTTGGACATATGAAGAACTCCATAGAGATCACGGTATCTACCAAACGATAATTGCTATAAATCTAAAGTTTGCCGACATTATTAGAAAACATCAAAATATCTACCCTAATGGCAATTTTTTCGAAGATATGTACAATGTGTTCATAAATTGACCTTGAATTTTGTATTAGAAAATCTCGAAAATCTCACAATTCTCAAATGGAACACCCTGTTTTTAATAAAGTTATTTGATGGTAAAATGAATAGTCAGTTGTATAGTCATACAAGTTCAGTAATTTTAAATTTATTTTATATTCATGGCGAATGAGGTAAAATTGTGTGCCGCACTTTTAATGGCAGATAACCAGACTTACTAGCCATGAACGAGGCTAAATTCAAACTTATTGAAGCAAAGTTTCTATGTTTGAATCTCAATACCGCTAAAAGGATGCCACATCCAGTGACCGAAGATGAAACCAGTGAAGTCAATGATCTAGCTTATTTTGAGGCTCATCCGCAATCATCGATACGAGCAGCTTACGCTGACTTAGGAATAAGCTATTCGTCGATACAGAGGATCCTAAGTAGGCGTAAATATCATCCATACTCGTACATACCTGTACAAGAACTTCATGCAGGCGATAATGAGAAGCGTATGGAGTTCTGCCAGTTCGTAGTCACTCAACTCCAAGTAGACTGAAAAATTCACTTGTCATGGAGTTTATAACCAAACAAATATGCATCAATGGGCATATAAAAATGCACGAAATTCACATTTTCAAGTGAGATTTGGATTTAATGTCTTCATAATGGTAATACCTGATAAAGTCACATTTGAAATATATAAACAGAATTTAGACAGTGAAGGATACCTGCACGTACTGAGAGGTACTGTAACGATTTTTTTTGGAAAGTTTGCCATTTAGCGCTTACAGAGATTGGTGGTATCAAATGGATGAAGTATATGAAGAACTGTCACGTATGTTTGAGGATCGCTGGTTTGAGCGTAATGGTCTTTGGAGATGGCCAACAAGATCGTCTGATCTGACTGCAATAGATTTTTACCTGTGGGGCTACATACAAAATAAAGTATATGCTTATCCAGTTGATACAGAAGACGATTTACTCAACAGAGTAGTGACCTGTCTAAATAGCTTGCCTGTCAATCAGTTGAAGAAAGTGAAGAATGACGCAGTTCATTACATCATTCTAAAGTGTTTAGAACAGTGTAACAATCACATTGAAACGTTATTTAACCCCTCCATATGAATCTGACTATCCAAAAATCCAAAAAACAATATTTATTTGCATGGTTTCTTTATTCTTACACTAAGAATATGGTATATTTTAAATTTGAACTTATAAATCTTATTAGGGGGCAGATGGGGGGGTGTCTAAATATTCATACGCTGGGCTTTACTTTAGTCAAGAATTTATTTCGTACAAAAATGTTAACGACTATGATACATTTTAAAACATTCAATATGTACGCCAACATTACATTTACTACATATAAAAGTCACATATTTATGACAGAGAGCACATCTTCTTTGTGTTGGATTTTTAATAGGCCAGTGGTCTAGTCTATCAAAGCGGATTTCATCTATCACATCTGATGTTTGGTGCGGCATCAATGGTCTGGAAGGTCTGGAAGACGAAGCCAGCAGAGGCTGCGTGATGTGCCTTATACATTGTAATTGAGTCATTTTTGGTTCTATAAAACTGTAAAGAATCCAAGAGTTTACTATGGAGCCATTTATGCAAAATCTTACGATTGGCCAATACCACTTTCGTATTCGGACATTGATTCGATACCTACCGCGGCACTGAACATGAAGTCGACCCCTCCCATGCCCTTGTTGTATTCGCCAATTAGTGAAGGCTGAAGAACGGCAATTTTTTATCTGTTACAAGTTGTAACCATATGAACTAGTTGATCTGTGTGATTCGTTCCCAAAGTGACTTGATTATTGTCATGCCAACGAAATAAGGTGACTTTGCTATCTTGCACTCCGTGTGTTGATCCTCTTGCCTCTGTCTTCAAACCTCGTAGAGGTGCCTTTTCTATTCTATCAGATCGCAACGTAGCAGTAATGTTTATATTTTCATGCTTCATATCGCACATTAGAGGTATACTATTGAAATAATTGTCTATAAAACATTGCTACCTTGGGGTAGAAATCCACTGCACAGTTTTTGTGTAATGGTGCTTCCTAGAGTCGTGGTCAGTTCTCGTTCCACCCTTCCTTCATATAAAGAAAACTTGACGCAATATCCATTTGGATAATTCAAGCACTAGATTTTATACCCAAAACGAATGGGCTTGCCTCTGATGAATTGCTTTATGTGGTGGCGTCCGTAGTAGTGCTCCATTGCTTCATCTAGGGACCAAACATTTGAGAGAGGTTTAGCATACTCCTCAAATTTCATAGACATAATTGTCAGTAATGGTCTAATTTTCCTGCATCGATCGGTACTAACACAAGTATTGTCGCTAAAATGTAAATATTTAAAAATTAGTATAAATCTGTCTCGCGACATTCCATTGGCAATAGATTCATTGTGTGAATCAGGTGCTGTTTTAGTACATTCTCCTGTCGGGTACTTTTACATACCCAGAAATTAAAATAATGGCAAGAAACTTATTAAATTCTTCTGGCGAGATGGAAAATGAATTTACGCCATGCTTGTACTTGGCGTATTTTTCTGACTCACGGCAGATTTCTTCGACAAATGCGTTAGTCCAGAATAGTTTGAAAAAATCAATTGGCCGACCACCAGAAGGAAGCATATCCTCTATTATATGAGGACGTACTTGTTGTTTTTTTGTCAATTTTTACTGCATTATGCTCAGGTTTTTCTTCTAATAGTACTAATTGTTCCCAAGTGCGAGTACATTTTGTATTTTGCGATGTTTTTCAATTTTGCGTTTCTTGGTATCATTTCGCTGCACCTGCGACGAAATTGGTTGATTTAAATTTAGATCACCTTTATTGTGACCCTTTTCAATTATTATGATTTCTGATTGCTGAGCTAATACACCAGAGCCAATCTTACATCATTTCTATCGACAATATTACTGTCATCAGGAATTTCATCTACATCCGTATCCTCATCCTGTCCTGGCGGAAATATTTTGATGTCAATTGATTCTGCTTGCTCAATGTCTTCATTGTCAGATTCTTCCAAAAACGCAAGTAATTCTTCTGTTGTCAGCGGTCTCCTACAAAGAATTTTTTATTTAAGTTTACACTGTTACAACCTAGCGTATGAATATTCATATGTCAAAGTGTGTCACATTCTACAAACGTCAATATCAAAAATATCTACAAATCTATTCATACAGGTCATGCTGTCTGCTTGCATAGAGACAGATTATTATACAGTTAACACATGAAACATATTTATAATAAAATATTTACTTACTTTTGTTCCCATTCCGTTGAAAACTTAGGAGCACACATTGTTACTTTTGATGTAGACGCCACTTTTAACAGGATGACTAGAATTTGTCATTCCTATATTAAAAGTAATAGTATTAGGTAACCAACCTTGCAAAAATGCGTTAAATTTAGCGGCATCTGTTAACGGGAGGAAGTATTAAAAATCACACCAATAGCGTATGAATATTCATACGCTAGGTTTTGATGGGTTAAGCTAGCATGCTTGTTTTTATGTCTAAATAATATATTAAGTTTGATTTGTAACTAATAAGCTTGTTTATATGTGACTTTCACCAGCGCTTGGATACCGATATTTGAAATTATGATACCAAAAAAATACGAGTATTGTAGATTCGTTCAGTATTCCAGGCACTAATTTTTACTGTATTGTGCCATTTTTCCTTTCTCAAGTAGGGAATATCATATTTAAGGGATGTTCATCCAATAATCTGTAAAGTAACAAGTGGTGAAATTTACACAAACTGTTTATAGCAAAACTTTGGAAAACTTAACTGAATTACTTAATCTCAATTTAGACAAATTTATAAAAGCATGATTCATTCAAAAACTATGCTAGGTAGCTATAGGGAAACCTAATACAGCTCAATAGACATTTCATTTTACCAAAAAATAATCTTATAAAATACAGGTGTTCCATTAGCTATTTCTGAGATTTTCTAATATCAAATTCAATGTCAATTTATGCACACCCTGTATATATTTTCGGATAATTTGCCATTAGGGTAGATACGTTGATGTTTTTCTAATAATAGCAGCAAGTTTTAGATTTATAGCAATTATCATTTGGTAGATACCGAGGTTTCTATAAACTTGTTGATACATAAAAAATAACGGAAATTAAAATCTCAGAAATGGTTGAAAATTAGAACATGTTGGTTCAGACAAAGTCAACTTGAAATTTAACAGCGAATCCAAATATACAATAATATATAGGCTGTTCTATTTAAAATAAATGAGGTGGTTACAGTTGCCAGTATACCCCGATGTGCGGCCATCTTGAAAGTATTTTCATTTGAAAGATTGACATTGATTAGATATAGACTATGCTGAAAATTTCAGATCAAAATTCCTATTACAAGTTCGAAACTTTCTAACCAACGAGTTGCGTGTGATCTCCCTGTATATAGACCGATAATAAATTATATAAATAAATTAATTTAAAAGATTTTTAATTTGACAAATTAAATTTGAAAAAATCCCTCCCTTTAGCTAATAAATCAATAAACGGATAATATATATATATATATATATATATATATATATATATATATATATATATATATATATATATATATATATATATATATATATATATATATATATATATATATATATATATAACCTGTAGTAAACGTCCTTGGCAGAAAGTGCATTATGGTAACCTAGCACATTTTCATAAAAAAATCAAATTTTAATAACTTAATATATTATGATTCCACTATCGTGAATTTTGGTATGTAACAAAGTCTTTTTAAAGGCACCATGTGTGCCAAATTTTATCAAACCGACCACATTATTTTGCGAGATACAATTTTAATAAACTTGATTTTTGATGTAATTTTTCGAGATTTTAAAGATTTGTAATAAAATTGCTATGATAAAGCACTTGCTGTGTCCAAACTTTTTATAGTTATTACATTTTACACTTTTCACCCGAAAAGAGTTAAGAATATTAAGATAACTCAAAAATGTGCTAAATTGTTTGTGAAAGGTTTTGAGTTTTAATTTTGGAATTTGCACATTTTTTTCGTGGTAGGTACCGATACAACACTATTATAGTCATTATAAATTATATAGAATTAGATTTATCAAAATTGAATTTCTGAAATATTTTACATTTGTATGCAATAATACTTTATTTCTTAATAATCTAGTAATGCTTACATCTCAAATCTATATGTAGTGCATGTCGGTTGTGTGTTGGCGATCTCAAGGTATAAGTTGTGGCGTACCACAGAGGCCCATATTACAACCATAGTGGTTTATGAATTTGTAACATAAATAAAAACTTTTTTTCTATGTGCAGTATTATGCCACATACAACAAATATTTCTTTGTTTTTTTTTTAAGACTGATGCATTTAAGCAAGTTTTGGCTGGTATTGATTATAATATAAAAAAATCGAATTCTGCAAATCTCACTGTTTTCAGTTGAATGAATTGAAATGCGCAGCGGTGGGGTTTGTTAGAAAATAATATGTCCAAGTATTCAAATGTAAATGAAAGACAGTAAAAAAAGGAGATTGTGGTGTTGAATTTACCAAACATATATTTGCTTGTCTGCAAAGTCATATTACTCACTTGGGAAAATTTATTCATACCTAAGATTTCTTGGATAGAAAATTAGAATGCTACTATATCATACCTTAGATTTATCCAAAATAAATTACAATCCCGCCAGCCTTGTTTAAGAGCATTTGACGTAAGGAAAAAGATATCTTGGTTAAGGCTTATATGGTATACAACGAAAATCTCATCATATATATATATATATATATATATATATATATATATATATATATATATATATATATATATATATATATATATATATATCGACGTGGTCATGACAAAAAAGCTGAAATTGAAATTATAATAGCAGGGTGATCATAACGATCATGCCGTTCGTATTAGCCACATGCTGCATTTACCAAGTTATTCTATAGGCGTTTAAATTGAATGAGAACTGGCGTAAGCGACAATCCGTATTACGAACAAAGTGAGGTTATGAGATAGTAACCGCCTAAACACATGGAAGTAATGTGCTCTTACGCCCACCTGTGATAATTACAACACACCAACAAGGTATGTCTTTGTCTTCTTAAAGTCATTATTATAATTTTCTAGGGATTAAATGCGCACATGGAATTTTAATTTGAAAAACAAATAAAACAGCAATCGCTGCTAAAACAATTGATGTCGGTAACGCCTTTTGCTTCTCAAAATTTTAACAGGCTTAATCACCAAGTCTTAATGGATAACCAATACAAACTTTAAATGCGTTTTTTAGCAACTTGTTCATCATTATGATTACAACCTGTTAACAGATTCATTGAACCAGAATTTCAGTTTATGAAAGTTACTTTTTCTTACATATTAATCGAATGACTATCGATAATTTTAATTTTGAAATATCGTTACAATTAGTTGCTTACGCCTTTTGTGTTTTGATATTACAGATGTCACGCGGACAGAAAATATTAGATATTTTTTCTGCGAGAAATGCTAGCGAAGTATTCCCTTAGGAGCGAATTGATAATAATATTATAGGTTTCAGTAATATCAATTATGGCAATAATAATATTATTATACTTGACGAAGCCCTGCAAAACGATGTCATTATTTTAGAGAATGATGTCCTAGAATCTGCGACTGACGGTGATTTGAACTCGTTACCCACCAATCAGTTGGATGATAATAATAACGCTGACTATGGCATTAACTGTTTATTCAGTTTCGACATTAATATTGCTATAAGTGAAAATTGTTTACTGACTGACACCGAAATAATAGACAAGCCTAACTATAATAATGATGCTTCTAAAGCTGAAAGTATCGATACTATAACAAAAATTCGAATTGTAGATTATTCAGACAGTGACTCCGAAATATTTCAATGTGGAATGACAGACCATAAGGCGCAAGTTTGTTCAAACAAGGGAAATGAATCTTACTATGAAAAGGAATCTAGTGAGAGTAGTGATTCATTTTCTCAAATTTCTGATAATAGTGGTGACACGAGCGACAGTACGTCTCTCTCAAGCAAGTCAATTCTTACTAGAGTAAGAGGCAAGAGATTCGGAAATCAGGAATGATTTTATAGTGAAAAATAAAAGACGTCGTCAATCAGGACAATCTTATAGGAATTACAACAAGCGGAAGATAGATCATAAAAAAGTGTTACCGAATCCATGTCTAAATAGGAATTGCTTGAATGGATGCAACACATTCACCACCGATGAGAGGAATGCTATTTTTTTCATTATTCTGGAACTTAGGAACAAATATGGATAAATAAATGGCTGCGTAAACATAATTCCAGTGAAAAGAAAGCGAACCTTTGCTGATATTTCCAGAAGAAATTTGGGATATCAATACTTCTTAATGAAAGAAGATGTTCAAGTGCGAGTCTGTTTACAGTTTTTTCTAAACACTTTGAATATCACACAGAAGTTGGTGCGAAATTCTGTACAGGGAAAAATTAAAGAAAATAAAGACAATAGAGGCAAACACGATCCAAAACATAAAACAACGTCTGCACAAGTTACAGAATTTAAACACTTTATAGAAAGTTTGCCCCCTATACCCTCACATTATTGCCGATCATCTAGTAAGAAATTGCATCTGCCTTCCGACGTCAAAAGTGTTGCGAATCTCTACAGAATGTATTCATCGACGGTAAAAGGTAATGGAAGTATACCTATTGGACTTTCCCGTTTCAAGAAATCATTCAAGGAAGACTACAACATAGGGATACACGTTCCAAGAAAAGACAAATGCAGCAAATGCGAAAGATACAATAATATTCCAGAAGACGAGAAGACAGATGACGACAAGGGTGATTATTTGAATCATCAAAAGGAAAAAGATGATGCCAAACAACTTTTCTTGTGGGAGCAAAATAAATCTACAAAATACGATTTCATTGTGGTATCATTCGATTTACAGAAGGTTCTCATTACTCCTCACGGACCGAATATGATGTTTGGTTTTACCAGGAAATATGCTGAATATAATTTTAAGATTTATGAAAGTAAGTCACAGAATGGATACTGTTATATCTTGGAAGAAAAAGACGGTAAAAGAGGGGTAAATGAAATATGCACCAACCTATATAACTATTTACTTAATGTTGACCAAGATGGAAAGCACAATACAGTATCATTATTTTGTGACAATTGTCCAGGACAAAACAAAAACAGATTTGTTTTGGCCATTGTTATACTTCCTAAGAAACTCAAAGTCGGTGACAGTTATTTCAATAACATACTTAGTGGCAGGGCACACATACATGCCAGTCGATAGTGTACATGCTGTTATTGAGAAATATACCGCCCGTATGAATATACAAGCACCTTCCGAATGGCCTACTCTAATTCGAAACGCTAGAAAACGACATAGGCCGTATGAGGTTATTCCAGTACATTTTGCAGACTTTTTAGATTGGAAAAGTGTTGCTGTTCCGAAAAAACTAAAAACAACTGAAGGGGTTGAGATTAAACTTACAGAAATTAAATGAGCAAAACTGTCTAAAGACAATTCAAAAGATTACACACTATTGACATTTCTACAAGCTATGCCTCAGATGAACCATTCTGCAAAATTCTGTGGCCAATCAGAAAATTCCAATCTGTGCCCCGGCTTTATTTCTCGGAATTACCGATTAACAGAGACAAGTTAAAAAAATTACTTGACTTATGTCGAAACTTGACGATCAAGAAGCCATATCAGGCGGAATATATGTCGCTGACTACGAATGCCAGTATACCTGACGAACTTCCAGAAACAGATATTGAGGACGATACTGGCACACACTAGTGTATACAGAAACTTTTTTCTTATTGTTATATCCTTTTTCTTTGTGGATAAGAATTACATTTTTAAGGAAGCCATGTTTATGTTTTCAGAAATTGTTGACTTCTGTTGATATTATTTTTAATTTTAGTGATGAATTGTTATTTTATTTTTACAATTAAATATATTTTTTGTTATGTATCTAATCTTATTTTGACATGTTACAGAAATATGAGTATCTGTTTATAGCAGAACAATTTGATTTGATTAATAATTTCATTTAGTTGTGAATGTGTTTTTTATATTTCTTTGTAACAAATTTAATACGGTATTATTATCTGCTATTATTATCTGTTCCATAAATAATAAATTTTTGTTTTCAATCGAAAGACATAAGCGACAGCGACAACTAACCAGCTATTTCATAAATAGTACGAGGACGTATGTAGGTCGAAAATGCCACTTCAACACAAAGATTCTGAGAGACGAAGAGCTTATGTGCCAACAAATTAGGCGTAAGCGCCAGATATTAAATTAAAAAAGGCATATGCGACAAAAAAGCAGATAAAACCCACACAGGTAGTTGAATCTAGACATTTGTTACGTGAAATATTGGCATTAATGATACTGATACTAAAAAAAAAAAACGTCCGGTGCAGTCACCTATTCCATACGATTCCACAAACTTTTTTGTGTCTCCTGTAAAATCTGATCGGTACCGCTTACGCCTTTTTGTCGTGACGCCGTCGATATATATATATATATATATATATATATATATATATATATATATATATATATATATATATATATATATATATATATATATATATATATATATATATATATATATATATATATATATATATATATATATATATATATATATATATATATATATATATATATATAATTTTGATCATCACAAGAGTGTCCTATTAGCGCTATCCTATCTAACAAACAAAAAATTACATTGCCTTCCCCTGGCAAGAGACATAAGTAGTACAAGTGCCAGCGATTTTACAATGGTTGGTTTGTATGGTTAGCACTTTGTGTCCATCGTGACTGTCCTGAGAACCTAGTTCCTGGTAGGTACAGAGAAATGTCACTTGTTACTCATCTCATTAAGTGTTCACAAGCATGACTATATTGTGTCAATTTATTTTATTGGCTATTATAAGTATGATGCATGGATGAACTCTAATAAAAGCAAAACCGGTATGTGTCTCTTATGATGGATAAAATACATTTCACAAAGATTTTTCCTTTTCTCTGGCAAGGGACAAGTAGTACTTAGTGCCAACGATTTACAATCTAAAACAATAGAGGTTTAAATTATCAAATAGATTATTTATTTCTATACATGTATATGTACAAATCAGTTGGGATCAATTTTGTGTAGCATCGTAGTTCCCTCGTATATAATAATTTAGTATGTAGGTATATATACTTGGCTCACTTGTCTACCTTTACCTATAATCATAATAAACAGTATAATTAAAATGTTTAGTTGTGACTAATTAATTATCAGTAATTAAAATATTTTAGTATATATATATATATATATATATATATATATATATATATATATATATATATATATATATATATATATATATATATATACATATATACCCATGTGTGGTTTGTTATATATTTGGTGGTGTTATGTGTTAATAGCTATACAGATTTTGTATTGTATTTATGTTGGACAAAATGTTATCATATAGTATTTTTCAGTTAAATTTCGTGTTAAAGCACTTGTGCCAATAATCTTCCTATCTTTTTATAGTTATTAGTTTATATTTTGTTATATGTTCCAAGAATTTAGTAGGAATATTGAATTTTGTCACATATTATTTTATTTATTGTAACTTGTTCTTACTGCTTTAAACACCAAACCAGAGATCAAACTAAGTTTATGGTTCACTAATAAGTGGCTGTGTAATTAGGAATAACACATTTGAAGTTGTTAAGTAAACGCTTTATATCTTTACATATTTAGGCAAAAAAAAAGAGTATTAACTTTTTATCTAAGATGGTGGCTTACTCCAAATATTATAGGCATCATCTTCATCACAGTCTTAGGTGATGTCGCCCCCTCGTTGCAGTCATGAATTTTTGTCTCCAGCAGTTCTTTCTGTTTTATTGCAGCTTTTACACATCATCAATTGGGTCAGATTTTATCAAAGCTTTTCTCTTTGTCTGACTTCCCGTTTTCCAAGTACATATATGTGCATTAAATATATTGTTGTTTATTGCACCTTAGAATAGGTATGTCCAATAAAGCTTGCCTTCTTCAAATTTCATCTTCATCATTAGCACTTTCTCCCCTCATGTCTTTTAACACAACACATCTTTCTTTGATCTACATTTTCTTTGTTATTTTTCTTCATGTCCACATTTGAAAAGTGTTTATTTCTACTATGTTCTGCTTATCCAAAGTTCAGCTTATTGCCACATACATTACAACACTCTGTACATATGACTTCACAAATCTCCTGCTCAGGCCCAAGTGAAAATCTTTATTGGTTGGAAGAGTATTTTCTATCACTGCTTTTTGCAATCCGCCTTCTCAATTCTTGGCTGCATTTATGATAATCTGTAATAAGATTTCCCAGGTATGTCAACATTTCTACTTGTTTAAATTGTTGATCGTATAGCTTTATACACATTCTCGCAGTTATATCCTTGTCTTCATTACTTTTATTCTTGTCATATTGATTTCTCTTTTTCAGAGTCCAACATGTACTAAAATGAGCATCCTTTGTAATTCATCTTTATATCCTGTCAGTGCTTATCCATCAGGATGCCTTATGCAATAAAATTGATGTCCGTTTAATTTGAACCCTTTTTCTTTAGCCTACTATAAGTATAACCTTCATAAATGACCCCGGCAAGTTAAATTTTGCCACACCACAGTTCTTAGTTTGATTTTAATAATATTTTGAGGAAAGTATAATCAGTAAGAACAAATAGCAAATAAATTATAAGCATTATGGGCTTGGATTAGTTTTAAGTCAAAATTAATCAAAGGTTCGTGAGTGATTGACTGTAGGTGACTCACCACCTAAATAAACTTTGGGCGAGCTAATTTAAAAAATAATATTTCATACAATCTCTTTCTACTTCTGTTGCTTTGATCAGTCACACAGTTTTTTAACTGTTGAAAAAAAAAACATTAACTAATAATAGGTCAGAATTTATGATACTTTTATATTGATACCCTTTTACTAAAATATAATGATTATTTAATAAAATTAGTCAAATTGTTTATTGCGTTAATCAGACATAAAAAAAATTTCAAATTAATTCTCGACATGATACATATGTTAGTAGACTTTATACCTACTATTAAGTTGTTGATGACTATCTTTGAAAAATATTTAGGCTTGCTTCGGGTAATTATGTTTGTCAACCCTGCAATTTGGAAAAAATCAAGAACAAACAGGTTGTAAAATTAAATAATGTATGCTAAATACAGCCATAGATGGTATTTCTCTGGTTTCACAAAGGTTCGTTTTCTTCTCTGTAACTGGTTCCGCTGTCTGACATGATCATCAGACAGGAGAAAATTGAATTCATTTATATGAATATTTCATGAAACTAATAGATATTTTGAAGACGTAATTTTTATTTTATTTTTGTTTAATTTTTTTATCAAAACATAACCTAGCAACAGATTTTGATTTGTAGTTGTTACGAATGCCTATAAATGAATTCAATTTTCTCCTGCCTGATGATGTAAGGCTAGATGCATTCTCGCAACAATTAGAACCGTAAGCCGGTTTCGCTCTCATTAGAGCTCTTCAGTATGGCATACTAATTGTAGCAAAAATGCATCTAAAGTAATACGGCAAAAGTAACACGGCTATAGTATAGCCAGCCTTTTAACGCTTTGTGTTATTTGGAGCTGGCGTGACAACATACTACTTGGTTCCGCAACTAGGTGGCGGTACATCCACCACTCACTTAGTGTTGAAAGGCTGGCTATACTATAGCCGTATTACTTTAGATACATTTTTGCTACAATTAGTATGCGTACTGAAGAGCTCTAATGAGAACGAAACCGGTCTACGGTTCTAATTGTTGCGAGAATGCATTTAGCCTTACATACTTTGTCCCTATATTGGGGTAGAAATGGGTCAGGGCTGACAATTTCCTAAATTGTTAGTTAGTTGTATACAGTCCCTATTTTTTAACACTTTGTGTTATTTGGAGCTGGCGTGACAACATACTACTTGGTTCTGCAACTAGGTGGCGGCACGTCCACCACTCACCTGATGATGCTGTCAAACAGCCAAACCGGTTACAGAAAAGAAAACAAATCTTTCTGAAGCCAGACGAATAGTCTCTACACGTCTGTATTTGGTATGGAACGGTTTCACCAAGTAATAAGGGTAACAACACTTAATGAAATAATTATGTATGTATGAAATAGCTTTTTTTAAATTAGCTATCAGACCATAAAGTTCTCTTTAAGCGATGAATTACCCATGATCAACCCTCTGTAGAGCATTGGAGTCATTTTTACCAGTTAAGTGTTCACACGTACAATTCAAGTATCAAGTTTACTTTTTGTAAATTAAAGTTTTCTAAGATATTTTTATTGTAAAACTGAATTCATAATTCTTTAGAGTTGCCAAACTGGTCTATAGACAGATAACCTTCTTTAAATCATCACCCTGAGTCCAATATTATTAACACCTATTCTGGGCCCGTTCTTAAACAGAACACAATATAGTCAAATATAATTTCTGAGTAAGTACACTATAATACCTGTAACATTTATTATTCATAAGATAAAATATTTTGGCTCAAAATAATTATCACACTAAATATTAAATAGATGACAAAATTTGATGTTTTGTACTGGTGATAAATATTGAAACAAACTTTATGTGCCATATATAGGAAATCAAGTTACCTATTGAATTAATTTGTTAACCACTGGTTGTTTTATTATAAATGTCTTTAGGTATTTAGTAATATGTATTACCTAATTCAATATTTATTTGTATGTTAATTACTTCCATGTTATTTATCTACCTATAAGGATGTAATGTCTTCATACAGGATGTAACAAAAGTTAAGGATAAAATTTAAGTGAACATAGATGTTTTCAAAATGTTGTAGATTTTAAAAACTAAGACATTTGCAATGACAGAATAAAAACTCCGCTGTGATTACACAGATACCTATCAGTTCATCAACTAGTTGTTTATTAAGACTAGAGAAATGCTTAATAACTGGTTTAACTGATATAACTTACAGAAAGCCGATATCGAATATTACCTAGAAGTTTCTGCTGAATTTTTACTTACTATTCAAGAAAGTGAGATGAACCAACAGTTATTTTATTTTATTTTATATAAAATTCATGTTTATGTAAATTACACAATAAATTGCAAATAAATATCACTATAAGTTTTTATACCTTACTGCAAATACTATGTTAGCCATTTCAATGCCAACAGCTGACATATAATTCCTATTTTATTAGTCAGTTGATGTTATTGAAGATTTTGTGATAATTAAGTCAACTTGATTGTTACCTGATTTGTTACATCATGTATTGTGTATGTGCAATAACTTTTAAATACATTTTTAATAAGATCTGGCTCATTTTATTTAAAGTAGATGACACATAATGATAGATGACACATAATATAGGTTTGTAACTATCCAGTTTCACCATCATGCCTAAGATCTATTGTAAGTTATGCAAATTTTCAATAGATTTCTTCAAACCTTCATTATTTTTACAAAATGTCGTATTTGACAAACAAAGGTCAAGTTATTGCTTGTGTCTGTATTACATCACTTTTTAGAACTACCTATCCACTTTGTTTTTAAAATATGTTGCACTTACTCAACTTATTTTAAAGGGGTCTCCTCTTCAACAAAGCCTGAAAATTACTCCCTGGGCTTTGTCAATGTTTAATCAGTGAATCTGTCAGTTAAAGTGATTAGGACGCAGGATTATTACATAAAGTATCATCGATATGTTATGAAATGTTTTACAGGCAGTCTAAATTAATGTGTATATATATATATATATATATATATATATATATATATATATATATATATATATATATATATATATATAGCTGCATTGTATGCAGAATGTTTTCTCTCTAAAACTAATTAACACAGAAATTGTAAAGTAAACCATTTGCCTGTGTTGCCTATTTTGCCTATTGTATGTTTGGCAACTTTGTCTAGAGTGAACTGGCATGTCAGTACAAATATCTCCTGCTGATAATCGTCAAGGGACGAATAGTTGCCGCATAGTTCTTCTGCTGATTGTATTTTTTTGATAGACATAAATTTTATGAATGTCTCTTTCTTTTATTACATTTATTGTATTAACCATTTTTCATTAAATAAGGTCGCTAGTAAAAGTCTCTAAAACACACACACACACACACACACAAATATATATATATATATATATATATATATATATATATATATATATATATATATATATATATATATATATATATATATATATATATATATATATATATATATATACCGGGTCTTTTTCAAAAGTGGCTCAGCTCAAAAACTTTTTTATTTTTTTGGGATAAAAAATGAAATTTTGTTATATTAGTATATGACATAACTCCGCCATGGACGGTCCCAAGCGCGGCTGTGAAAGGAGGAGGGCAATACCGTAACCCTACCGAGGCATGTCTTGGGAGGGCCGGGAATGCTTGCCTTAACTGGTCGGCGTTGCGAGGGGAGACCTCTATAAAAAAAAACATATCGCAGGGTCGTTGGATGGTTGGTGCCGAAGCGATGATGCTTTTGGCCGATATGGCCGGACATTGGCAGGTTGGTAATTCTGCCCCTAACGTAATCCTCCCTAGGGAAACCGGGCGACCTCCCTGTGTATAAATGCATCTCCATGGGATGCGGGGCTCTTCCATGAAGGTTAACCACAAATTTCCCCAGCTGCTCGTGGGATCAGAATATGAACACGATAGACACAGACCCAAACGAGATGGGTAATAATACTCTCGATCTCCAGGCAACTGGAGAACACATTGAGGTAGAAATGGGGGTTGTCCCCTCTCTTACCGCCAAACCGATGGAGGAGGGGGGGGGGGGGGTCGAGGGTCATCCTCTCCCTATCCTCCTAATCTCTGTCCTCCGATGAGGGGCGGGAGCTCCTAAAATCTTCCGTGCGCCACTCGGAGGAGCGAAGGAGAAAACAACGACTGCCTGGATCTGCAAGGAGCCTAGTCGTCCGCTCAAGGCGGGGGTGCCATATTCAACCGCCTTGAGTCAGGTACTAACGGAAGTCGGGTCCCGACGAGCTCGGGTAGGGGTTGAGGGCTCTGAGGGTACGATAAAACGACCGGAGGAGTCTGATGCCGTTACTGAGGGCGCCGTCAGCGGAAAGCGACTCCGGTCGGGCGGCAGCACACCACAACAGAGGGCAAAAAATCCCCGAGAGGGTGCTGTCAGGAAGACGTTCAGTGAGGTGACTGGAGGGGTGGGAGTGGGCATTATACACTCTGAATATCCCTCCTCCTCACTGTATAATGAAGCTGGTCCTTCCGAGAGGGGGGGGGATCAATCCCTCTGGCTATTCCCTCGGGAAGTGGCACCGCAGGGGGAATCAAATCCACCAAAAAAAATGGGCCCCAATAGAGGAGGTGGCAGAATACATCCTTCCACCAGACCTATTAGGTGCATACAGGCAAGTTTAAATCATGCTAAGGCAGTGACATACCTCCTTAGCATGAAATTAAAGGAGGAGCAGATAGACATTGCTCTTCTCCAAGAGCTCTGGACCGCCAGGTCGGACCGAACTAAAGGGCTGCGTAACACTTCTGGTAAGATAGTAAAGGTGGGCTATGGTACCAACCCTAGAGCCTGTATCTGGATCAGAAACAACTTGCAGTATTTTACATGGTAGTCATTCATCTCATGATCACAACCGAGGGGACCAGGCTGGAAGTAGTGGCCGGTTCAGCCTATTTTCCCGGAGACAGAGATGCAGAAAAACCACGTCCAGCAGAGGTGCGGAAATTGATCACCTACTGCAAGAGGAACAATTATCACCTTGTAATGGGGTGTGATGTGAACTCCCGTCATCTGGTTTGGGGGAGCACAGACACTAACAGACGAGGTGAGTCACTATTTGAATACATATTAGGGGAGGAGTTTGTTGTCAACAACATAGGCTCGGAACCCACCTTTCTAACGGTCAATCGAAGAGAGGTTTTAGATCTTACGATCAGCTCAAGGCTGTTGAGCTCCAAAATCCTCAAATGGAGGGTGTTGTCTGAACCCTCATGTTCGGACCATGCCCACATCCTATTTGAGATTCAAACAGGCCCTAGACCTGTGGTGGAGTATAGCGACCCGAGGAGGACGGATTGGGAGGGGTACAAGCAATCCCTCGCCACCCGACTAGTGTCCGCTATCCCCACAGTGAGGGATCGTGAAGAAATTGTGATTGCGGCAGAACAAGTAAGGGATGCTGTGGTCTCAGCATATCACGGAAATTGTCCACTAACGTCAAAAAAAAATAGTCGAGGGTCTACTTGGTGGAACAATAACCTAGAAAAACTACGAAGAGGAGTGAGATGTCTCTTCAATCTTGCTAAGACAACAGGCAACTGAGAACAATATAAATCCCGTCTAACACATTACAACAAAGAGATAAGAAATGCTAAGAGGGAATCCTGGAGGAGGTTCTGCGGAGACAGCTCTAATTTGCCCAGTAGCGCCAGAATCCACAGAATTCTCTCACGCGACCGTGTCCAGGAATTGGGATTGATAAAACGACCAGATGTCTCCTTTACTGAATCGCGGAAAGAAACGTTAGAGCTCTTAGCACACACACACACTTCCCAGATTGTCTGATCCTGAGCAACGAGATGTCCGGCCAGCCGAGGGTCCATTTAAACGCCCTCGGAGGGAAGACTGGCGGGTTGCTCTGAGGATAGTTACGGCCTCGGCGGTGGAGTGTGCTGTGAAACATTTCCAGCCATTCAAGGCGCCAGGGGAGGATGGGGTGGTACCGGTCCTTCTACAAAATGGACTGGAGATTCTCTTACTTTTCCTAATCAGGCTGTATAGAGCCAGTCTGGCTTGGAACTATATTCCATCCAGCTGGACGGTGATTAGGGGGGTTTACATTCCCAAATTGACACGTAATGACCTCCTACCCACATCACTGAGACCTCTCAGTATTACATCATTCCTCTTGAAAGGATTGGAAAAAATACTGGACGGACACATTAGGGGGAGCATCTTAGTCAACAACCCCCTTAATACCCACCAGTATGCCTACCAAACTGGCAAATCTACTGAGTTAGCACTCAATAACCTCGTCGAGAAGATCACACACTCCCTGGATAACGGGGAGGTGGCGGTGACTGCATTTTTCGACATTGAAGGAGCATTCAACAATGCATTACCTATCTCCCTCTACGAAGCCACTATCGCTAGAGGGGTGAAACCTACCATTTGTGGCAGGATCGGAAGCATACTCCACAATCGGACCGTTATTACCTCGCTGCAGGGGGAGGTGGTCAGCTTCAGGGCTGCGAGGAGGTGCCCTCAGGGGGGAGTTCTATCCCCCCCTGCTGTGGTCCCTCTTTGTGGACGATTTGCTGGCTATCCTCGGACTGTGGGAGGTTGAGGTCCAGGCGTATGCTGATGATCTAGTCATAATGGTTAGGGGCAAATATGAGGAGGAACTAGCAAGTACTCTTCAGGAGACACTAAATGTAGTGAATGATTGGTGCCGGAGGGAACAGATGTCTGAGAACCCCCGCAAAACGATCATTGTTCCATTTACCAGAAGAAGACGGTTGGACAAATTAAAATCACCTATTCTTATGAGGGAAACGATTCCATTTTCGGAACAAGCAAAATATCTGGGGGTTACCCTAGATAATAAGCTCAACTGGGACATACAGTTAGAGAATGTAATCCGCAGGGCTAAACTGTCCCTGTGGACATGCCGGAGAATCTGTGGAAACAACTGGGGAACAAACCCGCAACAGATGTACTGGCTCTATGTAGTGGTTATCAGACCAATGATAACATATGGGGCCATAGTTTGGTGGCCTAAGGCACTTCGTGGTATCGCGAGGGCCAAACTGGCTCAAGTACAGAGGCAAGCTTGTCTGATGATAACGGTAGCGATAAGCACCGCACCATCACACGCTCTGGAGGTTTTTCTTAATATTCCACCTCTTCACATATGGTTGGGGAGGGTGGCGAGGTGGACAACGTACAGACTAAAACAAACGGCCGACAGTATGCAGAAGGAAATCAGTCTGGGAGGGTCCGGACTCCTCGATGGAAGAGGAAATTTTTTGCCAATTTCGCCAATTGCATCTCGAGCAGAATTGTGGGATCACATTACACATAAATGCACACTCATTAGAAACAATCAACAGTTGTTGGATAGAGAAGACTTCAATTTTCGACGAACAATTTCTGTAATTTATCACTGTGTATATATATATATATATATATATATATATATATATATATATATATATATATATATATATATATATATATATATATATATATATATATATATATATATATATATATATATATATATATATATATATATATATATATTACTGATTATACTTTTAAAAAATTGGGGTGTGAGGTGTCCTTGAAAAAAATAGTGGGGGTAGTTTGTATAAAATTTTTGATTTTAAGAGCGTGATACTGAGATACAGGGTGTTAAAGTTGTTATGCTTAAAACGATTTTCCTTAATTATCTTTAAAACGGCCAAAGATAAGATTTTATAAAATTTGTACACCAGTAAATATTAACAGCATATAAAGAAAAAGTTCTGGGCGCAGAAAGTGCATTATAGTAGTGAATTTTCATAAGAATTGTACACTATTATTAGAACGTATATTATAGAACCTTGGAGATCGGTTATAGAGGTCCCAGTAAGCAATTACTTGAGGAAATTTCTATTTTCTATGGAGATAGAAAATCTAAACTTGGTACATATATGGAAGTACGGCAAGTCTCTTTAAAAAAGTTGTGTTATAAAGTTACAAAAGTTTTCCAGAATTTTTTAAAATTATTTACAAGGGGAAGGTACCTGACAAACTATAAATATAGCAGGTATTTTTCCTTATTAATTGCTTGGACGCTTTTGTTTTAGTCAACCCAATCAAACTAGTTTTTGCAAACAAAACAAGAAAAATGGTTTTTCAAAACAAACTATTAGTTATCCGCGAAGCTCATCATGTTATTTTTCTTTAATTTAGTACCCATGCTGCGTTTTACTAAGGCTCAAGATTGAAGATTCTAGCTTAATAGGAAATTGAGTTATCAAATTTGAAATATTTTTACGAAAATTCTCTACCAAATAACGTACTTGCTGCACCCAGACCCCTTTCAGCACATATTTACTGTTGCTGTATCCATGCTTTTTTAATGATAAAATATTGTACCTCTCTATGTGAGACTGACAAACAAGGCAACCTCAAATTTATTTTTGGAAAAATATTTTAAACAAATGAAATGAGGTAACAATTTAAACATAATTTGAAAATCTTGGTTCGCTGCTTCATCACGAGGGTTCTCCTCCACCTTCTGCATGCCTACAACCACCCTCAATGCATAAAAAAAACAATGTAAAAACGAAAAATTTCTTGAGACCAACCCCCAAGAAAGTTGCAGGACGTGCGGTTAATAGGGGGTTCTGCGCAGAGTAAACTGGATTTTAAGGAAGTATAACTGCAAATTGGGATAAAGGCACCCAAAAGGGTCCAACTAAGCTGTTTTTTTTCGCACTTTTTACTCACATTTCCTTTTTATCTTCTTCCCAGCCCAGCACCCCTATTAACTCCTGGTCCCGTAACTTTCTTGGGGGCTGTTTCCAAGAAAAAAATTCTTGTGGTATTGGCATCCAGAAAGGGTTCTAAGCATGTTTCTGGAAAATTTTGTCTAAAAGTCCCCCTTGTGATAAACTGCAAATTTACCGAAAATTTAATTTTTATTTACAAAAGGAATGTAGCTGCCAAATTATAAACGTGGCAGGTATTTTTACATATTAACCGCTTGGCTGATCTGTTTTAGTCAACACAATCAAACCAGTCTCTGCAAACAAAATAACAAAAAATGTTTTTTAAAACATATTTGTAATTATTTTTTAAATTTAGTACACGCTGCCTTTATATGGGTTTTACTATGTATCAAAACTGAAGATTCTAGTTTGCTGGGTTTTCTTATTTGTTTGAGTGGATCTTAAAATCATAATATTATACTACAGTCGACGGCTGAAGGCATTTGTTAATGTCAGGTTAAAGTTAAAAGTTGGATTATTATTTACCTACTCCTATTCGTATTGACCTTAGAGTATAGGTCCTTATTTTATATTGTAAGATTCTGAGGTATTAGCGGAATCGATTTAGAGGTTATCTTCTTCCCCTTCTTTGTTAATGATGCCTGTTAGTTTCTAGGTTATGCTTCGAACGCGCACATTTCTCTCATGACTCCTATCAGTTAACAAATGGCATCCCGGGATGCTGATTCTATGTTAAAGGCAAGAGAAGCCGTTAAAAATTGTGAAATGGGGTGGCTATAATGACTTCAAAAATGTGAAACGTTCCCCAAGCCACCCTGAGGAGACATGCCTTGCAAAAGAATAAAATTATAAATAAAATTAAAATTATAAATTATAATAGGCAGGTTTAATCCCACATTTCCTATAGAAGTAGGGCGGCAGTGGGTGGAACATTTAAAATTGCCACAGAATCAAGGTTCTTTGGACTAACAAGACGGGACGTGTTAGAAGTAGTCTATAATTTAGCCGTAAAAATGGGTTTGAACATTATTTTAATAATCAGAAAAAGGCCGCTGGTAAGGACTGGGTAAGAGAATTTCGTAGAATAAATCCAGATATAACAATGTGAAGCCACATCTGCAGCGAGAGCCCAGGCATTTAAGAGACCCCAAGTGGCTCAGTTTTTTAAAGTGTGAGACCATGCAAAAGGAAAACATTAATCCCATGAAGATATAGAATGCAGATGAATCTTCGTTATCTACCGTACAGCGCCCACAGAAAGTATTTGCTACAGCCGGTCGGAAACAAGTAGGTGCAATTACCAGTGCAAAAAGGGGTCATCATGTAACAGTTGTTTGCTTGCATGTGTACCAATGGGAAGTATATCCCGCCTGTCCTAATTTTTCCATGAAAAAATATGAAAAAAGAATTAACTGACCATACACCTGCAGGAACTTTATGCATTGCCCAAAAGTCCGGCTGGATGACTGGTCCAGTATTAGTGACTTTTCATTAGGCAAATTCACTAATAGAGAGGTATCGATGGTGAGACTTTCGGAAAATTTCTTCAAACGAGCGCGAATTATGGCCGCTGGAACCCATTTCCATGGTGAGGTAAAAAGTTTATATATATATATATATATATATATATATATATATATATATATATATATATATATATATATATATATATATATATATATATATTATATATATATATATATATATATATATATATATATATATATATAAACTTTTTACCTCACCATGGAAATGGGTTCCAGCGGCCATAATTCGCGCTCGTTTGAAGAAATTTTCCGAAAGTCTCACCATCGATATGTCTGTATTCAACCGATAACTCAAAAAATACTTCACTGATTTGGACTAAATTTGGGAATTACCCTTATTTTGTTAATGGCTTGGATAAGTTCGTTCATCAGATCTTAACGCCCAATTTTTCTTAAGAAATATTTTTTAAAATGCCATATCTCTCAAATTCTTTAAGTGATTGAAACGAAAATATACAACTTATAAGAACATAGGAGACATGGTTTTGTACCAATTTTCAAGTCTTTTGATAAAAGAAAAATAAAGTTATTCGAAATTAATATTAAAATAGTCCTCGACATCACTTCAGATTCCGTAATGCAATATTTACAATGTTGGACAAAGATAGGTAACGTTACATGTGCTGCTATGCTGTTTAAATAAATGGTAGATAACAATCTAAACAATGGAAGTTGCGTTACAAGATGTCAGAATGTAAACATTGTGAAATATACGGCAGGGACGCCATCTCGGTGGGGAACCAGGTAGTATGTCGTCACGACAGCTCTAGTTAACACAAAATGTTATAGATGGAGAGTGTGTACAAACTAACAATGTAAATTGTCAGCCCTGATCCATTTCTTTCCTAATACAGGGACAACGTTTGCGTCCAAGAGCGCTAAATTTAAGCATGCGATAAATATTTTTTTAGTAAATAGCACATTAAAGCGTATTTCTGCATTTCTTATATTGTACGTTTCAAACAGGTACAGTCTTTCGCTTAAAATTAGACATACCTATGTTTATTAACCGTCCAAGCCTATCGAGCTTAATTTACAAGCAGCTTGCTTGCGGTCGACCGGATTTCAGTGTACTCTTGGACAAAAGCTAGCTTCATATACTCGCGATTTGCGAAATCGCCGCGGAACGCATTCCTATTGGTTTATTTAAAATAATAACGTAAAACTGTTTTCTTATTAGATTTTAGAAATGTATTTTACTAATTTTTGTGTGCATAGAGTTTGACACAGTCTAAATGTTTTCTCTACTTTTAAGTTTCTGCAGCCCCAATTTTAATTAAGGGTCCCCTTTATTATGCACAGTTAGCACGTATATGTAATATGAAAATAAAAAAGAAGTGAAACAGCATGTGAATTTATTTACTTTATTCGATATTATCTGTAAAAGACATTATAGGCGACGAAACGGTATGTAGTTCGGTAAATTTGCATTTTACTGCACAGAGGATTCTTAGATTTTTTTTTCAGAAACATGCTTAGAATCCTCCTTGGAAGCACAAGCTACAATGCAAATTTGTTGCAAACAATCCCCAAGAAAGTTAAGGGACCAAGAATGAATAGGGGTGCTGGGCGGGGAGGAAATATGAGCGGAAAATGCGAAGAAACCATTTAGTCGAACTTTGAAAAGATGCGTTTTTTACATTTTGCAGCAATACCTCCTTTAAACCCTGTATACCCCGCACAACACCCATATTCGCCCAGGACTAGTAACTTTCTTAGGGGTTGCTCCCAAGAAATTTTTCTTGTGCTTTATGCTTTGAAGGTAGTTGTATGCATGCACAAGGGAAAGGAGAACCCGCCGTGTTTTTCAGTGAGGGGGCAGAAATCCTATTCGTCCTGGGGGTTCTTCTTCCCCTTCTGCATCCATACAATCACTCTCAATGCATGAACCACGGGAATTTTTTATGTTTAGATTTCTGGTGTATTTTTTGTTGAGTATATTCCCTCTTTATCAATTGTTCTGCTTGAGTTTTGTATGCAAATTATTGTATAAATATTTATGTTAGAGATCATGTTTTTTGCTTGCCCTTCTTTACCCTATTTTTTTACTGTTCCTAATTAAATAAAGTAATGTTTTATAACTTTTAATATAAAGTTAAATCACTATAATATATTGTTCTTATGAAAATTCACTACCATAACGCACTTGCTGCGTCTCGAACATTTTTTACAGTGGCTACAACATTTCCAAAAATATGCCAAGGCATCATCCACTGAAAAGGTTATGTTAATTGTGGATGGACATTCGAGTCATAAATATCTTGATGCTCTTGTGTACGCCAAAGAGAATGGCAATGTGCTTTTGTGTCTGCCTCCTCACTGTACACATCAACTGCAACCACTCGATGTTGCATTTTTTGGCCACTTAAAACCTATTATGGCCAGGAAATACCCAATTGGCTCAAAGCTAATCCTGGTTGAGTTGTGACACAATTTCAAATTGGTGGTCTGTTGAATGAAGCATATGGAAAGACTGTCCAGAATGCCACTGATGACTTTGCCAAAACAAGCATCTACCCAATAAATCCAGACGTGTTCCCCGACTATATGTTTCAAGCATCTGAAACCACAATAATTGTGTTTGATAATAGTGTCCAACAAGCCGAAAAAGTCCTTACTGATCATAATGCTCAACCTGAGTAGGTATAGGACAGGGCTTCTAAAACCACCACTCACCACGGGGTCGAGGAGTCGTGGGCCAAAGGACTCCAGGGGGCAAGCTGAGGAAGTGGAAACAACAAGTTTTCGATGAAGCCTTCACCAAGACCGTCATGCGCGGTGAAGAGCCGCATCCTGCACGGGGTGACCCTGCTGATAACTAAACATGAAAATCTCCCCCAATCTACGGTGTCACGTGACCCGTGCCTTGGGATGGATGGCACCAGGGTGATGGTGTCGTGAACGGAACCTCTGGAATACCGGGCAACCCTCCAGAGTAACCCGCCTTGCACCACACAGGGGGTTCTGATGGTGTGGTCAGTATTTCCCCCATTCTCACGGGAACAACATGAAGATCATAAATAGATATAAAACCAAAACCAATGAGGCTCGAGGAGTGGCTCCGGCTACAGACTCGTGCCTTGAGTCTACTCCGGAAACTGAGACCTGCCAGGGAGCGGCAGCGTACGCGGACTCTGGAGGTCTCATGACCGCCGTTGTAACATAAGAATATTATTGTTTAGTTATATTTGGTATTAATGTCAGGTTGGTTGGCACTAGTTATGTTTCTCAGCCTGTCGATATGCCATATTTATTATTATCGTTGTCAACACGCAATTATCATTCTTGTCATTCTGGTTTATGAACTATGAATAATGATTTTGTTAAAATAAATCACTTATTAACTTAGTAAAACGTTGTTATTAACTGAAACTACAACGTTACATGGTGTCAGGTGTGGTTCATTGTTCATCTCAAATAACCAGCAAAGAAAATGCCAAGTGACGAAGAAGGAGCTGCTAGGGCTAGCGTGGGAGTCCGACCGCCGAAAGCGTTCAATTTTGGGGCTGAAAATCTCTCTATCGCTTGGAAACAATGGCTACAGCAATTTGAGTGGTATGCTACAGCTACGCAATTGGGGAAAAAAGCACCTGAAATTCAAGCTGCAACTTTTATGGCAACATTAGGATCAGACGCCGTCCCAGTGTTTAACAGCTTCAATCTTACGACAGCGGCACAAAAGGATTTAGCTACATTGAAAGATAAGTTCAATTCTCATTTCATACCGAAAACAAATATCGCTTTTGAAAGATACAAATTCAATAAAGCTTGTCAAGAACAAGGTGAATCCTTTGATGAATTCGTGACAAAGGTCAGAAATTTAGCTAAAACGTGTGATTTTCAAGCACTTCATGATAGCTTGATAATGGATAAACTTGTAATTGGAATACGTTCCGATAAAGTGCGAGAAAGGTTGTTTGCGGAAGAAAACTTAACGTTGAATAAATGTTTGTCAATATGTAGAGCTAGTGAGCAAGCTACAAAGCAGCTAGCTGAGTTGAAAAGTGAAGATATTACAGTTAATAAATTCAAAACTGAAGCAAGACACAAAATCGTGCAAAACAAAGTTACGACTGAAGAATTCGATTGTAAAAGATGCGGAAAAAAACACCGACGACAAAATTGTCCAGCATTCAATAAAAGTTGTGACAACTGCTCCAAAAAAGGTCATTTTGCATCACAGTGTTGGGCTAAAACAAAATCAAAAGTCAACAAGAAGCAAGAAAAGAAAGTTAACGCTGTAGAGAATGAAGAATCAAGCAGTGATGAAGAACTGTTCATAAATTCATTGAACACAGAACTAGATGAAGATAGATGGACTGAAATTATTGAAATTAAAAGTAAAAAATTCCATATTTATCTAGACTCATGTGCTGATTGTAACGTCTTGCCTTGGAAAATAGTCAAGTATTTTAATGAAGAGTTGAAACCATCGAAAGTGAAAAGACTCATAGCATTTGGCGACAATAAACTTCAAGTTGTGGGAGAAGTCGATCTGGAAGCAACTATTAAAAATCAAACTGCAATTGTTAACTTCAAAATTGTTGATAAGAAAGTTCCTGCGATTCTAGGAAGAGAATCTTCTACTAAACTGGGCCTTATTCAAAGAGTACAAACAATTTCCATACAGTCAAATGAGAATCTGTTTAAAGGACTGGGTTGCCTCAAAAATTTTGAATATGATATTGATTTGGTAGAAAATCCTAATTTCCACATCAGGGCCCCTCGAAAAATACCACATTCACTTCATAAGGATGTTAAACGTGAACTGGATGCAATGGTTAAAATGGATGTGATCGAACCAGTCAGTGAGCCAACACCAGTGGTCAGCCCAATGGTTATTGTCAAGAAAAATAATAAAATCAGACTTTGCCTTGATCCGACTGATGTCAATAAAAATATTTTAAGAAGAAGGTTTCCCTTAACAACAGTGGAAGAAATTGCAGCTAAATTAAAGGACTCAAAGTATTTTACATTGTTAGATTGTAAGAGAGGATTCTGGCAAATCAAAGTTACAAAGCGCACCCAACAGTATTTGACATTCGCAACGCCATGGGGAAGATATTCATGTAAAAGATTACCATTTGGCCTCGCTTCAGCACCAGAACTATTTCAGAAAATCATGTCTGATTTATTAAAGGACATTTCAAACGTAGAATGCTCTATGGATGATATTTTAATGGGGGGGGGGGGGGGCATCTTCAGCCACAGACTTGTCCTCGACACCCAAGCTGAAGGCTGGGTTCTACCGGAGGGCGGTGAGGACCCTACTGTAGGAGAAGAGAGACTGCACCGGCAGTCCAAGCGTCTTTTCGGAGCGCAAAGAAAGGAGCTCCGGAGGACGCAGAAAATGGCGACCGGGATGTGGACGGTCGAGAAACCTGTAAAGGCGCAAGAGGGAAGTGCGAGTCAGAAGAGGCCGCGCTCGGCTCTAGCACGCCTACTACAGATAGACATCCCAAAATGACCAGGGCCGGAACACCGGTGCAGACTGGCTCGTATAGGGAGGCTGCGGAGGGCCTCGGGATGGCGGTGATTGACATACGCCATCCTGAGGTCACGCTAGACCAGGGGAAGGCGGACCAGGCTACGGTGGACTCTCTTCAGGAAGGGAAGAGCCCGCCTCATTTCCACCGGGCGCGACTGACGGGGGGCATCCTCTGGATACCCTGTGCCGGCCCGCAGTCGCGGGACTGGCTGCGGAAAACGATCGGGGGCCTCGGTCAGATTTGGGATGCGGCGGACTTGACAGCGATCGAGCCCAAGGAACTCCTAAAGAGACTCAAGGTCCTCGTACGGATCCCTGACACCGTCCCGCAGGAGACGGTGATCAGTAGACTGAAGATCCAGAACCCTGAACCTGGGACACAACACTGGTCGGTTCTAAGCTGGAAGGCAGAGGAGAAAGGACAGACTCTCGCCTTCTCGATCGCCGAGGCGTCTTACAGAACCCTTAAAGGAACCTCCTTCAAGGCATTCTGGGTCCTGGGATGGGTTGGCTTCCGCCCACTGGGGAAGCAACTAGGGGTTAATCGGACTTAGGTTCCTTCATGTCAACCTCCAACACAGTAGAGCAGCCACGGCCGGACTACTGATGGCTCTGAGGAACACGGATGTGGCCCTCATCCAAGAACCGTACTCCTATAAAGGAGAGATCAAGGGACTCGGCGGAGCTGTTGGAAAGCTCATCTACAGCAGACCCAGCGAGAACCCGCTGGCCTGAATTTTTATCAGGGAAGGGATGGAGTTTCTGCCTTTAATAAATTTCTGTTCCAGCGACCTGGCAACGATCAAAATCCGATGTGGAGGAGCGAATGGGCCGAGGGACATTACCGTCGGAGCAGCCTATCTGCCAGGGGACAGCACGGACCCTCCTCCACCCAAGGAATTGGGGCAGCTGATGGTGGGCAGCAGAGCAGGTGGATGGCAGACCATCACTGGCATGGATGCGAACGCGCACCATGAGTTGTGGGGAGGCTCGGACACAAACTATAGGAGTGAGGCACTTTTACAATTCTTTATGAAATTTAATTTAGACATATTGAATAGAGGTAATAAACCGACCTTCGTCACAACACGGCGTCAGGAAGTTTTAGATCCAACAGTTTCCACCCAGTTTCTGGGTGACTTTGTTAAGAACTGGACTGTGTCTGGGGTAGTGAGTAGGTCAGACCACAGATACATCCGGTTTGAAATCGCCAAAGTCGAAAGACAAACAAATGGTATGGTACCGGGACCTCCACAAGGCGGAATGGGAAGGCTACAGGGCAGACCTAGCAGTGGAACTGCGGGGGGTTAAGAGTACCATAGACAATTCAATAGACCTTCACATTGCGGCAGTCCTATTGGGAGAGGCAATCACCTCAGCCTATAACGCCAACTGCCCCCTGCAAATAAGGGCATCCACCAGGAACGTCCCGTGTTGGAGCGAGGGCCTCAGGCAAAGGAGGAAGCAGGTACGTAAGCTGTTTAACGCGGCCAAAAGGAGCATGGAAAGAATATAGACAGGCCCTAACGACCTATAACAAAAGACTGAGGGACGCCAAGAAGGAGTCGTGGAGGAGGCACTGCGAGGAAGTGGAGAACACAAACATGAGTGCTCGGCTACACTAGATCCTGTCCAAGGGCACTCAGGCCAACATAGGCTCCCCTAGAACATCCACGGGAGGCTTTACAAGCTCGGGGGAGGAAACTATGGAAATTTTACTCCAGATGCACTTCTCCGGCTGTAACATAATAAACCAATCACCTCCGGACTGGGAACACTCAGAAATAGAGGCGCCTTATAGGCAGGCATCTAGAGTAGACTGGACAGTCGCTAAAGAGGTGGTTACTTGGAACAAAATCAGATGGACCATTAACAGCTTTAATCCATACAAATCCCCGGGATTTGATGGAATAATGCCCATCATGCTCCAACAGGGGATAGATATACCGGCCCCGGCGCTTACCCTCATTATGAGGGCCAGCCTGGCTCTGGGGTACATTCAGGTGGCATGGAGACTGGCCAGGGTTGTATTCATTCCTAAACCTGGGCGTCCAATAGACCAGGCAAAGTCCCTGAGGCCAATAAGTCGCGTGTCCTTGCTAAAAACAGTGGAAAAACTGCTCAATCGGCACATTAGGGGCGGTGTACTGGAAGCATATCCCCTACACGGCGGACAATATGCATAGAGCAGAAGTCTCAACAGAAACAGCACTGCACCAACTGGTGCTGAAACTGGAGAATACGCTGGAGAACAGGGAGGTGGTGCTGGGGGCCTTCCAAGATATAGAGAGGGCCTTCCAATACATAGAGCGGACCTTCAGCAACACCTCGTTCGGATCGGTTCTGGCAGCTGCCCGGGAGCGTGGAATAGAGGAGACCTGCTGCAGGTGGATCAGTTCCATGCTCAGGGACAGAGCGGTGTTCACCTCACTCGCGGGAGGGACTCTGTTGGCGGGGTGTCCGCAGGGCAGCGTTCTGTCTCCCTTGCTCTGGTGCCTAGTCGTGGACGGCCTGCTGGGCAGGCTCTCAGGAGGCGGGTAAGAGGTACAGGGATATGCGGACGACATTGTCATCATAGTCCGAGGAAAGGTTGCACAGTCAGTGTGGGAGCGCATGCAGACAGCACTGAAAGTAATGGAAAGGTGGACGGTTGGTCAAGGGCACGGGGTGAGCCCCGAGAAAGCAACCGTCATACCGGTTACGAGGAGAAAGAAGTGGGAGAGCCACAGAACTCTCACTCTATACGGTAGGAACATTCCAATGGCCAGGGAGGTAAAATATCTTGGGGTCGTACTGGATTCTAAGCTAACCTGGAATGGTCACGTTGAAAAAAGACTGCGTAAGGCAGTCATGACCTTAGCCGTCACTAGGCGGCTATATGGAAAAACATGGGGACTAAGACCTAAGTACGCCAGGGTGGTCAGACCATCGTTAACATACGCTGCACTGGTCTGGTGTCCTAAGCTGACACAATTCAGGGCCAAACAAAAGCTAGGCAAGATCCAAAGGATGTCTTGTCTAGGCAACACAGGGGCCATGTCTTCAATCCCAAGCGCCGACATGGAGGTGTTGCTGGATCTGTCCCGCTACATTTAGTTAATGGGGGAGGCCAGGCCAGGACTATACAGAATAGCCTGCAATTGTAGGCTGAAGATCAACCCAGGCTTCAGGGGCTATGCAAAATCCAGGAGATCGTTAAGGAGTCCATGCTTGTAATGAGGTCAGACTTTGCAAGCCCGCGAATCTGCAGGGAAAACAACTTTACAGTGGAAATCCCCGACCGCGAGGCATGGCGGGAGGAGACTCCGGGCATACCACGGGACGCGCTCGTCTAGTTCACGCACGGACCCGGCGGGGAGCGTGGGACGGGGGCAGGCGTTTATTCAGAAGGACGGAGGGTAAGTCATAGTATTTCCCTCGGAGCCCATGCAACGGCCTTTCAGGCCGAAATATACGCCATCCTGCACTGTGTGTGGGAGAACAAGAGAAGGGGCTACACCAACAAGCGGATCATTATAGCCACAGACAGCCAGGCAACCCTTAAGGCCATAAGTAGCCCACGGATAAATTCCTGGCTGGTGAGTTAGTGCCAAGACCTGGCTAGGCAGAATGAGGTCACCCTCATCTGGGTGCCGGGTCACTCACGGTTCAAAGGCAATGAAGAAGGTGACAGTCTCGCGCAGAGAGGATTAACAGAACCATTTATGGGACCAGAACCGGCTCTGGGCGTGACAAAGAGCACTGTCAGGGGAGCTATTAAGTCCTGGGTCAGAAACCAACACAAGGTGTACTGGGCAGACTCTCCAGGGCTCAGACATGGGAGGTCAATAATTGACGAACCCCGTTCAAAGGGAGCTGTTAAATCTTAGCAGAGGACAGCTCAGAAACATAACAGGTCTCTTGACGGGACGCATGGCCGTCAAGAAACACCTGCATAAAATGGGGCGGTTCGAGGGGGACCTCGCATATAGACTCTGCGGCGAGGGGGAGGAATCAGCCCAGCACATCTTGTGCGAGTGTAAAGCTCTGGACCGCAAAAGACAACTTACATACGGTCAGTCTAAACCGGAGACAGAGCATTATAAAACTCCACCCTACCAATCGTTGTGAAGACTAGTTCAAGGCATAGTGATTTTGGAATGGGTGGAGTAAAAAGACTAAGAGCAGGCACAATAAGCGAAAGGTTGCAGTGTTATCGGGGCGGCAAAGCCGCGGACGAGCCCTGAGGGAGAAAAAAAAACACTCACCAATGCCACCCTGCTTTGCACATGCGTTGGTGACGTGTGGTGACATCAAGTGATAGTGATGGCGAATGGATATAGTGTGACAAGATATTTAACGTGAGATTACGCAATTCAAGATGGCGGTCAAGATGGCCGACCGGAAGTTAAAAATTTGAGAAATTTGAATTTTTTAAAGATATTTAGGCTAACCTGTCAAAATAACAGAACGAAACATATTGATTTCACCAGTAAAAGCGTATATCAAATATAGCTGGCAGCGCAGGCGCAAACAAACTTCTTTTATTTGCGTAGTTAGACCCTATCACCGTACTCAACTCGATGAGTGCATCTCAAATATTCCATATGCGCATGCGCAAACCCAAAATTTTAGTTTTCAAGTAAGAGGGTATGTGTGGGGTATCATTGTACTCGTCTTGAAGAGGGGATATAAAATATTTATTTATTTATATATTTATATGTTACGTTATACGGCGTTCTCGATTTGTTGACTAACAAAACACAGCTTTTCAAACTACTAATTTATTATAACCAACTATTTTCCAACATCAGTATCAACTAAAATATTTCTCTCTCTTACTAAATGTCCATAGAACTATATTCCACTATTCGCCTTCTATGATCGCTTTTTATACACCAACACTTGCTGCTGACTCGCCCCATAATTTCTGTAGTTTCGGTGACCGTTTCTTGGGTTGTACTGGATTGTAGAACCACACACGATCTCCTTTAAAACCAGCTGAAATAGCTCACACGTCATAACGGGTCTTCATTCGGTCGCTTTCTACTCGTATATGCATTCTGACAGCAGAGTGGATGGCTTCTATTCTTCTTTCCAAATCTTTTACGTATTCATCAGTTGACCGTGGAGCATCTGTGGGTTTTCCAAATATGAAATCAGGAGGAAGTCTTAACTCTCGCCCAAAAACCACGCTGGCTGGTGTATGTCCGGTAGTCTCATGTACAGCCGAGCGGTATCCCAGTAGAAATAGTAGAATGTGCCGGTCCTAATCCATTTGGTGTTCATTGAGAAATATTCTTAAGTGGGACACCAAAATAACGTTGAATCTTTCCACCATACCGTCAGATTGAGGGTGCATGGGTGTAGTTCTCGTTTTCCTGATTCCAATAAGCTCACAAACCTTCTGAAATACAGCCGAGTCGAAGTTGCGTCGTTGGTCCGAATGGGGCTCTAGTGGTACGCCAAATCTGCAGAAAAAATCATTCATCAATACTTCTAAAACGGTGGTGGCCTCTTGATTCGGGTCCGCAAACACTTCTGGCCACTTGCAAAAATAATCCATGGCTACAAGCATATAGCGATTTCCTGCGGCTGTTCTAGGGAAACGACCAGCTATGTCGATTGCAATTTTTTCGAAAGGGGTTCCCACGTTGTACTGCTTCATTCGCCCCCTGGTTTTTTATTTAGGCCCCTTACTGGATGCATACGCTTGGCAGGTCTTGCACCATTCTTCCACATCAGCACTACATCGTAGCCAATAAAAACGTTATCTGACCTTTTCCAAAGTTTTATTTACCCCTAAATGGCATTCACCTGCCCCGCCATGGATCTCCTCGATTGCCTACCTAACTCTTGATCACGGAAGGATTATTTGCTTCAATATGCGGGTTCCATCCTCTGACTCCCAATTCCTGACCAGAAGATTACCTTCGATTTCAATGGTGTCCCACTGGACCCAGTAACTTTTCGTTGCAACGCTTTTATCACTAACTTCTGACCAAGTGGGTCTTTCGTGGCAGGTCTCCTTTCATCTGTAGATTGGTTAGATATCGGGGTCTTCTTTTTGGTCCTCCATTAACCTCTGCGGGTCCCGTCGGTTAACGGTTGCATCGTTGTCCTCCTACACACTTCGAGATTCAATCCTTCTTTGTTTTCGGCAGAGATGTAATGCTTGCATTTTGGTGGGCAAGGTCTCCTAGATAGGGCGTCGGCATTGCCGTGTTGTCGTCCAGGGCGGTGTTCGATGGTAAAATTGTACTCTTGAAGGCGTTCAAGCCACCTCGCCATCTGCCCCTCTGGATTTTTATATTGAAGAAGCCAGCGTAGGGAAGCGTGGTCGGTTCTCAGGAGAAATTCTTGACCCTATGGATATTTGTGAAAATGCTCCAACGTCTTGATAATGGCTAGAAGTTCTTTCCTCGTCACGCAATAGTTCTTTTCTGCTTTGGAAAGGGCTTTGCTGAAATACCCTACAACCTTCTCTTGGCCTCCCTGTTCCTCGCGAAAGAACACCTCCAATACCAACATTGTTCGCGTCCGTGTCCACAATAAACCTGTGACCAGGCTGCGGATATGTCAGGATCGGGGATGAACAGAGAGCCTGATTGAGTGTCTCGAATGCTTTTTCACAATCATTGGCCCAAATGAAGGGTGTCTTTTCTTCCGTCAGTTTATGCAAAGGTTTTGCGATGTCAGCAAACCCCTTTACAAAACGGCTGTAATATGTGCAGAGGCCCAGAAAGCTTCGCAGCTGATGCACATTGGTTGGAATGTCCCAGTTCATAAGTTTGTCTTCTCTGGGTCGGTTTTGATTCCATCTGGGGTGATAATGTGGCATAAGTACTTGACTACTTTTTGAAAGACAGCATTTCTTCGGATTTAATTTCAAATTGGCTCCCTTAATTTCTGAAACACTTGTTCGACATTCTTCATGTGATCTTCGAAAGACTTTCCTAAGATAATCACGTCATCTAGGTACACGAGGCATGTTTTCCAGTGTTGACCTCTTAAAACTGTCTCCATTAGACGCTCAAAAGTGGCTGGAGCATTACACAACCTAAATGGCATGACGTTGAACTGCCACCGTCCGCTACCAGTGGTAAACGCAGTCTTTTTTTGTGTTTTTGGGCTCAATCTCGACTTGCCAGTAGCCACTTTTCAAGTCCAATGTCGAAAACCATCTTGCACCTGCCAGCAAGTGTATCGTCAATTCTGGGAAGTGGATAGCTGTCTTTCTTAGTGACATCATTTAACCGGAGGTAATCTACACAAAACCTCGTGGAGCCATCTTTCTTTTTAACTAGCATCACTGGAGAGGCACAAGGGCTTTGCGATGGTTTTATAACTCGTGTCTGCTCCATCTCCCTTAGCATGGTGTCAACCTCGTGCTGTTTTGCCGATGGTAGCCTCCGCGATGGTTGCTTGATTGGTACAAATGTCCCAATCTCAATGCGATGGCGTACTAGATCTGTTCTTCCAAAATCGTTCTTGTCGGTTACGAAAACGTTGCGATATTTAGACAGCAATTTAGCCCCTGTTTGCTTCTGTTGTGGAGAAACATTTTCACTACCTTCTGCTAAGACATCGCGTAAATGTTCTTGAAGTGGTTCAGCCGGGATGGACGAGCCCGAGTCTTCTTGGTCGTGGCAACACCGTATGATGGTTACTGTCGAGAATGTTCCGATTTCGGAACCTTTGGAGATCAAAGCTCCTAAGGTTGACTATTCTGAGAGCTGCCAGCTCTTTTGCTTGAATAAGAGTTTTACCGACTAGTAGAGCTTTCTTTAAAATATCGTTGTCTTCTGGTTCTATAATACCCACCACTTGTCCCGAAATGTCTCCAACTATCTTCACTGGGACAATACTTTCACTCCGGGCTCTCACAACGACATATTCTTTGACCGTGACTTTTCGAATCGCAGGGTTATTGACAGTCGACATGACCACTTCTTCATCACCGATATTTAAAACTTTGTTCTCGAGACCCTGACACCGTGACCTTGTAGAACATCTAGTCCAAGTATAATGGGGTCTGATATGGCGGCAACAATCACTCGCTGTTTAGTTTTCCAAGCTACAATTTGTAGCTTGACCTCAGTCTCACCAAATACACACCGCCACCAGCTGCGGTCACTTTGTAGATTCTTTCTGGCTCTCTTACCCGCCATCTTGGTACTATATCACGACGGATAATCGTTCTGAATCCGTCTACGATGAGCGTGTTGCCAGAATCGTTGACCAGTGAAATAGTTGTGAACTTCGGGGCATTGTGGTGGGCAGCCAGCTCTCGCCCCCTAAAGCTAGCTGCATTTAGTTTTCCTGTGCGTTGATTGAAGATGATCTTGGGGCCCGGCATTCACTCCTTATGTGTCCCACCTTGCCATAGTTCCAACAGCGTATGGCACTTGCACGATGAGCTTGCGTTGGCTCCTTATGAGTCGTGCGCTTCATCTGTTCTTCTAGTTTCCCCAATCTTTGCACAACCTTGGATAAGTCTGGTTTATTTTCCTCTTCTGGGACTTGGAGACTGAGAACCTTCACATTTCCTTTAGAGGCTTGCTTGACAGCTTCAAATTCTAACGAATGTGCCAAAGAATCGTTTAAGTTTTTATGTCCCGCCATCCTCAGCGCCTGTTGAATGTCGGTATCCCTGATGCCGTCAATGAATGTTTGCAGCGACAGCTGGTTCAAAAATTCCACCGGAGATGTGGGGTAAGCTGATCGTGTTAGTCTGGCAACGTCGGCCTCAAATTGTTGCAGTTTCGCCCGATCTCTGGCAGCGACTATTCAACTGAGTTTGGTACAGCTTTTGTAAATGCTGGTCGCCAAATCTCATTTCTAGGTAATATCTAATGCTGTCGAAACTGTCCTGTTCTTCCCTAGGGGTTCCTTGGAGCACATCTAGAGCATCTCCTCTGAGAGCCACCTTTAGCGAAGTCACTTTCTCTCTCTCTCTCTCTCTCTCTCTCTCTCTCTCTCTCTCTCTCTCTCGCCCCCAACCATTTGCTGTAGCAGCGGCTTCAAACTGACGTAGATAAGTACCCCACGGGACTGAGCCATCAAATGTGGGGACCTTAATTCTTACGATCGGCCTATCTTCGAGCCTGATGTTTCCCTTGGCTAGGGTATCACACATTTTTTCTAGTGATTGCATTTTCTTCTGAACTTCTTCTCGTATACTCGTCAGTTTGTAATGTACATCGTCGCTGATACCGCTTACTCGGCTTTCTACTTGCTGGAAGATGTTGTCTTTTACCTGCTCCATACGTTTGTCCACACATAAAGTAATATTCTCAATTCTGCTGGCTTGTTCTTGCATAATTTTCTTTGTATCTTTTTCTCATTTCTTCTTTGGCTTCTTCGTCTCTTTTTCTCATTTCTTCTTTGGCTTCTTCGTCTATTCTTCGGGCCTCTTCATCCCTTTTTCTCATTTCTTCTTTCGCTTCTTCATCTCTTATTGTCTCAGCTCTTCTTTAGTCTCTTCATCTCTTTTTCTGGCTTCTTCTTTCATTTCTTTAATCAATTCCAATAGCTGGGCATCCATATTGGCTGTTGCGCTACGTGACTTAGATATAGACGTACCTAAAGCTAGTACACAGTTTATTCTGTTTCATGAACACACCTAGTTATAACTTACTGCTGACACTAATCTTCCAGAGATTATAGAAATTTTCACGTTGTACAACGAATATTCTGGAAAATATTTCCGCTAGCAGCTTGAAAATCCCCCTTTTTTACCAGTTGTTACGTTCTACAGGGTTCTGGATTTGTTGACTAACAAAACACAGCTTTTCAAACTATAATTTATTATAACCAACTATTTTCCGACAGCAGTATCAACTAAAATATTTCTCTCTCTTACTAAATGTCCATAGAACTAAATTCCACTATTCGCCTTCTATGATCGCTTCTTATACACCAACACTTACTGCTGACTGGCTTAATACTCTATGATCACTTATTCTACACCACACTAATTCAATACTGAACTAACTTACTCTGTGTACCGCTCGCCTATTTATACTGTCCATAGTGATTCTAGACATTCTACACAGAAAAGTGTCTCGAGAGCGCTCCGCACATGGCTGCCAAGGGCATGTGCATATGTTATTTATCAGATTTATCGGTGCTAATTGCTCTATCGCCCTGCCTGACCTGACTTTGACCTGACCTGACATCACAAAACACTCTGGGTAGGTCAGGCAGGCCGATAGATCAATTAGCACCGATAAATCTGATAATTAACATATGCATACGACCTTGTCAGCCATGTGCGAAGCGCTCTTGAGACACTCGTCTACACAGTTCTACACCTGTCACTTCTGGTCCCTTCTAGAAATAACATTCCAGAGTTTTCGCTGTTATCAACATACTACAACTTACCATAGAAGTAACAAAGTCTATAAACTTAATTCTCATAGACAAATGTGACTATATATATATATATATATATATATATATATATATATATATATATATATATATATATATATATATATATATATATATATATATATCTGATAATTAACATATGCATACGACCTTGGCAGCCATGTGCGGAGCGCTCTCGAGACACTCGTCTACACAGTTCTACACCTGTCACTTCTGGTCCCTTCTAGAAATAACATTCCAGAGTTTTCGCTGTTATATATATATATATATATATATATATATATATATATATATATATATATATATATATATATATATATATATATATTGTCACATTTGTCTATGAGAATTAAGTTTATAGACTTTGTTACTTCTATGGTAAGTTGTAGTATGTTGGTAACAGCGAAAACGCTGGAATGTTATTTCTAGAAGGGACCAGAAGTGACAGGTGTAGAACTGTGTAGACGAGTGTCTCGAGAGCGCTCCGCACATGGCTGCCAAGGTCGTATGCATATGTTAATTATCAGATTTATCGGTGCTAATTGATCTATCGGCCTGCCTGACCTACCCAGAGTGTTTTGTTAGTTTGATATTACTAAATATCAATACTATATAGTATTGATATTTAGCAATATCAAACTAAATTTATTAGCTACTTATAAAATACCTACTTAAGGTGTAGATGTTTTTAAATATACAAGGAAGCCAAACTGTAGTACAGTTTTGCTTCATTTGTCAAAGTAACGCATTTACTGCCTGCATATTTATTTTTATGAATCCTCGAAACTTTTAATTTATTTCTACTACTAGAAGGATGTGGCAACAGCGCGTGAACTGAAGCGACGAAATTCTAGTGCGCGACGACTCTGATGGTTCACCGGGTTCAACTGCAGAATTACCGGTGTGTAGTTTTCAAATATCCAAGGAAACCAAACTGTAGTACAGTTTTGATTCATTTGCCAAAGTCCAAAAGATAAAGACAGTAACTCCAGTTCTATGACAATTAAAGTGTAAATGATATAGACAGTCTTGTTGAACTGCACAAATAGCCAAAAATGTTTTATCTAGTTAAGTTATAAGTTGAGTTTTAAAGACAAATTTGTTATAGTTTAAATGTTAAGGAAATGTTGATGTTTATTATTAAGATATTTAACCTTATAAATGGGGGATTTTATTTAAAACAACCACTAAAAACAAGTTAATTTAATGTGCAATGTAATTTCAGGCAGTTAAAAGCACTAAATTGAACCATTACTTTGAAAATTAAAAAAATATATCATTACCTTCAAAGTTTTCAAGTGCTTTGAAGTTTGTTAAAACTTATAGGTTAGACAGCAATATCTCAATATGTCAAATTTAATTTATACTGCGTTTTACGTGACGTAAAAATTGACAGTTGACATAAGGAATTTAAATTATCAGATTGCCATGAAAGAAAAGTTTGAAATTATTAGAAAAAGAATTGACAAACGCTTGTAAATTGTTTTATTGAATAAAGGGGACGCTAAAAGGCGTTGCTCCTATAAAAATACCTAAATTTGTAAGTAAATTAAGGCAAATAATGTCCAAATATAGTGTTAAAGCATAAATGCCATTGTAAACTACTGTTTGAATGAATGCATCAGTACTAAGTGTTTAAAAAGACGTAATTAAAGATATAAAAATTTGGCGACGCTACAGTGGCGTCATAGTCACAAAAAAAAATACAATTGTAACTGGAAATTTGTAGAACTAATAGCCAGAAATTGTAAAACTAAGTCAAAGACCATCCAGAAACACGTGTAAGTTTAAAAGTGAAAATCAGAAAGGACCTGACCTGGTAGTTGCCATAGTAACAGGAGTGCGTGGATACGAATATCTGTTGTCAAGGAACAAGATTGAATTCCTTTTGTCTACAAAATACAATGTAATCGAGGATTAAGAAGCAACCAGTTCAAATTCATAGTCAAGAATAAATTTGGGACCAAAATGTCAACTAAGGAGTGACAGCTGAAGTAAATGACAGGTACCAAAATTTAAAATACTAAAGCACTGTTTGCTTATGAAAACTGTAAAATTTATAAAAGTTATATGAGTTTAATTTGTTTGTAAACAGAAAAGATAGATAAAAAGAGATCTCTAGTAATTTTAGTTGTAGACTGTTTTAGTAGTGGGGTTTTAAATATTTATTAGTGTTATAAATGTATGTACAATGGCAATAAAATATAATTTGAGAAACTGAAAACTTGTGTGATTCAATTAGTAGGCAAAATTTAAGGAGAAATTCAAAATATCCATAAATATCAAAGGAAAGAACCCACATATATTCCTTTTGAAGCATGAGAGTCAAATAGCCGTGAAGATTAAATAAAATATATGCAACTAGTAATACAAACTATAATACTCACAAATATAAATAAAAATATCATATTTGATAACCATATATAAATTGACATTATGTCTATAAAGTTTAACACAAAACATTTTAGACAGGGTATTATAATACAAAATATAATTAAGTACCCATTCTTTCTTTTCAAAATGATTTTATTAATATAATTGTCGCCCAACAGTGTGGCATTAAAATATAAATTAATATGCTTGGCAAACAATAACCAACATAAGTATAACAAACATCATTAAAATTATATATATATATATATATATATATATATATATATATATATATATATATATATATATATATATATATATATATATATATTTGTGTGTGTGTGTGTGTGTCTCCAACCGACAACTCAAAAAATACTTGACTAATCAAATCCAAATTTGGAAATCCCCTTTGTCTTGTTAATAACTTGGATGAGTTCGTTAAACAGTTTTGACACTTAATTACTTTTAGAAAAAAATGAAGAAAAAATTGCTTGAAAACGCAGTATCTTTTAAATTACTAGAGGTAGTAAATAAAACTTTACAAGCACATAGCTATAAGTGGTCCTATCTACAAAATTTGAACTCAGTCGGTTCAGGTAATCTTGAGTTATAACTAAATAAAAAATAAATAATCTACAATATAACCTGAAATTACCTCTGAATGCCTATAATGTTAGACAAGGTCAGACAGATAAATCAGAGTTCCGCTGCCATTGTAAACAGAATTTCCAAATTAAGCTTTAAACGGACAGGCTACAAAAGTATGTCACAATAAACAAGCAACGGTTTTTTTTCATTTGAGGGGGGGGGGGAATCTTCAGAAGATATTCGGCCATTCACCGAGCTGTGTCATTCTCTCTGGAGAAATGCCTTACCAACTGAAAACCACTCCCCGCAGTGCGAAGCAGGCCTGGAACTACCTTTCGGTATTACTTCAGACCAGCTTCTCCTTATGTAGCAGCTGTGCTATTTTGTTTCCTTTCCTGGTCCCTTTTCCTCATAATTTCTGTAACCACACATTCTATTGTTTTCCATTTTGTTTCTGTCTCTAACATATGTTTGACTATGTTCTCTGCTGTCAGTTCTTCTCCAGTCTCCTTTGTAGTTCGTTCTCTTATCTCGTCCCACCTGATGCATTCTAGAACCGTGTGCTGTGGCGTTTATGTTCTCCACAATGGATGCACGTATCAGTGTTCGCCAACCAGCACATGGATATCCAATGGATATCCACGATGGATATCCAAGACATCCAATGGATATACATGGAATCCAATGGATATCTAATGGACATACAGATGTCCTACCAATATCCACCAATATAGATATCCATGTGGATATATAGTGGATGTTGTATGGATATACATGTGGTCACGAAATGGATATCCATTATGCATCTAATGGATATTGTATAGACATACATTTCATCAAATAGATATCGCGTTTACATGAAATGGATATTCGCTGCTAACCCACCACCATTATTTTTCTAACCCCATCCCCTCAATGAAACACTAATATAAGCAAACAAATATTTTATTGTATTCTAAAATGATTTAAATAACTTTATTTTCTTGATCTATGATCTGGCTCAGGTCTGCATTCTTGCTGTAAAGAAAAAAGACACTGCTTATAATCAAATTCATAAGACAATCCAATAAATAATATAATATGAATAAATGTGTATAAATATTACTTTAATTATTATAGCTATAACTACAACACTTTAGTGGTTATTTCAAAATAATAGGTATTAGTTGTTAATGTTGAATATCACGACGGAACTGACTCTATACCCAATAGTTTTATTCACCTGTAAGTGATCTACTTTCATAATCTACCGGAAGTGATCTGCTTCTTGCTTGTAAGTAAAGACGAGGAATATCCAATATCCACCAGTAAAATAAACAGTTTTACATACACATAAACTTCCGTTATATAACTAGACAATTTTCCCTGATTTCAATACGAAGTAAAAAATATTTACTTGAATCAAGAAGATATTTGTTTTCTAGTTCACGTTCACTAGCCATGTTATATCAACCAACGCGCTCTTTACAGCTGTAAATAATATTGGTATTTACGTAAATAAGTATAAAAGATATATATGATAAATTCCTGACGAAATGGTTTAAGGTTATGTACTCACCTGTAAATTATTTACTGACTGAAAATCACAACAAAACATTAATAAAAACAACACTCACATTATTTGAAGAAATATCTCAATCTTCTAACTCTAGTTGTAGGCTGTTGTTCATTTTTCATTTAGCAGTTGATGCAAAATGGCAAGATGCAATTCTAAATTTTATAACCTCAACTTTAGTCCAAACTATTTCAAACCAAACAAATACGAACGGATTTTCGTCATTGTAACCAACAATTCAAGCATCCAATGCCCCAAAGTGAGTTATTAAATGATCCCGCGTTTATTGTTCGGGAGAACAATAAACGCATTCTTCTCACGAAATAACAGACAAACAGTAATACTCTCTGTATTGAAATAAAAATAATTTTATTATATGGTTATAATCGCAATAAGAATTTGGATCGAAATTTATTGTTGGCGCTAGTTTTAACGCTTTCCGGTAATTCTTGTGCTAGAACAGGTTATTTTTCTTCCCTTATCTTTTACAAACGTAAATAACGGTTTCAATAATTTATCAATGTTCTTTCCTGCTGGTGTGAACATATTAACGAAACATCAACTGGATGTCCAGTGGACATCTAATAGATGTCTTCTGTATATCCATGGGATATCCAGTGGATATCCATTGGATGTCTGATGGATATATACATACTTATATAAAGTATATACACCCAGAAATCCCACTGCATTGGTGATTAGATTTTAATGAATAAGAAATGCTCATATGTTCACATTATTTAAGTTATATTAATATTTTTCTGCTCTAACAATACCTATTGGATGTCCATATGATATCCATCATGGTCATGGACGTAAAATGGATATTATGTATATCCAATGGATATCCATTGGATGTCCTGTGCTGTGTGGGCCACGCTTACCTATTTGACTTTCTTACGTAATTTCGAGCCATTATCTGTAAAAACAGCATATTTCATGCATCTAGTTTATACTCGGGTAAAATGACATAGTATGCCAATTTGCCCACTCACGACTATATCATTTTACCCCATATGAACCTTTACAAAACAAATGACATTTTTGACGAAACCCCAGCTTACTTAATAAATCTGAATTATGTAATCCTAGATAAAAGCGATAATCCAATTACTTATCTTACAAATTTTAACTAATCATTTTATCACACAGCAAAGTTATGGTAGATTTTAATATTACGCGCTAAAAACTTTTTGTCGTTAAAATGCGAATATGCAACCTCTCTAACCGACGAAGCGGTACTAAATGTAAACTGGCACTAGCATGCCTCATACCCGTGCCGCAACATCATATTCGCTTCCAAGCACTTCCGAACGACGATTCGTGTATATACAAGCACCGTGTCATTTTACCCCTATTATGTCATTCTGTACACCCTTCCCATATATATATATATATATATATATATATATATATATATATATATATATATATATATATATATATATATATATTATATATATATATATATATATATATGCATATATATATATATATATATATATATATATATATATATATATATATATATATATATGCATATATATATATATATATATATATATATATATATATATATATATATATATATATATATAATCCTTACAGTATTTTCGTATACTTTATTTTTTGGTAAATATGGCTAGGTAGGTACTTTATACTTTTGTATAAAAATAAAGTATGTACGTTACTATTATAATAAGTATGGTTGGCAACCCTAATTACAAGTAAGCATAATAAAAATTTCAAATTAGTTATAGTAGATTTTAATATTTCGCGCTAAAAACTATGAATATGCAACCTCTCTAACCGACGAAGCGGTAGTAAATGTAAACTAGCACTACAGCATTTTATCACAGCATACTATGCTGTGATTTTATTATGCTGTGCTAGCACTAGCATGCCTCAGACCCGTGCCGCAACATCATATTCGCTTCCGAGCACTTTTGATCGACGATTCGTGTATATACAAGCACTATGTCATTTTGTACACCCTTCCCCGATATATATATATATATATATATATATATATATATATATATATATATATATATATATATATATATATATATATATATATATATATATACGCACCTATATAGCTTTTCAATTGTATATCACAGTATGGATACTAGAAATACAGTATTTTCGTATACTTTATTTTTATACAAAAGTATAAAGTACCTAGCTAGACATATTCCCTAAGAAGTAAAGTAAGATACCTATATAGATATCCTACTTTAATTTTTGGTAAATATAGCTAGATAGGTACTTTATAGTTTTGTATAAAAATAAAGTACCCATATACGTTACTATTATAATAAGTATGGTTGGCAACCCTAATTACAAGTAAGCATAATATGCTGAACATTTCAAATTCATTTTAATTATATACCTATATAAGAAAAATTTCAATAAAACAGGTTGCGTGAATGACCCTACAACTTCAGTAGTTTGCTTGGGTAATTTTTTAAATAGTAGGCAGCTGAAATTAGGTATATTTCATAGGACGTTCGGCATTGTTTAATTTGGAAAAAAGAAAGGTTTAATTATTTGCTATAATTTAGGTAATTATTAATACCTACTTGCTTAAAAACTACATTGGAGCTGTTAAACGTCATGTAAATTTAGGCAGATTTAAATTACCAAGGAGACCAATTAATTAAATTGGATATGCAGCCTTTCGACTTTCTGGTAAGTACTTTTCCTTTTCTACATTTGTAATTGGCCACAGTTTTCCCGCGCCAACCGTAGAACGGCTCGTCGATAAGCTGTAAGGACATCGACCAGAGTCGAGCTGTTCGGGGAGTGGTAGTTTTGTACCCATCGCCACCAATACACAACGTCGTTTGTATGTGTTGCGTTACGACTATTGGTCTACGTTCCCTCGACCAATCATTGGAAAACTACACACGAAAATATCCAATGTAAGTTCACAAATTATCACAACATATTGTGTGGATTATTTGAGGGTTGTTGTCTTGAAATGAGTTATCAAATATGGACCATGTCTTTAATATTTTTGCGGTTTGTGTTACTTTGTTCATCTTGTGCCCTATACAAAGTTTATGTAGCCAACATGGCGAAGCTGTCACTTCACTCGTTCACAAAGCAAAGGTTATTACCTAAAATTTTATTATCATTCTGTTTTTTTAAGAAGCCCGATGATGCGTTTCCTTGATAAATTTTGAAGAGGTAGTGTGTAGTATTATGTGGAAGTCCAAACATTAGTTAATATAATTCGCACTTATGGATCCTGGGCTTAATACATTTGATAATAGCTAGTCATAGATTTTCAAATAACAGTGGTAATAATGATACTGTAATGATAGTTTTCTACTGCTATGACATGTATTTAATTGACAACAGCACTAAAGTATTCCCATTTTGCTTTGATTTGTAAGTTCTACACATAATAGTTGTAATAATAGTTTTGTTTTATTTTAATATCTACCCATGTCTTACTTATTACATGGTATACAGACAAAACATACAGTTATGTTAACCATACATTGTCCAATTTTTTTACAATGTATTTTTCAGCTTGTAATGTTTGATTTGGGGTATATTTTAATAGTTTGTGTTTGTCTTTTATAAAGTCCTGTTTCGAACAATAGCCTGAAGTAAACAAATGCAGCTGAATATTTGTTAAATGTAGATGTTAACTTCTGTAAGGATGTTAGGTTAGGTGTGTTTTCTTAAAAACTTACTTTCTACCTTGACTTCATTGTGCTATGCCCTTTAAGAAAGTAACTGAATATTGATAGTTATTTTTGATTTCTTGCTTGTATCTGCCCTCATTTTCTTTATCTGTTAAATATATACTTCAGTCAGCTAACAGCGATAAGCAATCAAGAATAAATATTGTGTTTGTTATATTCTTGGTACCTACCTATATCTTAGGTTTGATATAAATATTACTTCTATTGTTGCCTAGAAACAGCATCAGACATAATTTCTTATGCTGTGCTAGAAAGTAATTTTATTCTATCTGTTTAAAACAGTTTGGTTCTACAACCACTGTACAATTACTAGTGTTTTAAATCAACAAAAATGATTTAAAGACATATATCTCAAAATATATTTGTTTCGTCTGCATAGGGCCCCTATTTAGCTTACAGTATAGTTATCTTTTACATTTATTCTTGTAACGATTGTAAAATAAATTGTTATCCTTTTAAATGTTGAAAATTTATTATTAAATTTAGTTAAATAATTTCAAAAATTAAATGAGAAATGTGTCATTAAGTTACAATGTTTTACATAAGTAGGTACCTAGTTAGATGAAATAGTAGGTATTAGCACATTTATCAAAATGTTCTCAACATTTTTCTTGGAAGTTAAAAAGTCAGTAAAAAGTTATGTAAATGAACTATACTTTTAAAATTCAATGAGAGTAATGGAGTAGATAGGGAACATACAAAATACGGTTAAATTAATGAAGTGGCAGTTTTGAAGCAAGTTTTGGCATTGCTTAGGCTAAACAACAATCAAAATGTGGCTTATTTATAGGCATATCAAGTATAGGTACGTTTGAGTATTGGTAGTGTTTGCTATTGATATTGCTAACCATATTAAAACTGACTGTCATGTGGCACATAGTTGCATACCAAACTTGTTCTAATGGACACAAGCAATATTCAATCTTATTCATGTGCCAATACTGATTCTAAGCAAATCTCTTTGTATCTCCTCATCACTGAAGCAAGATATGGAGATCTAATACTTGAGTATTGAGTACCGATGCAGGCTATGAGTAACTTGTTACATTTGCCAAATCCAAATAAGTTTTATTTAATTTTATACCGCTGCTAGTAAAGAGGTTAAATTAGTCAAATAAGTTTTTTAATTATTTTTATAGTGAAAGCAAAAGAAGTTATGTTTTAATTAGAGGTGTGCGAAGCTTCGAAATTTCGAACCGAACCGAAACTTCGGTTCGAAAATATGTTCGCACTAACGATGTTAAAGTAGTTCGAACATCGAAAAATGTAATTCTCCAAAATAGTTCAAACTTCGTTGCTCAAAAATACTTCGAAATTTAACTTTACAGGCGTTAAATGCTGCCAAAGGTAGCGAACTTGCGACCCCGTTGGTGGGACACATTGAGACACCACAGAGCCATTTAGCTGTCACAGAATTATCTTTCCTATATATCTTAGCCTCCCAACACCATTTTCAGTAACAACATTATGATGGCGGTGTTCGGAGGCAATCAGTAACATAAATATTGAGAATTTATGAGGATAATTGCAGATTGCTTTTGGAAAACACTGGTTTCAACATGTTTTATTTCACAATGAACCAAAACAGTTCTATATTGACAATCAGGAGACAGTTCCAATTTTAATTGGTTATTTTATCCCTATCATGCTCACTTTGAACCGAGCTTTGAACCCTTTCAATCTGTTTGCTAAAACTCGCTAGCCAATGCCAAACAACAACAACATATTTATCATTGAGCTTATCTATAGATCTAGAAATCTAAAAAAGTTTAAAATATTTTTTGTTTTTGTATTTGTGATTTAACCTTGACCCATCTCCACAACGATCAGCACCAGAAGGCATTTTCACCCAATCAACCTGCAAATTTGTTGAACCCTTTATTTTTGTAAAAAGAATGGGAATCTTTTACACATCAAATATTGTATGTTACAATATTCCTAAATTTTGTATTTAAGGAAATGATATATGAACACTGAAGAATTTTGAGTAGTTCGATGTTCGATTTTGAATTTCTAAGAAGTTCGAAGTTCGACTGTGAACCTTAGACATACTATTTAAGAGGTTCAAAGTTCGAGGTAACATATTTGCTTGGGTTCGTTCATAGTTCGGTTCGAACAAAACATGGGTTCGCACACCTCTAGTTTTAATACCACACATACGCCTGTTTTCAGCATTGCAATAATAAGAATAATTAATTGGCAATTTGAACCTTCTAACACTTATAGCTATAAGTTTTTACTATAGATATGATTAATGGAAAATCAAACAAAATAAATTACACTTGTGTTTTATTAGAACAGTATTACATTTATTTAAAAACCATTTTAAATCTGGTACTTTATCCTCATGAAGGAAATGACGATCACAAACATAAAACCTATTGTAAATGTGTTGTGGATATAAAACAAGCATCTTAGGATTTTCTACAGCTTTCACTAAGTCATTTAATTGGTCTTTTGTTAATTTCAATGGGAAACAATGTCTTTTGCTAAATAAATCCTTGCATCCTGGAACACAACAATAAATCGTTTTCTTGGTTGGTATCATGTTTACATCCACAAAGCTTCTGTATGAAAACGTTATTTACTTATAAGTTATGAACTATTAAAACTTTCTAAAGACACTTGCCTCAAAACTAAAACAGTTGTAATGTTCCACCATAACACACCTCGAACTATAAAGGCACCTTGTTTTTTTGTTAAGAAAATAGAATTGAAATTACATGTTTGTTCAAATACAAAGCTTATGATAACGTTAATATTTTGATTCACTAAAAAAAGGTTCAGGACACAGCAAGTGCGTTATGGTAGTGAATTTGCATAAAAAATGTTTTATGCAAATGTGTTTTTTAAAGAAAGCAGGCATCAAATTTGGTTACCACTATGACCTATATTGTAGAAACAATGCACCATATGTCATCAAAATAACTTTATGTTTGCAGATGTACAAAAATGTTTCGAAAATAAACTTAAAATTTTCCGAAAAACTAGTTGCCTGGCCAACAAACTTTATAGGTTAATAGCAAATTGAGCTATTCAAATTTGAAGCATTTAATAAAAATTCGCTACCATAACGCACTTGCTGTGTCCAGAATTTCTTTTCTTACAAACATGCATTATAATTACGTGGTCGAAATTAGCTACATTAAAGGTCAGCTCAGAACTGGCATGGACCAGGGAATCCGACTATCTAATTAAAACAAAGCATTCTTTATTATATTTGGACTGAGCAGATTTAAATAAAAATTTGGTACCAAAACGCACTTGCTGCTTCCCAAATTTCTTTTCTCACAAACATGCATTATAATTACGTGGTCGAAAGTCAATACATTAAAGGTCAACTCAGAACTGGCACAGACCGGGGGATCTGACTGTCTAATTAAAATAAAACATTGTTTAATCTATTTGGACTGAGCAGATTTTAATAAAAATTTGCTACCATAACGCACTTTATTTATTTTCTTACAAACATGCATTATAATTTACGTGGTCGAAATTAGATACATTAAAAGTCAGGTCAGAACTGGCACGGACGGGGGAATCCGTCTGTCTAATTAAAACAAAGCAATGTTTAATCTATTTGGACCGGGCAGATTTTCCTGGCTAACAAACTTATCCAAGCCACTTGCAAAAGGAAGGTATTCACTAAATTTGATCGTCATCGGCGCACTATTTTTTGAGTTATCGGTGTGATACATATATATATATATATATATATATTATTAGTTTTATTATTATTAGTTTATTGATATTAATTTTACAATGCATCATTTAACAAAGAAGTTTTAAACTTGTGCATAATATATATATATATATATATATATATATATATATATATATATATATATATATATATATATATATATATATAATTTATATGAAAAATTGTAGATTTTCTTCCCCATTATTATATATTTGAAAATAACTCAAGATATTTTAATGAAAATTGCTGACATGTTTTCTCGTTATAGAGACTATTGTACTTAGCAAGCACAAAGTTTCTAGCTTTGAGAGACATTTAGTTTGGGATTTGAAAGATTTTAAAGCAAATTTGCCACCATAAGGCACTTGCTGCTTGGAGACTTCTAAAATCTATTGAGGCAGACTTGTATGCCACTGAATTTTTTTAATTGCTGAATCTGTTTGACAACAATGACTATTAGAGAGGGATGGATGACTGACCAGTGTGGAATTGAACCTTCGTTCATATTTCAGTTAGTCTCAAACTGACCTGTTGACACAAGATTGCATTAAACAATGGAGTGAATCGACTTCTCTCATATCTACTTTCCGATAGCCCCATACAAATTGTCAGGGACCATAAACAATTCTTAAACGAGCTGATTTCCAGGGCATAGAAAGAGATAGCTGGTAATGAAATGGCAGATAACCTAGGTAAACAAGGAGCTAATATTTGATTCTATTCAAGAATCATATTTGAGAAAGAAATGTTGACATGAGGGAGGGTATTAAAACAAAAAATATTTCAGGGTAGAGACAGATAAAATTGTTTCTTAACCTGTTCACCAAGGTACACTCAAAAGCTGCTCAGGCCATCAGAACTTGAAATAAACATAGTTACATGATTTTTCCCCTAACATTGCCCTTTTAAGTATCATCTACTAAAGAAGCTAGACATGCCAGCTAATGCAAACCATTAATTTTGCAGCAATGCGATAAAAACTGAGGAACACATACTCTGTGGTAATAGTCTGGAATAGTAATTGCCTGGAATCGAATAAAATGTTTGGACAAACTCGAAATAATTTTCCCCAGAAATATGATTAGCTTCATACGAAGCCTAGGAGTTCTGGTTTTTAGACGGTTTCTCATTAAATATTTTTTTTATGTAACAGATAAAACCAACCAAGCAACCGCAAAAAAGTTAGTCTACGGATACAAACACTAGACAAGCCAAGCAACCACAAAAAAGTTAGTCTACGAATACAAACACTAGGCAAGCCTGCAACAAATCAAAATTTACTTCTTAATGTCAATTTGCCAATGCCCCTTCGCTATAATTCAACCTTTGGCCCTAATTTCGTTTTTAATTTTTAGTTGATACATTGTATTATCCATACAAGTTAACCAATTTTTTTAAATGTAATAGCACACCAGTGACTAACCATCAACGTGCTATAAAGTGCAAGAATGGAGCAGATTGCTACGACAGCAGACGGAGGACAAGTAGTTATGCAGGCAGTCCACCAGGCGGGGGTTAGTCCACAGCAGGTTCAGATGGTGCAGATGAACCCCGGTCAGGTTATACAAGGAGCTAATGGACAACAGATTATGGTGCACACTGTGCCACATGGTGGACAAATACAGGTAAGCTTATGCATAAAAAGTACATTACATACATGCCAAAATTACTTGTAAGGCTTGGCAAACGGGTTTTAGTCATTCATTTTGGTAATACAGGGTTAGAGGTCGTTTCACCGACAACCGCAGAGAGTTGTTGGGGTACCATCAGCGTACCCTATTTCCAGTTTTTTTGATGCCCTGAGGGGATATTCCTGTTGGAGTTAGCGGCTGTCAAAATGGCATGAGGAAATCTTTTTTTTCTATATATTTCGGACATAAATTAAGACAAAGCAACTAAACATAATATATTGAATAAGTGACTCAAGTACATTCAAACAAGAAAAGCAAAATTCATCTCCACCACACTTCTTCAACCCCACGGTATTAAACGGGGGTAGTTTTTGAAATGATTAATATTCCCCCCATGAAGGCACTAAAAGTAAATTAGATTTATAAACTACAATCTATTCTCTTTTATTTTCTCTGCGGTCCTCACCTGGGGCTCAAATTGTTAGCGAAATATCAAAATAATGTCACGGACACAAAACATAATTTTATTGTTACAAAAATACAAATATGTATGGATGTATACATAAATTAATGAACTAAAAACTGTTGCCCGAAAGGATCACTTTTGACTTCCAGACACTTTGTACATCTATATGTATTGTTTGGGGGTGCATATATTTAAGCACTTGCGGCTTGTTTTTTAGGGCTCAAATTCACGAATCTTTCAAGGAGGATTTCTGTTTTTATAAATATTTTGGTTAAGTCTGGCAATCTTGGTGGCCGAAGAATGAGACCTTTTCTGCCTGACCATTTCCCGGGAAATCTGACATGTAACCACTCAACCACTTCAAGGGCACTATGGGCTAGAACTCCATCATGTACATAATACATATATGTACTGCAACACAGCGTTAACAGGAATTCCGAAATGAACTTGTCAAGTTGTTCTTCTAACAATTGATGGTAGATTTGCCCAGTCAAGTTTTTTCATACAGATAATAAAATGACTCGTCATTTTTGATACTGCAATACGCATTTGTAGAAAACTGGCGTCAAAAATTGCGCTGCCATACCATACACGGGGGTTCTCATCTGCATAGAAATTCACTACCATAACGCACTTGTTGCGTCCAGACTTTTCTGACCTGACCTGACCTGTATTCTGATTTCGCTAAATTGAGAAATCAATATAGCTGATTGGGCAAAATATGCACACCAAATTTTGCTTCTTCTTCTATACCTAGTGGTTCTGAAATAATGGTCCAAGACAAAAATAGGCAAAATCAATAAAACAACGTGTATTTTGGCGATTAAGGATTATTGACCCACAAACCAATCAGAAATTTCAGTTGGGAGAGGAGAACACCAATTGCAATTATGTAGGGAGTTGGGATAGGGATTCATCATAAACCTAAAGGACATTTTTAGTGAATTTTCGTAGAAAAAATTCACTACTGGAGAGATCCCGACTTTTGAATTTTGAAAAAATTTTTGCAAATGAGCGCGAACTAGGACCCCTAGAACCCATATCCGGGGTCAGTTTCAATTTTTATATCTTTATATATATATATATATATATATATATATATATATATATATATATATATATATATATATATATATATATATATATATATATATATATATATATGTATCACACCGATAACTCAAAAAATAATGGGCCGATTTTGATAAAATTTGGCATGTACCTTCCTTTTGTAAGTGGCTTGGATAAGTTCGTTAGTGAGGAAAATCGGATGAGGTTTTCCGGAAAAATTTTGAGTTTTCAATCGAAAAAAATTTTTATCTCAAAAAATAATGAAGCTATGATAACCAAATTTGGTGGGTAGGTTTAGGATATAAAAAGTGAAGTATACGCAAAAATTAAGATTTCTATGTTACAAGAAAAAAAAGTTATAATAAAATATTTGGTGCCAGATCATTTCTATGAAAATTCACTACCATAACGCACTTGCTGCGTCTTTGAGTTTTGATTAAAACTGCATATTATGATCAGATTATTTTGGCCAAAAGAAAGCATTTTTGGTGTTGTAATAGCTGTGACATTTTACATTCTACATTATTGTAAATTTTATGATTATAATATAAAATGTGCTAACTGTAATACTTGTTCCGCTCAGTTCATTTTAGCGACTTTTTCGTAGAACGAAATATTCACTAATCTCCATTAGTGTGTTTATGTATATATATATATATATATATATATATATATATATATATATATATATATATATATATATATATATATATATAGAAGTCATTGTGGCACCAAAATTGTATAAAGATTCTGTAAATATGACACCCAAATTTACTGCCTAACACCCGGTTTTGTGTAACACTGATTTGCGTTGGAAATGTGTTTAATCATTTGATAATAGCGTCTACTTGTCAAAAAACGAAAAATCTGTTTGGTGCCACATTTACCAATTTTAGACACATAAGATACTGATTGATACAATAGAGTTTTAACAACTTGGCGCTCCGTTATATACTGAGGACACACGTTTTTAAAACTTGTCATTGTGGCATATTGATAAACACTCGCTTTATTTAGTGGCACCCGAAATCTGACAACATTGCTATAACACGTTTTTGAAGCTGCTCTAGTAGACGGAAGACAATACACCGTTAAATACTGATCGATATTTAACCTAAGAACTTATTTGGATCTGAGGGGATAAATATGTCTTTCCTTTATTAATGATAAACCTTTATAGATAAGACAGTGATTTAATAGTAGCTATTGGTTTGTATACAATTATCGTACTGCCATTTTATTATCGTTAGTTTTAGAGCGCAAACTATTGTTTTTACTGAGTAAGTAAAAACCATTTATAATAATTATATAAATAAAGGAGACGAGTATGTGAGGAAAAACACTATATCCAATTTTTATTTTGAACTAAACATACACTTAATTTTTTTGGCAGATCTCTAGAAAATTATGTTTTTACCATTAAAAAAAAAAAATAGATGCCAGTTTTTCAAAGTTTGTATTTGTGTTTTTTGTTTCTTTAACTTTGGCCTATTTCCATGATTGTGGCCAATCACTGACACCAGGCAGCAGTTTCATCTCACTATCCTGGAAAGTTTTCAGAATCTCTTCCTTTCTGCAAGGAGAGTAGGGATCTTATCGGTGCCCTACATTGCACGGTACAGCGGAGCGACGGCTTAACGAAAGACGGGACGTGTAGACATTTAATTTGCTCAAACACAATACAGTTTATTTACAGTATGTATTGAAAAATAATTTCATTTTTCTACTGGGAATTGAACCAGGGACTCTAGGGTACAGAGGAACACGTTCTTACCTCTGGACTACCAAGGCTGCTTCTAATACTTTAGGATGGTTTGCTTTCGGATATACAATCATATTGTATCTGTAAAATAAAATAATTGGAAAAGTCAGGTTGGAATACCTACTGTAAGATTTTTTTAGTTAAGCCTCTTTGTTTTTCTCTAAACCTACCGCCACTCGTGCAAATGTTCCTATCTTTAATTGAAAATCTTTATGCCCTTAACTCTTACCATAATATGTCAAGAGATAAGTTTTGAAGTGGACATGACAAATCTCAAATTTATAGTTCATTGTTATTTACCGAAATTAAATTTTTTTATAACGGTAGCCCATGTGTGTATGTAGAACTATTTAATGGCAATGAATAAACATTTTAAATGTGGTGGTTCGGTATAACTTGACATTTACTTTGAAAATATTTAACAAAAATAAAGAGTTGTTAAAAAACATTATCGATGACGACATATTTCAAATTTGGGACTCCCTTTATAATATTCTTTTAAAACACTGCAACTTGCAATACTAATTGACATGTCAAAGCTGTATATTTGAATAACTCAATTTAGTCTAAGTTACAAATTCTCACTGTACATATAATGTATAAAATTAGGACATACTGAATATTCCCAAATGTAAATTACATTTTCAAAGCAAAATAGTAAATTTGTGATATATTAAAGAAAAAACGAAAAAGGGCTCATAAGCGATTATGATGGTTATGATACTCGTGTGTTTTGCATAATATACAGGGTAATTCAGGGAACCTCTTAATTAAAAGTTTTCGTACTTCTGCTCTTCCAGTTATACTGGAAGTTGCCATAAACTTTGTTATTTTAAATAGAATACCCAAATTTTCAGAAAAAAATTTCAGCTGGTATGAAAACTTTTAACTAACGTGTTCCATGGATCACGAACTAAATTTAATAGAATATTTTTTTAGACTATTGTATATAGAAGTCACGATAAAAGACATTACTTCTTTTTTCCAATCCACTGTGTTGGATTGCATTTTCTACAGCAAATCTGAAATCGCTTTTATAAAAACTTTTCATAGTGCAACTTTCAGTGCTTAACTTAGTTAATTAATAATAATAATAATAATAATAATAATATTTATTGTTGCACATTAGTTACAAAACAATACAAGTTACAAGAATATGCAAAAAGTACAGGTTATTAAATAGTACAATTAATTCTTAGTAAAATGACACAACAATACATAAATTAATCAATCCACTGAAGGCGAACCTTGTTAGTGGAAATACTTAAAATTTGTCACCGTTGTCACCTGTTTCGCTCGCTTGACCCTGCCGTCAGCCGTACATGTCTCACGCATATCAGTTCGCCAAAGGCGGCGCGCACAATGAACATCCCTTTGTAGATATAAATGCACCCGAAAGCGCAGAGACAAGCTTACAGTTGCACAATCATACTCACGCGGAAATACACACACACACACATACAGTCTCAAACACTCACACACATGTACACAGTCACAAACCCACACACACCATCACATATACACACACATACATTTAAGCACAGATGCGCACATACATTACCTGAATTTACCCATCCACACTCATTGCAATCACCTCTGAACTGATCGAGCCCGTCAACCGATCCTCCACACAAGCAACAACCGATTCTAGACCAAAATCAAAACACTCAAATCAACCATCCCATGGACTTCGCCTCTAGGCAGTGATGCCATCCACCGCTTGATTCTTGCCCTGAAGAGCCCGACGGAGTGCAATTTCCTAATCTCAGGTGGAATTCTGAAGTACAGTCTTGGAGCAAGGTAGGTCAGCGATCTCTGCCCTATAGATTTTTTGCTTCTCGGCCTAATTCCCGAGGTTTCCTTTAACCTTGTACTATAAGGATGTTCCACTGTGTTTAAGACATTTCTATTTTTGAACTGCCATGTCAGAATAGAGCCCAGATACAACTGTTTCACGTCAAAATGTTTAACGTCCCGGTATAACTGGTCTGACGAATATAGTCGCGGTTTTTCATACATCACCTTCAGTATATACCTCTGTACGACTTCCAGACGCCGAAGGTGAGCATCCGCGGCTCCTCCCCATACCGCAATTCCGTACCTGAGATGTGACTCCACCAGAGCGCAGTAGACAATCCGTAAATAATCACATGTAAATACCTTTTTCAAAGTCCTCACGCTAAACAAGATACTCCTCAATTTTTTTACAAGATACTCCATGTGATGGTCCCACCTCAGATGGCAATCAACTACAACTCCGAGATACCTTACCGTCCTACAAGATGATATACTAAAAGTGTCAGAACCCTGTTTTACATCTATATATTCGTACTCAGGTTGGTTATTTCTGTAACACGAGAATGGAATAAACTTTGTTTTAGTATAATTTATGGTAAGCAGTCTGCTGCTAAAAAAATTTACTATGTTCTTCAAGTCGTTTTCCACTTTTCTTTTCAGGTTGTGCCAATCAGTGTCGCTATAAAATACCGCAGTATCATCTGCAAAGCCCACAACTTCTCCCACGGTCTTAACTCTAAATAAATCATTTATGTAGATATTAAATAGTATGGGACCCAATACCGTACCCTGTGGTACTCCACAGAGGAACGGAAGGGGCGCACTAACCACATGGCCTACTCTAACCGTCTGTTGTCTGTTGGATAGGTAATCCTTTATTAGATTATACGGGGTTCCTCTGAAGCCTATGTCACTCAGTAGTAATAGCAACTTATCATGGTTTACCGTGTCGAAGGCCTTAGCCAGGTCAAAAATCACACACATGGACGATAGTCCATTATCTAGGCTTTCATAAGCATTTGAGATCAATTTAATCATCGCATCTTCCGCCGACCTAGACTCTCGGAAACCAAACTGTTTATCAGACAATATGTTGTATTTTTTGAGATAATCAGTTATTCTCGTCTTTAATATATGCTCAAAAACCTTTGCCAGAACACTAATCAAAGATATCGGCATGTAATTGCAAACATCTATTTGACTTCCAGACTTGTAGACTGGTATGACAAGAGCATTCTTGAAGACATCTGGAAACACTCCCTCACTCAAGGACCTATTTATTATATACGCTAGAGGACCACTAATATATTGCCTTACTTCTTTAATGTGTTCTGGTTTTATACCGTCTTCTCCCGCGCTCCTGGGGCTAGCCAGGGATCCAATAACACTCCCCACCTCCTTTTCATCGGTCGGAGACAAAAAAATCGTGTTAGCAATGTGGGTCCCACCAGCAGTCGCCGCTGTAGCCGGTAAGCCGTTTGCCAGTCGTTCCCCTAAACTGCTGAAATAATTATTGAATCTATCCGCTATGTCCAGCGGATTAACTAGCATTTCTCCAGACTCGCTTTTTATTTGTTTTATTGGGCTACGGTTTCGAGTTTTCCCCCTCAGGTTATTAATAGAAGTCCACATTTTAGCGGGTTGAAGCTGGCATCCTTCAATCTGTTTTTTATAGTAGTCAGTCTTTGCCCTATCAATTATGTCATTCAACCTGTTCCTATAGACTCTAAATTCTTCAGCAATATTTCCATCATGTGGCCGTCTCAGTTTATCTTTATATAACTGGTTCTTTTTATTTACTGCGTTAATTAAACCCTGGGTGATCCAGTCTTTTCTTCCTCTTTGGTTGTACTTCAATTTTACCACTCTAGTGCATACGTTTATGTATTTCTTAACCATATTGACAAACAAAGCAGCAGCCCTGTTTGCATCAGTGAAACCATATACAGCCTCCCAAGTTTCCTCACTAACTTTTTTCTTAAATAATTTCATATCAAAAATGTGTCTGTATTTATCCACATTCTCATTTGTATCATCTAGGTCTCTATGCTTTATTTCATGTTGGAGTCCTATTTGGAGGATGGTACTATAATGGTCAGTAATGCAAGTTTTCAGAACAATAGGGCACAAATTCACAGCAGTACTTGCTCTCAAAAAAATGTGGTCTAAGCAGGTTTTACTGTCTCGAAAGACTCTGGTTGGCTTATTGATCACCGAAACAAACCCCTCACCGGACAAAATATTTAGGTAATCACTAGTAAAGTGTTCGTTGCCTAATATATCTATGTTTATGTCTCCTAAAAGGACCTCCATGTCAGAACCCCTTGCATGTCTAACTAGATACTCTGATAGTGCGTCGTTAAAGGAATATTCGGATGAAGTTGGGGACCGGTATATGGCGTTAATTGCCACACATCTGCCACAATATAAAAATGTAAGCCTAACAACCCTAAACGCATCCAGCTGCAATATATGATAATCATAATTATATATTTTTTTAATATATACCATCACACCATCATTCTGATTGTAGTTACCGCCATTATATATCATATCGTAACCTGCAATACTAAAGCTGCCAGTTTCATGTAAAATCCACGTCTCGGTTAAAACAATCAAATCAAATCCACTTTCAAGCGCATTCAAAACAACTTTCAGTTCATCAAAATTTTTTGCTAAGCTTGTAATATTACTGTGGAAGATTTTAAGCTTGTGCATATCAAACATACGGACACACTCTGGTATGTCTTCACAGACATGGGTCTCTATTTCTTGCGCAACAAAATCTCTGATGTAAGGATCCATCGTGTATAACTGACAGCAAAGCGAAGAAGCTATCATAAACTTTTAACAAGGATTCAGAGTCAATCTTTAAGCAAAACTAAAAATTTACCTGACAATAAATGACAAAATCTAAACTAGTCACACAAATTAAGTACCCACACACATCGCATACAGAAAGAACATAGCAATCTAAACTTACATAAATCGCACACAACGAGTCAGTCCTCACTTCCTCCTAATTTCGTCACCTCTCCTCCTTATAGTGTCGATTTTGGCGACCAGTGTGGCAGTTCCCGAACCTGAATGACCTTGTTGACTTGCGTGACTTTGCAAAATCTTTTTATCAGCTGCAGTCGCTGGATGTTTTTGAGATCCCGATAGTGGCCCCACTGAAGGTGTACCGCTCTGCTTCGCAATGTTGATTGCAGACTCCAGGCCAAACTCTCCCAGTGTTGGTGTTCCAGGTGTACTATTTGATGTTTCGCTGATCTCAGCTCTCTTATCTTCTTGGGAAGGGGCAGTGGTGTAATTCAGTTCATCTGGTTTGTACTCCTCTCCATCTACCATCAACTTGCCATTCCTTATGTATGCATTAAGCTTATTCTCTCTAGCGGACTTGAGCTGTTTCCTCAGGACTTTGTTCTCTAGTTGTTCCTGCCGTGTAAGGTCTTGCTGAATGAATATTTGAGTACCTTTTAGTTTTCTTACGTTATTAAGGATTTTGGATTTCTCTCGGGGAGAGACGAACTCAATAATGACAGGCTTGCTTATTTGACTTTTACCTATGGAGTATACATCGCTTACTAAAGCCGTGTTAATGGCAATATCCAACAAAGCCTCAATTTTCCTTATAACAAAAGTAGTTAACTCCTCTTTGTTATATTCCACACATTTTATTCCGAAGATAATGATATTATTCTTCTTTATTCTTTTTTCTAGCGTCTCCAATCTTCTATTTAATACATCATTCTCCCTTTTAAGATTTTCTATTTCTTGATCAGCAACAATTAGTTTATTTGTAAATGATTCTTTGAGCTCATCCACATGGGCCCTAAAGTCTATTTTCATCTGTTGCAATGTGTCATAAATTTGTTTGTTGGTTATATTTTCTCCGTCAGTCATTTATATCTCGTTTATTTCTCTCAGCTGTTTATCGAATTAAATGAAGAGATAAATTGTGGGTATTATCACCAAAATAGGACGACTATATCTTTCTTCCTTTTTCAACTTATAGCCTTATATCCACCAACTCAAACTATGCATATAATACAATTGCTGACTATTTTTACATGTAAAAAGTACAGTTTACTACGAAATAGGCTGCAACTCACCCACTAACTTTGAACCACAAATTAACAATATCTATTTCTCAGGCAATTTCACTTTTATTCGCCAAGAACAAGCGACACCGGCAAACACAGATGGACAATCTATATATATTCAATTTATTTATATTTTATTATATTAACAAATTATATTGTAAGCCTTGCATTTTATGTCTTTGTCAAACTTTAAAGGAGCCGTTTTCACTCCAACTTATACAGCAACACTGGTCATTAGAAGTTTAGTGCCGAAATAAAAAAATTATTCTCCCTAACATAAAGGTTTTCAGATTTCTAGCGCCTCTGGTTATACGGGAGGTCGCAATCAACGTTGTTATTTTAAAGGAAACACTCAATATTTTTACATTTTTAGACGGGAATCATAACAATCTTTTTTATTTATGTCATATTAAAGTGTAATCGGTATACTACAAATGGTGATATGCCAAGCCTGCTTGGATGGTTGAATATCGCAGTTTGCCAAATATAATATGGTGGTGTTTATTATACATACATGTAAATTTACTATGATGCCACCATATTTACGCAGCTTGCTAACAACATTTGAAGAAATTCATAAGAATGATGCCTGCAGAAAGGTAAATTACATGTTAAAACAGACAAACAAAAAATTTCAAAAAGAATGAATTTTGTAAAAGATTTTTTGAATATAATCAGTTAAGGAATATTATGAAGAATATTCCCAACATAAATAGTAAGTTTAAATAAATGTTAAAAGAACAATTTTTACATAAACACTGTTGTGTGTGTTTTTGTTTGTTTTACGTCGGCCTATTTCCGCGACTATGGCAAATCACCGACGCCAGGAGCAGTTTCACCTCACTATCCTGGAAATTTTGCGGAACACCTGCTTTTCTGTGAGGAGGGTAGGGATCTTTAACGTGCCCAACATCGCATGGACACGGGACCTACGACTTTACGCCTCCTCCGAAGGGCGGAACGTGCAGACATCCAACTTGCTCAAATAAAATCCCAGAACCTCGGTTGATGTTAATTTTACAGTTTGTACTGAAAAAGTGAAAGGAGTACCCTGGGATCGAACCCAGTACCCTTTGGTCCAGAGGCACACGTTCTTACCCCTGAACCACTGAGGTTCTTCATAAACACAGTTGATAGAATGTAAAAGTTTAGTTATTAGTTTTAATGTGTAGTTAGTATTAGGTATAGAATCTAAGTCAGGTGCACGGTTTAATTGCAGATAAATAATTATAAGGTAGGACAGTGTGGGGTTCAGTGCATAAGTTTAAATTTCCCGCCCTGAAACGGTTGCAGATGTCTTTCTGCTTGACAGTAGATAGCCAGATATAATTGCCTTAATACAATACGTTGAACTGAATGAACACTTCTGATCTGCGTTGAAAAAAATGCAGACGGTTAGCCAACACGTTAGCTGTCAACACATGCGTACAACCAACTAAACAGAAATAGTTAGCTAACGTTGGCACGATGTTGGGATCTAGTGAATGCAGCCAATATCTAATATTCATAATTTTTGACATATAGGTAGCAACAGGTCCAGGAGCAGGAGCTCAAGGTCTTCAGCAAATCCAGGTGGTTCCAGTCTCTAGTCTGCAGACGGCACAGGGGCAGGTGTTACTTCAACAACCTCAGCAAGCTCAGTTAGTTCAGACAGTCGATGGACAGACATTTATATACCAGCCAGTGGCTATAGAAAATGCTGCTACTATACAACAGGCTCAACCTACAGGTGAGCAATAACCTATTACACTGTTTCCAATTATTTTGGCACCTACCTGACTTTCCTTTTTTGTAATCTATGGTCATTCAGTCTTTTTACCTGGGATTTTGTTTAGATTATCTGAATAGTCTACACACTTTTTACTCATTTCTACTTTAGTGTAGTAAACACTTCATGAACATGTGTCAATGGAAAGTTCAGAGGCTCACCTTATTTTATTTTTCTGTTACATTAGTTTTTTTTGTTTTTGTTATTGTTTTGAGTATCTGCAAATCCTTTTAAAATAAGTTGTTTTTTAAAATATTTGTACTGCACAAATAACCGGGACGATTCCTGATTGTAAAACAGCCTATTTTTTAAATTTTTCATTGGTAGTAAAATATAAGCCCTTAAAAAATTAGGGAACGCAGCAAGTGTGTTAATTCTCATTAAATGAATGTTGAATTTTGGTATATAGTAAGCTCTTTACCAGAGCAACATACCTACCAAATTTCGTCAAAATGACTTTGTTATTTTTTAGATATAAAATAATTTATTTTTTGAGATAAATCAAATTTTGTTTTAGAAAAACTGGTCTGATTGGACTGGCTAACGCACTCGTCCGTGGTCTTAACAAAATGAAGATATGTGCCAAGTTTCGTTCAAATCAGTTTAGTATTTTTTGAGTTATCGCTCAGATACACATCACACACAAGCAAGCACTCACACACAGATATATATATATATATATATATATATATATATATATATATATATATATATATATATATATATATATATATATATATATATATATATGTATATATGTATATATGTATGTATGTATGTATGTATAAATAAATGACATCGCAATACTGTTGTAAGGCTAGGTGTATTCTCGCCACAATTAGAACCGTAGACCGGTTTCACTATAATTAGAGCTCTTTAGTTGGTTGTATACAGTCTCTATTTTTTAAGACTTTGTGTTATTTGGAGCTGGCGTGACAACATACTACTTGGTTCCGCAACTATGTGGTGGCACGTTGCTTCGTGTCTCACCACTCACTTACAATACTGTTGTGTTTTAGTAAAATATTTAAAAGTTTAGAAGCCTACAACTTCATAAGCTATGAACCAGTTTTTATCGAATTTTTATCTTTAAAAAATTCGCCAATAGAGAGGTATCAATGATGAGACTTTGCAAACATTTTTCAGTTGAGCGCCAATTTAGCCCCTAGAACCTGAAACCAAAGTCCCTTTGAATTTTTATATGTTTATATATATATATATATATATATATATATATATATATATATATATATATATATATATATATATATATATATATATATCATTGATTGTTGTTGCCCTTACTTGGTGAAACTTGTCCATACTGCATACAGACTTGGAGAATACTTCTCTGGCTTCACTGTTGGTTTTTAGTGGTGAAGGACGTAGCCAGCGCGTGAGCTAACTGGAGCAAGTGGCCCTTCGAATTCTGGAAGTTCTAGGATGTTCTTCAATGCTTCTGTGACTATAGTTTCGCTGCTTGACAGCATTTTCAGACAGATTAAAATTGAATTAGTACGAAATCATGACAACTACAAATAAATATCTGTTGCTATGTTATGATATGATGTTTTGATCAAAAAATTTTATCAAATTGAAAATAAAATGAAACACAGATGACAGATGAGGTTTTCAAAATGTCTATGTGATGTATGTCAATATTTAACATAAAAACTAGAACTAGTCTATAATAACTATGATAACAGTTACAATAATAAAATAACTAAACAATAACAGTATAAAAGTAGTCTCTATACAACGAAAATATCGACATACATCAACTCATTATTATATTACAACTTTTTTGAAATAATAGTGAAATTTATTTTCTTTGACATATTTAATTAGAAAGAAGAATATCCAAGAAAGGAGAATTCATTAAATCAGTTTGCTCGTTTAAAACAATAACTACCTTGTTTTAAACGAGCAAACTGATTTAATAATTTCTCCTTTCTTGGATATTCTTCTTTCTAATTAAATATGTCAAAGAAAATAAATTTCACTATTATTTCAAAAAAGTTGTAATATAATAATGAGTTGATGTATGTCGATATTTTCGTTGTATAGAGACTACTTTTATACTGTTATTGTTTAGTTATTTTATTGTTGTAACTGTTATCATAGTTATTATAGACTAGTTCTAGTTTTTATGTTAAATATTGACATACATCACATAAACATTTTGAAAACCTCATCTGTCATCTGTGTTTCATTTTATTTTCAATTTGAAAAAATTTTTTGATCAAACATCATATCATAACATAGCAACAGATATTTATTTGTAGTTGTCATGATTTCGTACTAATTCAATTTTAATCTGTCTGAAAATGCTGTCAAGCAGCGAAACTGTAGTCACAGAAGCATTGAAGAACATCCTAGAACTTCCAGAATTCGAAGGGCCACTTGCTCCAGTTAGCTCACGCGCTGGCTACGTCCTTCACCACTAAAAACCAACAGTGAAGCCAGAGAAGTATTCTCCAAGTCTGTATGCAATATATATATATATATATATATATATATATATATATATATATATATATATATATATATATATATATATATATATATATAATATAATATTATATATATATAACATCAAAGTTCAAATGGATCTTGGTTGAGGTTCTAGGGGCTAAATTAGCGCTCAATTGAAAAATGTTTGCAAAGTCTCATCATTGATCTCTCTATTGGCTAATTTTTTTAAAACAAAAATTCGATAAAAACTGGTTCATAGCTAATGAAGTTGTAGGCTTCTAAACTTTTAAATATTTCACTAAAACGCAACTATTGTGACGTCATTTATTTTATAGTCAAGTCAGTTTTTATGGTTAGAATATTATAGTTGGATTGTGCAAACAAAATATTTATTCCCTAGGAAGCTGTCTTTTTGTGTGACTTGCCCCTGATTTTTGCTGTTTATAGATTACACAATACAAAAGTATTTGTAAACAAGGTGATAACTGAAGAAAATTGCCATTTATATGGATAAATGGTGTCTTGCAATTTAACTACCTCTGCAAGTGGTGCTTGTAGTTTTATTCAAGCACATTAGTATACTATAAATTGAAATAATAAACTTAAACAGAAACATAAAAACTACTAAATATAGATGTAGAGACTATTTCTTTGGCTTCACAAATGCTCATTTTCTTCTCTGTAATCAGTTTCGCTGCTTGACAGCATCATCCAACAGGAGAAAATTGAATTGATTTATATGTATTCATGAAAACTACATGTAAGAATCCGTGGTTGTTACAATGTTTAGTCCAAAAAATTCCTTAAAAGTAAAAATGGCATAAAAAATGACATGACTTCTTCAAAATGCCTACATGATGTGTGTCAATATTTAACATGAAAATAGAATCAAACTATAACAATAATAACTATAACAATAATTACAATAATAAAATAACTAAACAATAACAGCAATAAATCAGAAAATTTCTGCAATATTTCCAAAATAAGTCATCAAAACATATTTGTTATCTTTTCTGTCTATAATGTTTGGATAAATTAAATTAAGTCTTAATTTGTATTCTCTTCTCTCTTATAGTTTTATCCATTATTTTAACAGAGTAGCAAAAGCTATTTGCTTAATTATCGACATTTCTTTTTCAAAATTGGCTTCAGACAGGTTTTGAAAATGCACGATGTATCATTGAATGATAAAGCTGACAGCTTTTGTAAAAAAGGGTGACATGAATCATATGGTATAGCTGTGTCTGTGTAAATAGGTTTCCTGTATATTGAGAGGTCAAATGAATTATTTTCTAACTTTCTAATGTTTAAATCTAGAATGAAGATTTCTGAAATATTTCCAAAATAAGTTGTCGAACAATATATGTTATCTTTTGTGTCTCTAATATTTGGATAATTTGAATTAAGTGCTAGTTTGTATTCTTTTCTCTCTATCGTTTTATATATATAATTTTACTTATTATTTTAACAGAGTAGCCATTATTAAATGCTATTTGCCTAATTATCGGAATTTCTTTTTCAAAATTGGTTACAGACATAGCTTTTGAAAATGTACGATGTATCATTGAATGATAAGCTGACAGCTTTTGTGAAAAAAGGTGACATGAATCATATCGTATAGTTGTGACTGTGTGAGTAGGTTTCCTGTATATTGAGAGGTCAAATGAATTATTTTCTAACTTACTAATGGTTAAATCTAAAAAAAATTATACAATTATTAGCTTCTTCTAAAGTAAACTTAATATTTGCATGAAGGTTATTAATAAAATTTAAAAAATCATCTAATTCTGTAAAGCTACCCTAAAAACATAATAAAATATCATCTACATATCTGTACCAAAAGACAATATTATGTGAAACTTCTTAAAATTTGTTTCTCTAAGTTTTCCATAAATATGTTGGCAAATCTTCATTTGCAAAACATATTATTGATACTCAACATAGACCCACAGTAAATAACCGCATAGAGCCACTACATTTTTGTAATCACAAGCACAAACTTGACTTTTTTAAGTCTTAGAGATAAAAAGATATATACGACAATAGCTACCTTGTTTTAAATCAGCAAACTGATGTAATGGATTCCCCTTTCTTGGAAGTTCTTATTTCTTATTAAATACTTGAAACAAAATACATCTTAACTATATTAAAAAAATGTAATAAGATAATGGATTGATGTGATGTGATTCCATAGAGTCTGATTTATTGCTGTTACTCTTTAGTTACTTTATTGTTCTAATTGATGTTATAGTTATTATTGTTATAGTTTGATTCTATTTTCATGGCAAATATTGACACACATTACATAGACATTTTGAAGGCGTCATCTGTCATTTTTTATTCTATTTTTATTTTTAAAGAATTTTTTGATCAAAACATGTGGCAGGAGAAAGGTTTCTAAGATGTAGAACTCTCTCAAACCGTGTTTTCTTTTCAAAAGAATCCAGTCATTTACCTAATGATGGCAACCTGAAGACAAGAAATGCTTAAAGCTTAGATACTAATTATAATTATGTAAATTGAGACACTAGACCTGAGCAAACAATTAATGGTCTCAGAATCTTTCACATTAATGTACATGATATAATATGTATGTTGTACTAAATGCCCTGCTAAAAATAAAAAAAATATTGATGTGTTATGTGTAACAGATGATGATATATAGTGCTTTGTTTCATCAAGCTGGTCATTAATTCTTTCCATTATTTTCGAGAAAGTACTCAACAAATGAATCTGACAACAATTGGCTACATCACTGCTATCGACACCCTTCACTATCCCCATCACTTCTGACAATTTCAAATAATCAGGAAAGCAGCCCGTCTCCAATGACAGGTTGACTATGAATAGCAAAAGGGAATTGATAGATTTCAGATCCTTGTTACCATGTTTGTTTGCATATTGTCTCTGGTTACCCAAGGATTGATTCATGTCAGGTAATTCTAATTGTATCACAGGATATAAACATATGGAATTACACGAGAATTATGTCGTTGTCCCTGACAGGGAAAGATTTTGACCAAAATAATTCACCACAGCTGTTTGAGCAGCAGGCAGAAAGTAGCGACCAAACTCATTAGTTATTTTTAAAGGGCAAATTATAACAGCATTGTTAACCATAAGTTTTTCTGTTTCTTCTGTTTGTCTTTTAAAAAAGTTGTTTGTTGTGGCTTTGCGGATGCGTTCCACAACGGGTATTGTAGGTTATTGAAATGATAAAAGTGGACTGTATATTTAATGAATATTTATTAATATGTACTACTACATTAGTACCTACATATCTGCACAGTTAACTCAAATTTAGGTTGTTTCACTAAAATAAACGTGATTGTTTAATGTGTACTTGATTTACACTGATTACCATGCCCTACGGCGACTGTAGCTGTAGCGCAATAACTCGACTGACTATCCTGTTGGAAGTCTGGCAAAAAAGGGTACCTCTTTTACTGGCATACACTCGTAAACCAGGAGTAAGTCACTACACCATATAGCTTACAAACTAATTGATTTTATGGAGCACTTGTCTTCTCCGTCGTACTGTGATCTACTTGATTGCAGAGCAGTTGTCTGCTCCAGGTATAACGACATACTACTTTGTTCGCACACATTTTGCTGCAAGCTAGATTTATGCGCCAAACCCCAATGGTTTTTAGCCCGATGAAATTCTTATTGTGTGATCCAGTCATAGACAGAACAAATATATAGTTTATTCTACTGTATGATCTAGCAAACATATTAAAAAATTCTTATCTATTTATTTTATTACTTTGGATTTTATTGTGGTTTTACTGAATATAAATTATATGCCTTATTTGTTAACTTTGCTATTGTCTATATATGCATATATTTTTTAAAATTGTTTACTTGTTAGGGTATCTTATACAGTTTGTTGACTTTATTTTCATTGTGACCACATTTCATTGCTGTGTTTTGTATTTTATCTGCTATTTTATATCATTAGTGTACATTTAGTCCACTTTGAATACCCATTACTTGCCATGTGCCTGTACTGTGTAGTATATAGCTACCAAAGTTCTATGTAAAATTTCCTAGTTTGCATTTTAAATCTTTAAAAAAATTAAATTCATTTATATTTTTAGAAATGTTTTGTGGTTCTTGCGATCTCCAAGTGTACTTATCAGTGCTCATCACAAGTTCCAATCTTCACTCAGTTATATAATATGCCATGGAAATTTAAATAACCTAGTCTTTTATTACATTAAGTTAAATTGAACAGAGTTAAATGTCGTAATCTCTCCATTAGTGACAACCTTCTATAAAATACCCTAAAAACGGATAACAATAAGTTTTTAATAATTTGGATAAAATAATTTAATCTGTAACCACAGAACATATTCTCTTTCTCTATAAAAAAGAAACTTATTATTAGACATCAGACAAGGAGGTGGAAAAGGAAATTCCGATTTCCACCATCAAGGTATGGAATGGAGAGGACAATATTAGGTTGACTAGGCCATATACCCTCAGAATCCCCAGTAGGGATCAGTGGAGGGAAAATGAGGTTGCATTCCAGCCCGCAAGCCTGGTCTGTTTTACCGACGGATCGCGGCTGGAGGATTAGCAATCCTCCGGGGCTGGAATATACATCAACGGCCTGGGGGTGCACGAGAGTTATGCTCTGGGTGCATATGCCACGGCATTCGAAACGGAGGTGTACGCTATCCTGTCTGTAGCCAATCGACAGGATGTGAGGATGAGCCCTGAGACATGTGTATACATTTGCTCGGATAGCCAGGCAGTCCTCCGGGCAGTCTGCGCAAGAATTAGGTCAACACTGGTTCAGGAGTGTGCTGACGCCCTTAAGGGACTAGTCAGGACAAAGGAGGTGCAACTTGTGTGGGTTTCGGGACACTGTGGCATAGTGGGGAATGAGGTGGCGAATGATCTCGCAAGACTTGGCTGTGATAGGCATAAGTAGGAAGGCGTTCTCCGTCGCCTTAGACAGGTGGACTGAGGAGGCCATCGAGAGGCCGGTGGCTGTAGGCAGACAAGAGACTTCGTGGAGGGGCCGGACAGAGACAAAACTGTCTGGCTTCTCGCTAGGAGTCGACCTGCGCTTCGCCACATGTCACTGCACTCTTAGAAGACATTAATAGGTGTCGAGAGGGATCCCATTTGCCAGGAATGCAGCGAGAATGAAGAGACGTCTTACCACTACCTGTGTAAATGCGAGGCTTTTGGGAGTCTTCGAACAGAATTGTTCGGTTCGAGGACTCTGCAGAGGAACCAAGTAAGTTCCGTCATGGCCTTCATTTCGAGGTCGAGGCGATTTGGTAACGGAACTGAGGAAGAGTAGAGCATGGTTGCTGTGTTGCCGGGCTTGGCAAAAATGGCCCATTGTGGCCTACTTGCCTGGCGTTTAGTCTCCCCACCACTGCTACTACTAGGCATCAGACATGTCATTTGTCAGAAAACTTTAAAATTCGCAGCGATGCTATTTGTCAAAAAATTAAACTCATTTAAATATTCCTACCCCTTAGATTATACATTTTGTGACCATGCAAAAAATTTAAACATTGCATGGTGTTATTCTCGAGTTACTTGACACCTATTGATTGCGATATATGTTGAAATGAAAATATTGCATGTCCCTTTCGCTTCACATAAAACGTTATTCTTGAACAGCAATATAACTATTTTTGCATGTATAGAGTTACAGGAGTAAAATGTGGTACAGTCGTAACTTGGTTCTGTTTCTCAACCAATTAGAATCCAGCGTTCCCTGCATCTAACTATTCATATGAAATTTCACAATTAAATATATTGACTCCATTTGAGGACATACTGGCAATTTAGCATGCTGAAATGATTTAAAATATGATCTTTGTGTAGTAACTGGTAGCTTTTTTTGCAAGTAATGTTTAAATTATTAATAATAATAAATTATAATACATAATAGTAATAAAATGGGTGCTTTAAATGAAATTAAAATTAATTAATTAAAATTATAATGGATACTGTTGAGAAACATGGCTATTAATTAAAATAGCAAACAAAGTATTATGAAAGTTAATGATGAAACTTGTAGAATTTGTCAGTGGTCAACGGTTTATGTGAATTAGGTTTACCAACTGTATTTATTTATTGAAAGGCATTAGTAATTCGGGAAATTTTTAATCTGAGAAAAATTGAGACATGCAAAGAAATGGTATAACATGTTAATTAACTTTTAAGGTCACTGTGGAGAGGCTGAGATAGCCCACTCATATTACCTAACCTAATATATTTAACTTTTAGCTTATTTATCTTTTTGACATGTTTACTTATAGTTGGGCATTATAATAATGTTATATATCTTGATTTATGTATTAAAAAATCTTGAATCATATTATATATTTTTCAGTGATAAACATAAATGGCAATCTGGTGCAGCTGGCGGGAGCACCACAGACAGCTACAGCTGCTGCAACGGTAGGCCAACCTGCAACAGTTACTGCTGCTTCAGGGACACAGGCTGTTGTTCCTCAAACAATAACTACAGCAACACCTAGTCAGTTGACCATGCCAAATGGAAATATTGTTATGGTGAGGAATGCTTCGGATGTACGTAACACTTAAACAATTTGCTTAATGCCTCTTTACTAATCTGACTTTTAAAACTTGATCCTTCTCTATGAATACGGTATGTGGTTGTTTAGTTATTAGTCATTAATCATTTCATTGCTGTAAATTTTGAGTACTTTTTAGTGAATTTTCTTTAAAAAAATTCAATAATGAGGAGATCTCGTCTTTTGAATTTTGAAAAAATGTCTTTAAATGAGCGCTAATTAGGCCCCCTAGAATACATATCCCAGGTCAGTTTCGATTTTTATATGTTTATATATATATATATATATATATATATATATATATATATATATATATATATATATATATATATATATATATATATGTATATATGTATCACACTGATAACTCAAAAAAGAATGGGCCGATTTTGAAAAAATTTGGTGAATACCTTTTGTAAGTGGCTTGGATAAGTTCGTTAGCCAGGAAAATCGGTGCTGTATGTCAACAGACAAAAAAGTTATGGGCATTTAAACAAAAATAAATTGGGGTTTTCCTCAAAGTGACAATTTAAAACGTCAAAATTGGCAACATTTAGGCAAAGAACTTGAATCTAATACGGGTTATGGAAAGAAAATGTCTCAAGAAGAATGTTTTACAAACCCTGGAGTCTTAGTTTCAACCATCATTGTCCTTCATTTTACTAAAATGTTTCCAGAAAATTCATTTCAGATAGACCCTTCCTCTGATGCTTGTCAGTAGTCTTAGCTATAGAGTTTATCCTTTAATGGTATATAACTTTTTTCGAATTTTTGTAAAAAATCAATAAAGCTCAATATATCCATTATTCTACAAAATATGAAAAAAAATTGTATACATTAATTATAGGTGTCTTGAGCTACGTCTTAAAAAATATTTCTACAATCACAGGCTGGCCCATAAGTCGTTGGTGATACAAATAATTTTTTTAGTCGAACACGTCTTATGTTATTGCATTTTTGCATTTTCCATCGAAATATAATGCATGTTTGTAAGTAAAGAAATTCTGGACGCAGCAAGTGCGTTATGGTATCGAATTTTAATTAAATGCTTCATATTTGCAAAGCTCAATTGGCTATTAACCTGTAAGGTTGACCAAGAAACGGATTTTTTCAGTTACACTTTAAGTTTACTTTCGGAAATTTTTGTACGTTTTCAAACAATAAAGTTATTTTGATGAAACATGGCATTGTTTTTACTATATATATATGTTATACTGGTAATCAAATTTGATGTGCTTTCTGAAAAAAAACACATATTTGCTATTAAAAACATTTAAATGAAAATTCACTACCATAACGCACTTGCTGCGTCCCCAACTTTTTAATAAATAGGTGTCCTACTTAAATTATTTCAAAAAGTAATTGGATTTAAAATTTTTCAAATTCACATTTGTGTCTCATTTTTATTGTTCATAAATATCATCAGTGATTTACCAACTTATGTAGGTCATGCCAAAAGTCGCTATCAGTTTCGTAATTTTAAATTATAAACTTTATATAAAGGCCATGGATGCTGACATGTAATCTGTAGCACCTAACTTTATGAATAGATGTCTTGGAAGTATATTTTAACTCTTAGAACAAACACCAAGCTGTAAGCCCTATTTTGCGAGGGAAAGATAATTACACTAACTTCTACATCATTAATGTTGTAATGTTTGTAAACTAACACACTGTTTAAGGAGTGTATATGCACTCGTGAGATAATATCAGATATATGCCCTTTCTCTATGTGTGTATGTAAGCTCCCCGCACAAGTCTAAGACTTCTGAGTGAGGAGTTTGTTTACTGTGGTGTTATTTATTTATTATTATTTATGAAAAAGATCTGAAAAGCAAAGTACAAATCTTCACCTATCTATAAAAAATGTACATGCTGTTATCATAGAAATATATAACCATATACCTAAAGAACTAAAACATAATAAAATCGAGTCAGAATATAGACAATAAAAATGCTCTGCCTGCTTTAACTCTCAGTTGAGGCACATTTTTTAACGTACTTCCCACGCTTGGTTTGGAGTCTAGAAAATTGTTAATACAACCGATGATCACTCGTTTGGCGATTTTTCAGCTATTGAAAGCAAATTTCTAATGAAAATCCAGTTATTATTTAGTCTTTTAACGTTGTCTTAGCGATATTTCTATAATGCTTGTTATGAATATGAAGAATAAAGCGTGAATGCTATTTCTCTATTGTATTGTACACTAATGACAATGATAAAATAAATTCTTGTGCTTGAAATCATTTTGGCCGATTGCTTACATACTACTGACATACAGTAACGATACCTAATAGTTTTCATTTTTTCTCGTCATTCAAACAGGTACTTACACATGTTTTTTTTTAAATTTAGTAAGTCAATAAATTTTCTGATGTGTTTTCACATTATTTGCTATTTGCTTTGGAATGAAAAGTATAAAATATTAATTCACAATTTATACATGTCTCCGTAACCTCCCTCTACGACATAACATTTTATCCAGTAGGTAAATGCAGAAAATTGTGATTTTTCATCTATACAATGATTTATAGGAAGTGATTTGGTCAAATAATACTCATTTTAAGAACATCAAAAAAGATTCACTCTTTTATTTTTTTAACATTCTTAAACCTTATAGTAGGCTACTGCGAGGTTTCACAGGGTTCCCACTAAAAACAGCACATCAATTTCCCTGACTTTTCCCTAATTTTCCTGACATGCCAAAATATATTTTCCCGACTTTGATCTTTTACAATTTACCCCCAACAAGTGCAACGCTACACTACTACAAAATACAGTAGGTCCTCGCGTCATGGCGGAAAACACTTCCCCATTTCAAATACAAAGCGACCATTGAACGCACCACTAAAGAAAAACAAATATTGTGGTTTTGTGGAAAAATAAATCATTAAGTAAATGGTTCAGAATTTCACAAAAAACAAACATATTGTTCCAATTATTTATCATAAAAAGGCAATAAATAATTTTTCCCTAACAGGGACAAAAATTCCCCGACTCTTAGTCAATATTTTCACAATTTTCCCTGAAAAGAATTTTTCTTCTACAAATTCCCTGACTTTTCCCGGTTTTCCAGACGAGTGGGAACCCTGTTTCAATTACTACTGATTTTGCAAGTAATTTGTTTCACTAAGTGAAGATTAGAATCTGTGATGAGCACTGATAAGTACACTTGGAGAACCCAAATCACCACAACACCTCTTTTTAAAGATCTGAAGCTCACTTCACTAACAAAGTTAGCGTCATCAGAGGATGTAAAATTCTCACTGCTAGAATTTTTCATTCTCTGATGACTCTTAACTTTGTTAGTGAAAGGATCGTCAGGTCTTTAAATAGATGTGTTGTGGTGATCTGGGTTCTCCAAATAAACTTAATTTGTTTCAAAGATCTATTTTTATATTTAGTTATGGCAAGAAAATGATATTACGCATTGGTAAATACGAAATGATTTCTGTAAAAATTAAGCCGTAATGAAAAATAAATGAGTACAATTAAAATATAGCAAAAATTCTTATGCCACACATCTTTCTGTTAGAAAATTGCCTAGACTGCAGTTCACCCGGGTTTCCTTCCAGTTCAAAGTTATAATTCAATGTAGCCATAAACATAATAGGTTAGGACAAGTTGGGTAATAGGCTTGTTAATTGCTATTCAAAACAAACCAAACATGTACATTATTCGTAAAATCGGCAATCGAGCAAATACGATTCGCGTTCCCTCGATTGTTATTTTATTTTGAGGTCCATAATAGTATGTTTTATGACTCAAGGGAAAATTTTACGCCTCCTATTGTAGTTTCCAAGATACTGCCACTAGCCACCTTTGTATAAAAAGATTTTATAACATAGGTACCTATGCCTACCCTAAATAAGTTCAGCGATTTCATCAATTCCTGATTCTCTTAACAAAAATTCGCTAATAACAGGAGAAATAACTTCTAGTAAAAAAGAGACATTTTTGTGTAATATGTCCAAAGTCACTTAAAAAGTGGTTGGTCATATACAGGCAGTGAACTAAACTATAATTATAGGTTGATTTCATTGTGTACAGGTTCCCATTGCAACATGTTTGTTAACAATGGCCGAGTTCACTAGGCGCCCGCAGCTGTGTTTAAGCGCTTATCTGCTGACTACAGTGACTTGATAGATGCTTCACTCCGCGCTTTAAGAAATTGGCAACAGTTGAATTCCAAAAGAAGCACAGCGGGTCTGGAGAACGCATTTTGTTGACACAACTATTCAACTGTTGGCGCCTGTTGAACTCAGCCAATCTGCTGTTTATAGGTGCATAATATATAACTCAAACAAAAAACGTAACAGTGCAGGCGGCTGTATTCTCATCAAAGAATATTAAAATTCGTTTACGTTAATACTATTTGTTCTAATCGTAAGTCATGTTGTAATCGTACATCCTACCGGGCAACTAAGTAACTAACCAATTAAAGACGTCTATCAGCGCCATCTGTCAATGGGATAGATGAAAACAGGAAAAACAGGAATTTATTACTATTTTCGGTAAATCTATTACGAAGTTTTCTAGAACTCTGTTATGATGAATTAGGTGTTCAGAATAGCACAATAAAATTTTAAAAAATTCAGTGAGAATATAGATATAGACTATAAACGTGGTCTGTTTTGCTTTGGCTTTAATTCTCAGTTGTGACACATTTTTAACCGTACTGCCCGCGCTTGCTTTAAAGGATAGAAAATTATTAACACAATCGTCTTTATATGATCACTCATTTGGCGATTTTTCAACTATTGGAAGCAAAATACTAATGAAAATCCAGTTATTATTTAATCTAATAACGTTGTCTTAGGGATATTTCTATAATGCTTGTTATGAATATGAAGAACAAAGCGTGAATGCTATTTCTCTAATGTATTGTAGCTCTCACTAATGCCAATACAATAAATTCATGGGGTTGAAATCATTTTGACCGATTGCTTATATACAACTGACATACAACAACGATAAAAAAGCGTGTACCTAATAGTTTTCATGATTTCTCGGCATTCAAACAGGTACTTACACATGTTTTTTTAATTTAATTTCGCAAGTCAATACATGTTTTGTGGTGTTTTCACATTATTTGCTTTTTGATGTGGAATGGAAAGCATAAAATATTAATTCCCAATTATACTTGTCTCCATAACGTCCATCTTCGACGTAAAATTTTATCCAGTAAGTAAATGCAGAAAATGGTGATTGTGCACCCGCAATGATTTACAGGAACTGATTTGGTCAAAGAATCCTCATTTTACATACTGTAGAGCGATATCGTTATTAAATTTTGTGATATACACATCCAGAATATATACAAAGTGTGTAAGGTGTATGAACTGTATAAGTGCTCAAAGTGTACTATGGACATATATATATATATATATATATATATATATATATATATATATATATATATATATATATATATATATATATATAAACATATAAAGTCTGAAACTAACCTCTGATTTGGGTTCCAGAGGTCCTAAATTGTGCTCATTTGAAGAAATGTTTTCAAAATTCCAAAGTCGCTATCTCCTCATTAGTGAATTTTTTTTTAAAGAAAATTCACTAAAGAGGAAACACCAGTGATTATATACAAGACTATTCAAGTTTATCTCACATATATACAGGGACTTATAAGATCTTGTATACAAATGTTGCAAAACTTCAAAAAGGTGTGGGTAGTGAATTATTTGACAGTACCAACAACTTCACTTGGAAGCTAGCAGATTTTTCGAGCATTTATACTGCCGAACTCTATGTGATTTGGCAAGCATTAAAATATGCTAAGGTAGGAGAGGGAATGGTGTTAATCCTATCGGACTCACTTAGTTCGATAACAAAGTTCAATAATATCTGGAGATCGGGCCCCCTAGTTCAAAACATTCTGGCCTTGTTACACTGTCTCAAAGAGCATAGTATAAACATACACTTCACATGGATTCCTGGTGAGATGGGTATTTTAGGAAATGAGATCGCAGACGCTGAAGCTAACAATATTGCAAGAAGTAGCTTGAGGAATGAGATTCCAGTTAGATGTGAGGATAAACGAAATTTTCTGAAAAAGGAAGTACAGAGGCGATCGCAAGCAGAAGGGACAATCAAGGAGCAAAGTTATGCGAGGTCAAAGAAAAAGTCTGTAGGTGGCATTCGTTATCATGTTCACTGAATAGAAGAGAACAAGTACTTATAGGTGGCTTAGAATAGGGCATACATATCTCACACACTCATAATTATTAACAGGGGATGATCAACCTACTTGTGAAACATGTAATTCCCCACCAGTAGTAAAACATATTGGTAGATTGTCAATGTCACAGCAGCCTCAGGCAACATTTACAGATGCCTCTGAATTTGTGACCCTGCTTAGGGAAGAACCTTTACATTCTAGAGAAGCTAAAATCTCATTATTTGCCATCTCTTTTGTTAAAATAGTGCTCTTTATACTTGCTTGTACACAAGAATAGAAAATACCTGAGCAAATTTTGAATTCTCAAACCTGTCATTTTTGTTAAAGTATTCAGACTTCTTACTCTTCTTACCCAATCCTTTTTACATTCACAGAAGTAATGTTTAGGGACAAGCATAATTCCTTTTAATACTAAAAAGTAAAATTTTTGTACATTTGAAAGGTAAATTTTATCGTTTCCATATATTTTATAGCAAAAAACTCCATTTGCATTCATACATGAGAGGATACATTGAATGGATGTTTTTTTTAACAGATATTTCTTCTGAAAATGGTCCGTGAATTAAAAGCTGCCCACATAACAAAGTTTGTTAAACAAAAGTGCTTGTTTAACAAAGGTTTTAATGTAGATCTACTACTCCTAAGTTTTTGTAGACACTCTGTAATTTAAGCCTGGATAATGGAAATAAAAGTTCTTTGGCCTGGTTTCTCTTTACTAATTTTAAAGCTTTTTCCATAAACTGAGTCTCTCCACACCATTATTCTATTTTATGGCAATAATTTTACTAAGTCAAACAAAATAAGCCTAGTCTAGGGCCTATTCAAACAAGAGAGTGCAGACGTGAAATACTACAGTGCCTCTCAGTTATATGATAGTTTTTGTGATAGATTATGTTACAGTCACAAAAACTATCATCAAAATAAATTTTGCTGAATAATCCCAATGAATCAATGATCATTTACAAATCCATTGTTCATATTTTGGTAATCAAATACACTTTTAGGTAATCAAAGGTAATCACAAGTAATCCAATGTAATAATTGAATAATCAAGTAATGAACATTTAATAAAACATGACTATAAGATTTACACTATATGATTATTACATATAGCAGTTGTTAACATCACTTAGTTTGTATCTAAAGAAGCCACATTGTGGGAATCAGCTGTCTTATGTGATAATACTGTAGTGCAGCTCTTACATCCATCCGTTTAATGAAATATTTGAAAATGGCTTGACATCAGCTATCACCGACTCATTTTTAATAAGTGGTGATTACAAAATGCATAATCAGTCTACTTCTTTAAGCAGTTATTTTTCCCTTGAATATCAAACAAAAAGGTACAGCCTGAATAGTAAAATTTTAACATTTAGGGGTAGTAAACAGGCATATGTAGTGCATATTGGACTATTGTGGAAGTTTCCCATGGAAAATTGGCGACTTCAAAATTTAACTAAAAACTGAGAGACTGTCTACTTGAAAATCATAAATCTGTTTTCTATTTTGTTGGTGCTTCAGTATAATGCTTTTAATTCGTTTTTGTTAATTAACTAAAATGTAAATACTAAGTCAGCCAGAAATGTTGAGTACAGCGTAGTTTATATCACTGTATCTTGTGTATATAGTGTCTCTCATTTTATTAACACCTCCTGTCACCAAAAGTGTGTGCAAATTATAGGACATCCTTAAATAACAACCGCAATTCTTTTAAAGTAAACTATATTACAGAAATAAAGGAGTTTAATGAAATATTTTATCTGCTTTTAAAAACACGTGTAGGAGATGATTAAAATATTAATTAAATAATTATATAAAACTAATTTTACCAAGTTTAATTGGATTCAAGTTCAGATGGTTAGTTATTAAATTAGTAATAACCCATTCAAACAAAACTGTCATTACAAAAGATAGTAGATAATAATAATAATATGGACGTAACTTGGTCCAGATAATCAAATCAAAAAAGTTGAAAACCGAAATAATTTAGCATATATAATTACAATGTGGCCACACTGTATTACATACTATATAATACTTCATAAACACAACATTTTATGGAAAGAATACAATTTTAATGTACAATTTAAATTAATGCTCTTAAAATACGGCATAAACAGCATTTTTTTAATATATGAACTTCTACTTAACAATTAGTAATTAGCCTTAGTCTTTTAACAATTAGTATGTTAGCAGACACCCACGGTACACAACATAATGTGCACTGGTTACTTCATAAACTCGATAGAATGCTAATTAAATCCCCATTGGTTGATTTATTGACCCTATCAGTAGATTTATTGACCTTCCTGGTAGACCTAGTAATTGAATAAAAATTTAGAGATATGCTTTAAACAAAATTTGTGAACCACTTTTTAAAATAAACTCATGCTAAAAGTTTTGTAAAAATAATACTAAATGCATAGTATCAATTATATTTAATTTGGAATGCATCGCAACCGATATAACATCCAAAGGTACACCACTTCTGAGAAGACCCCATTAAATAGAGATACATCCAACCATTTTTTCCAAAATTGATTATTGAATTTTTTTTATAATAAATAATAAAAAATTTCCAAGAGTACTGATGTTACAAATAATAATATATTGATGGAATTTTAAAATCAGTATACAGGGTGTTAACTTTTATTATACAAGTACATGCCAATTTTTCATGATAATAGAGCAGCTTGTTGCACAGCATTTTTTAATAGGTACTCATGTCATATTGTCATATTGTTTTTTTTAAATACAAAAGTGATATATTCTAAGTATTTTTATTTTTAAAAGTTTGTAACAAGTGAGGAGTAGTGAAAATCACAAATACCTAGACAAAAATGAATTGGGTGTATTAGATATCTATAAGCATACAAAAAAGTCTTCGAAAACTGCTGTATTGGAGTTATAGAAAAGTACTTGACATTTTTGTGACAAACTGACCTCAATTAATGTTCCCAGTCAAGGAACTATGTAGATTGTGGATGCCTTTTTTATGGTGATATTTTAAGGTTTAGTGTTCTGTTAGGTATTATAATACTCAGATTATTTTGTCATGCAAGCGGTTCATGCTCAAAGTCTTAATATTTATTTGTAGATGGTGCCGGGCACAAGTGGAGCACAATTCCAGAGAGTACCCATTCCTGGTTCTGAGTTTTTAGAAGAGGAGCCTCTGTATGTTAATGCCAAACAGTATCGAAGGATATTGAAACGGAGACAGGCGAGAGCAAAACTAGAATCTGCAGGGAAAATTCCCAAAGAGAGACCTGTAAGTAATTTTTTCTTACCAAACTATTGCACTGATAAAAAACGTTATTCTTACAGTCTGTACAGTATCTGTTGAGATATAATTACAAGAAAAGAATAAACCAATAATTTTATTAATAGAACTACTGTAACAATTTATCGTGTTATTTTCAGAATTAATATATATATATATATATATATATATATATATATATATATATATATATATATATATATATATATATATATATATATATATATATATATATATATATATATATATATATATATCGAGGGGTGCGAAGCTTTGAAATTTCGAACCGAACCTTCAGTCTGAAAAATTGTTCGCACTAGGCGATGTTAAAGTAGTTCGAAGTTCGAAATATGTAACTTTCCAAAATAGTTCAAACTTCGTAACTTAAAAGTACTTCGAAAATTAATTTTACAGCCATTCTAAGCTGCCAAAGGTAGCAAAGTTGCGGCCCCATTAACTCGGTAGCAGCGCTTTAAACTCGTTATCGATCTCATCGAGTCGATACCATAATTCCAGGAGATTTTACTCGTGCATATTTTTGACAGTTGCTGAGACACTTTGAGACATGACTTAGTCATTTAGCAATCACAGAATTATTGTTTTTATATATTTTAGGATCCCAACACATTTTTGGGTAACAACATTATGATGACAGTGTTCAAAAGCAGTCGGTAACGTAAATTTTCAGAATTTATGATGATAATCGCAGATTGCCTTCGGAAAACACTAGTTTAAACATGCTATATTTCACAATGAGCCAAAATAGTTCAATTTTCACAATCAGGAGACAGTTAAAATTTTAAGTGGCACTGGAAGGTATTTTCACCTAACTAACCTGCAAATTTTGTCAAACTCTTCATTTTTAAAGGTTGAGGTTTTTTCTTCCTTTTTGTAAAAAGAATGGGGATCTTTTACGTATAAAATATTGTATGTTACAATACCTATATTTTGTATTTATGGAAATGTTATATAAACATTCAAGAATTTTTGTTGGTTCAATTTTAAATTTTTAAGAAGTTCGACTGTGAACCTTGGATATACCATTTCCGAGGTTTGATGTTCGAGGCAACATATTTGCTTGGGTTCGTTCATAGTTTGGTTCTAACAAAACAGGAGTCTTAATATATATATAATATATATATATATATATATATATATATATATATATATATATATATATATATATATATATATATATATATATTTATATTTATATTTATATTTATATATTAGAACTAAATACGATATTCTTTGACTGGGAATTAAATTGTTTTTTTTTAATTTTTCACGTCCATTGATTTATTTTAATAAGAAATAAGAATAACAATGAAAATGTACAGGATGCTACACTTACAAAGAAACACGCCTTAGTAACTGCAAAATACAATATGCAAGCTTCTATGGTGAACATCACGCCGACACTGTCTTTTGGGTGTCCAATGTGGTTAATTCCAAGAAAGTTATGCCAGGGTCTTCTTGGAATTCTATCTCAACAAATATTGTATGGACTATACCTACTAAGGTTGGTAAACTGAAGTATTTATTAAAAGTTATTAATGCAGTTTTTTTTTTCAATAGTTTCTGCTGTTTATCAGCCAAGAGTAAACTTTGTCACACCTAAACAGAATCATGACCAGTTCGCTGTAGAAATATTGCATTACTGTTTTTATTTACTTCTTAAAAATTTGTTTCGCTGTAGAAACTTATTAAGAATTATGAGTGAAGTAAAAAGACCAAAATTCAGTTAGACGCCCATAAAATAATAAAGTTTAGTTTCTGTACATTAGTATTACATATTAGTTTAGTTGGTAAGCTTTTATTCTCACATGTATATCAATACTATTTACCTTTTAAGTCTATCGATTTTAGATCATCTGATGATTGGGCGATATCAGTTTTTGTGATATATGCCGATTTGTCATTAGGGTTTCAGAATATAGAAGACAAAATTGATAAACAATTTCAAACATAAAATAGCATTTCAATTCAACATTTTTTTGATTTCAAAAATTTACTTTTGGTTTCCTGTAAGTACTGATGGGAACTATGGTTACTCGTTAATTGTGGAATATTATTTGGTCTCCCTATTTTAATTTGTTCAACGAATTTATGTTTTAGGAATTGATATATCTTTATGTTTGGTTTTAATTATACATACAGGTTTAGCATTATTTAAAGACTGGGATCTGTGAAACTATAAGATATATGATGTGAGTTCAATTAGACGAAAGTTGTGTATTTATTAGATCAATAATCTGGCGAAGACGAATCTGAAAAATATTTGGCGGTTCCTAAAAATATCCTGAAAACACTGAATTTCGTGATTTTCTTTTTGTGGCTATAATTTCTTTAGTTAAATTGATAGTTCAAGGAAATTTCGAATTTTAATTTAAGTGGCATAGTTCAATGTAATGGTAGAGTCAATTTTTAATATGTATTATAATTTGTAAACTGCGATAGTTAAAATTTTCTTATGGGTGCATACTGAATTTTTCATTAATTTGTTTTTCATGAAGTAGATCATGAAAGGCAAAACCTATTTGTCTCTAAGATATCATGAACTTGATTGTGTGTGGGTGTTTACTCCCTTCTTGAATGGCTGGGAATATGTCTGATTCATATTTAGAAAAGTAAAGTATCTCCCAAACTATAAACGTAGCAGTTATTTTTTCTTATTAATCGCTAGAGTGATTTCGTTTTAGTCAACCTAAACAAACCGTTTCTTTCAATATCAACAATAACAAAATGTCTGCTGAAAATTATGATTTCGGACTCAAAGGTGACAAACTTATTCAGGTGTTTTAAACAAAAATGAGATGTTGTTCAAAACATATGAAATCTGTGCACTATTGTTTCTCCAAATGTCAAAAAAAAACAAAAAAAACCCATTATATACAGGGTACCCAGCGACCTGGAAAACCTGGAAAAAACAGGGAATTTGAAATAACCCCACAAATGTCAGGGAAATTTTGTGATTTTGCTCCAATGTCAGGGAAATTATTCAATGGACCTGGAAAATAGATATTTGTAAAATTCCGCCACTAGCACATTCATTGTCATTTTGATTTCATATATATTATATGAATTTCTTTCACAATAATATTTTTCTATGATGGCTGACAATTGGTATATTAATTGAAACCGCCAATGAACTCAGCACATGTCACATGCGCTGATATAAATATAGTGTCTCCTTCATATCAAACATGTCTCATTTGCTCATATCACTTGCAATGTTCTTCTTTGAATGCATAAAATGCAAAATCCATTCTAGTTATTGGCAGCGTAGAGCTGCACTGTGAATGTGTTTATTCGACTGTAACCTTTATGACCATGTAAAATAGAATTAAAGTTGGAGTGAAAATATTGGGCATTTGTATAGGGGTATTTATATCGTAATCTACAAGAGAAAACTTTAATATCGCAACGCATTGTTTATGATAGTTTAAAGAAATCAGCAAGAGTGGGAAATATAGAAATTAACTATAAGCAGAGGCAGTATGTTAAAAATTCATATCATAAATATATAAGAATTCTTGATGAAAATCAGAAGACAATGTTTAAGATGAGCAAAGCAGAAGAAAAAATGAAACATAAAGTACGTAGAGAAATATCACAATTAGAAATGATGAAAAAACACATTAAATAAAATGCAAAATATGAAACTGAAGTCTTAATATCTAAAATTACCGCATTGAGAAAATATGTATGAATAATTCCTACTATCTTATTTCAATGTGGTTATTACGATTGGCTTTTTTTTTTTAAGTAAATGTATGAGATGTGAGTTATTATTCGTTTTTTACTTTATTATATTGAGTAAGGAGACGTGTTTTCATTCGAATGCTTGAAGAGTAGTTACAGTATGGTTCTTGTGGATCATTTAGATTAAAATGAGTGAAACTGTGTTAAGTAGTTACTGCAAAAACGTGCAATAGACTCAGTCATTTAATAGGCAACTTTTCTGTACTAGTTCAACAGACTTAAGCATGTTTGTGTTTTGATAATGTATATCTTAAAAAGAATTTTTGTTCAGAACTTTTATTTAGTTTGTTAACAAAAGTATTCAGGGATGTGTGACTTTCAGTTCGAGGATTGTGAAAAGTGGATTCGAGGGGCCTGGAAATTTCAGGGAATTTGATTTTTGATTTCTGCTGGGTACCCTGTATATATATATATATATATATATATATATATATATATATATATATATATATATATATATATATATATATATATATATATATAACAAACCTAAAAATTTTAACGGACCTTGATTTTGGGTTCTATAACTCCCAAATATGTTGTCTCTTTTACTTGCTCTATAACTTTGTTAGCCATCCATTTTCGGGAAAAAGAAATTGTATCTCAAAAATCAGCAAATTTATTTTGATGAAATTTGGTAAGTATGCTGCGCCGGTAAAGAGCTTACTACATACCAAAGTTCAACTTTCTAGGTTTATGGAAAATTCAGGTATTGAAATTAGAAGCATTTAATAAAAATTCGCTACCATTACGCACTTGCTGCATCTCGAATGTTTATTTCATTTAGGTTTATTCTGAGATGTTTAGATTCACTTGAATTGAGATTTACAGTCCTGTTTGTGTTAAGAGTTATTGTTATATTAACAGTTATTATTGATTTGCTTCAAAGACAATAATGTTTAAATCTTTTTCAGAAATACTTGCACGAGTCACGGCACAGGCATGCAATGAACAGAATTAGAGGGGAAGGAGGCAGGTTTCACTCTGGTTCTGTGAAAAAAAGAAGGTAAGCTTTGGGATTTTATGCAAATTTATTTTAAGATTTTTTTAGAAAATTCATTCCTATTTAAACTTTGTAAACATTGTGTCACAGATTAAATATTTAGGCTGGTTGTAATTACAAACATTTTCTTTGATGTCTTTGTTTATGTACTATATGTAAGTTTCATTGGTTTCTCCCAGCAATATTAATTTGAACTTTTTTTTTCGCAACCAGATGTCAAAAACTATTTCAAATTGTAGATAAATGAAAGTAGATAGTCCGACACCTGGGCTCACCCCTCCACTTTTTTTCTGCGCATGCGCGATGACGTCACGCGCATGCATATGGCGTTGACAGTTGACCTGTCATGTTTGACAGCTGACCTGTCACATTTGACAGCTGTCAATGTCATCTGACATGTCACGTTTGACAGCTGTCAATGTCATCTGACCTGTGACAGCTGTCAATCTCACCTGTCAACGTCAGCTGTTACCGCCGACAGCTGACCTGTCAATGTCATGTGTCATATGTCACATCTGACCTGATGACGTCAAACGTTCCAAGATGGCAACCTGTCATGTTGTTCCATAGACAGCCACAGCCAAGGGTTAGGTCTCTATGTGTGTGTGTGTGTCAACTGTCTTATGTCACATCTGACCTGTCTGCTGCTGCTGACGTCAAATGTTCCATAGATAGCAACAACCCCCAGGTTAGGTCTCCATGTGTTTGTCGAATACCAGCTGTCTGATTGTTTGTTAAGGTTATGTATGTGTTGTATGACATATAAGCATGCTGATTACCCGCCATCCGATTTTTTGTTGAGGTTATGTTCGTACACATGCTGATTACCAGCCATATGATTGTTTGTTAAGGTTGTGTTCGTATACATGCTGATTCCCTGCCATCTGATTGTTTGTTAAGGTTATGTTCGCACACATGCTGATTACCAACCATCTGATTGTTTATTAAGGTTATGTTTGTATTTGTTATGTCGTCAGCCTGCTATCTGAATGTTTGTTTGTTAAGGTTATGTTCGTACACACAGCTGTCATATAAGCTCACTCCTCTGTTGTTTATTGTGTTGGTAAGGTATGTTGTATTGAGGTTGCTAGGGTATTTCGTTTTTGGCGGGAAATTTGAATTTTATCGAAAATTACCGTCTTTTATGTCCAGAGGTCTGACTCTTTGAAGAAGGGAATATTCTATTGTAAATTGGTAGAGTGGGAGAACATTCCCTTCTTCGAGGGGGGAGGGCTGTTGGACACAGTCATTCTGTATAGCCATACATACATATATGATAGAGATATATAGGTAATTTGAAATATGATTTTGAAAGAAAAGCATTCGCCTGAAATTAGATTTGAACCGACGAACCTCAAATCGACCATACATAGATTTATCACACACGTATCATTGCTATACCAGTTATGCTACACAGACTCACAAGATAAAGTTTGTTCGAGGATGTATATATAAAACAAAAACCGGCTGTTGTTTACATATGATAATTTAAACGTGTTTATCAGGCTGGAGTGTGTGTGTGGCGTTATCTCTATTACATTCCACTTTTAACATAAGAGGAACTTTAATTTTAAAATATTGGGAAATATATCTATAGTAAAATAGATATAAACACGTTCCAATACATATGTATATCAATCTAAAAAATGTTTAAGTAAACTATTAAATCAATAACAAAACGTATTTACATATGCACATTTACCTGTTTCCGGAGCTGTAATAAAACTGATATGAGTTTTTACGTAGGTGTCAGTTTATGTGAGTGTTTTATATTACAGTGAATCCAAATAATATTGTGGGGGCGTGTATATATAAGGAGCGATCAAAAATACAAGTAACAAAACTCAATTTAACAACAAACTAACTTTGATATACGAGGATTGTTTGATATAGAGTGGTTTGAAATGAATGTAAACAGACTGTTGATATATGAATATATAAAGGGGTTAATCAAAATGCAACAAAATAAAAATAAAACAACTGATTTACATACAATAAAAATTTATTAGGATTAATTAAGTTGTACATATTGATACATAAATAACATACTATTATTACATAATGGCTCTAACGATGCCCGTTAGAGGTTTATATTCCAATACACTGTCATGAATAACCAAACAATAAACACGCGTATTCTTAGGGAAGTTCGAGCTACTCATAAACTCCACCTTAATGTCCACCGTTGAAGACTTGATTGACTCGTTCTGGTGCTGACAGTCAATCACAAATAGAGCTCGGTCTTTAAACTCGTCATAATTCAAGAGAGGCTCCGACATGTTTTTATAACAGAAGCTTTTTTGAAAATCTGTATACATGTGATAGGCTTCTGCATATTTAGATTTCTCAAAATCCATATTCATAGATTCATAAGGGTAGCATTCTGAATTTAGAAACACTCGGAGATCCAACATACCAATGTTATCGAAATAGTCAGGCCTCTTCCTTACGTTATCCTTACGATCTGTTTGAAATGCTATAATCACATATCGAGGTCTTTCCAAGTTGGTTGCAGTTTTAACAGCCCACACATCTCAGTTGATATCTCTGAGTGATGGTAACTCATATATGTCCCATTTGCGGTATGCGAGAAATATAGATGTGTCTTTTGCTATTTTATCCATCAGTTCCAATTTCATTTTATCATTGGAAAAGACATGTTTTACCTTTAAAAACATATTGGTTACGGTAATTTTTGCTCGTGCCGTACCTGTGCTGTAATAGCCGTTGGAATCGTTTCGAACTCTTGTAAAGCGGAAAGTATGTTTGCCACAGAGAACTCCTTTGAAATGATGAAAGAAACTGAAGAGGAACCAAACAGGTATGAGCATGTGAAACTTGTTATCATTTAAGGTGATGTGCTCCGAGGACACATTCAGTCCGGCATTGCTAAGAGATTGGGCTTCATTCTTACTGAAGGATAGCAGACTTTTGATGATTGTTGTGGTGTATCGGTCTCGCACTCGTTCCACTTCCTTGTTATTTAACTCATAGGTCATTGATTCAAACAGAGCTGCTCCTCCATTATTTGACAGATAACAAGCACCACTGGCATTTTGGACTGCTACAGGTTCCAGAGCACCTTCGATTATTAGAGCTGACTCGGCCAGACATACGAACGCATCTTGTTGGTTGATGGCTATTTCAATTTCATCGCTGTTACCAAATGATTTAGTTGGTGAATAGTAAGAGCGCAGTTCTTCTCGATCGATGGCATCATCAAACACGGGGTCTTTGAATATTTCTAGTTTTGACGACATGATAACCCAGGCTTTTCAGGAACTCATTATTATCGGGACGAAGCGTACCCTTTGACGTGTCTGACTCAACTGAATTTGTTTTGGTAGATACACTTGCTTTTATATTCTTAAAGACCAACATACTGAGCAACTTTTATAAGTTTCAAGCGAACAGACACCTCTTCACCTTGAAAGTTGACAGGAACTGAATCTTGGTCGACGATGTCGATGCTTATATTGGAAATCTCTTGCTTGTTCACCGGTAAGTAAATTAAATTTTTAGGTTCTATGTCGATTGCGTAGCCAGGATCAACCATCGGAGCAAACTCAAACAGCGTGTGTGAGGGTTGTTCGTTATAATAGGAACCAGACACAATATTGGTTTCTATGCGAATCTGTCTAACATCCACTATTTCAACAGGTAAATCAGATTCATAAAAGATGTCCGGTTGAAGAACTTGTTTTGAAAAGCCCAACATTCGCCCAATCGAACCATCAAATTCAAAACTGACATTTGTATAACACTTTAGTTTACATTTGATGGTGTTCGGATTAGGTCTCAGAATCAGAGCCTGTTGCTTTTGTTCGTGTGTTGCTGTAGCACCAACAAGTTCATTTTGAAGTAACTCTTCCAAGTGTGTTATTTCATAAGCACCGGTGGGTATCGTGATGGTTCGCCAACCAGTTCCTTCTTTTACATGAAATTTGTTTTTACCTTCACAGATGTTGGGTATGTTGTTGTAGGTGTGAAAGCCTATCAAAGCAACAGCATAACTACCATCCAAAACAATTGGTGGATGGTAGTCTGACGACAGATGGGAGCTGCGGTCTTTCAACACAAAGGTGTGCACCATGACTGATACACACAGGCTACTGTTTGAGTCTTTTATTGCAAAAATTGTAAACACAAATGATCACAATTAAATGTGTTGTATGTTTGATACACATCATGATTATACAGTATGGAATAGTCTTTAAGGTAACGTTGCAGCTCCACAGGAGGCTTCATGTTTCCATACGAGTCAAAGTACTCGACGATGTCACTGCGTTTTCTCACAGCAACCCAATGACTGCCTGGTTGCTTGTGTGTTTGCAAATTCATGATGAACGATTCATTTTTACGTGGTCTATTGCGAGGTAGCTCGTCTCGCATGTATACACCTCTAAAATATGGGATTTTCATTTTACCAGCAAACTTGACAAGATCTACATTTGTCAGAGGTCTTGCTGGTAAACACTTTAGTTTTTTGGTTTTTGCAGATACAACCCATAACCGGAGCGCTGTTTCTTGAGATATATGCCTTTGCCCAGTCTCTTGCATTTTGGCTTAAATTTCAAGCCACTCCCTCTCCTACCCATCGCGATGGCCTCCATTGTTTTGTTGTGCTGTTCTTCCTCCTCCACTTTCTGTTTCGCAGACTTGGCATCGTTCACGGCTTTGGCAATACCTGCAGCACCACCACCCAGAGCTCCTAAGTGCTGACAGCCCACCAAATATCAGAGGCAACAGCGGAAGGAAGCCTCCACTTTTAGGTATTGGAATAACTCGAGGTTTCTGCACATTCTTACGCCCACCAATGTTTCTAACGATTGTATGAGCTATATCAAACACGGCGTTCTCTGTTGGAATAAGGTTTCTATCTTTTATAACTTCCCCAATCAGACTTATTATGTTTTTAAAGGGAACCTTCTTCTTTGGCTTCGAGTTGATTACATAAAGCCCCTCATCAAGTTTTCTGTTAACTTTCATGGTGTTTGTAACGCCCGCAACGTTTCAGCAAAACCTGTATCCGTCTTTGTTAATAACAACCCTCACTCTGTGACACCAACATGCATACTGACTGGGTGTCTCACTTGCATTCATATATATATATATATATATATATATATATATATATATATATATATATATATATATATATATATATATATATAACACCCAAAAAAATATAGTTTAGTTTAAGTTAAGATGCGTACCAGCATACGGACACAACTCAACAACAACTGAGGCATGGTCCTCTCTTTCCAAACACCGTTCGCTGGTTCATATGTGGTCCGAGTGGGTGTGGTAAAACTAATGTCATGCTGAGTTTGTTGTTTGAAGCAAACGGTTTAAAATTTGATAATGTGTATGTGTATTCAAAGTCTCTGTATCAACCGAAATACAAGATGTTAAAGGAGGTGTTGAATGCAAGAAAAGGTGTTGGTTACTATCCTTATAGAGAAAACGATGAAATATTAGATCCGGAAGATGCCAAGGACAACTCTGTGTTTATATTTGACGATGTAGCTTGTGACAAACAAGATAAAATAAGAGCATACTTCAGTATGGGCAGACATAAGAATATTGATTCATTCTATCTCTGTCAAACATATACACAAATACCCAAACATCTGGTACGTGACAACACCAATGTTATTGTGTTATTCAAGCAAGATGAAACCAATTTAAAACATGTGTACGACGATCATGTGACCACCGATATGGACTTTAAACAATTTAAAACTATCTGCTACCAATGCTGGAAAGATAATAAGTATGGTGTGTTGGTGATTGTGAAGGAAAACGATGTACACAAAGGTCGATATAGAAAAGGATTCGATAGATATATATTATTCTAACAAACAATGATAGACAGGACAGTCAGCTGTCTAACACAGCTGTCATACAGGTGTCTTAACACAGCTGTCTAACACAGCTGTCTAACACAGCTGTCTAACACAGCTGTCTAACACAGCTGTCTAACACAGCTGTCTAACACAGCTGTCTAACACAGCTGTCTAATACAGCTGTCTAACACGACAGATGGATATCGTGATAAATAAGAAGACATGTACCATGACGGAGTCAGTATACGTTAAACCACCACACAACCTGTATCGCTCAAACAAATGATTAGGTTAGGTTAGGTTAGTTTGTGAGTGGTCCATATCGGTCCCTCCACCGCGACCATAAGGTCTATTGTGGCTCACGCCTAATGTCTATATTTCGCCCAACAAATCCAGCCTCCTACAGAGGTCGATAACCTTTGCGGGCGAAAGTTGATCCAGATCCTCTGGAGCAAGCTTTACCTTGCCAAAGAGCAGGTGTCTAGTCCTATCCGCTGCCGGACAGGAACACAGCACGTGCTCTGCTGTTTCGTCATTCTCCATACACAGCCGGCACTCGGTCTCCTGACCGATCCCAATACGGTGCATGTGATGCCGCAAGCGACAGTGTCCTGTATACAGGCCGACTAGAGTACTCAGTTGTTGTCTGTTCAACTCTAGAAGTTTCTTAGCCCTTGACTCAGACAGGCCATTTATGAAGGCCTTAGAGTGAGCTAATCCTGGAAGATTTTGCCAATATTGAATTGTCCTTCTATCTGTCCAGGTCTTTAAGGTGCGTTTTGCTGTGCAAGATGTTATTCCCAGCACCGGTTCTGGTCCGACAAAGTCACACTGGGCACCACTCCTGGCAAGCGCGTCTGCCGCAACGTTGCCATCATGGTCCGAGTGACCCGGTATCCAGACCAGCGACACCTCATTAAAGCTGCCCAATTCGTTAAGGGCAGATTTACAACTCCATACCGTCTTTGAATTGCACCGGTAGGAACCAAGAGCCTTTATTGCAGCTTGGCTATCTGCAAATATCTTTATCGATTTGTTTGTGCATAGGTCTTTTAAGCTTTCCCTTGCACACATCTCGATGGCATAAACTTCTGCCTGGTGTATGGTTGCGTACTTGCCGAGGCTAGCTGATAGTCTAGCATCGGTGCTGCCCTCATATGCGCCGGCTCCTACTCCCATATTGGTTTTGGAGCCGTCAGAGTACCAGCAGAGGTCCGCTCTCAACAGGGTCGATTGGTTCCGGTCCCAGTCCTCCCTTTCCGGAAGGACGGTCTTGAAAGACAGATCTCTGCTGATTTTTGTAGGCATCAAGTCCGAGACCATTCCCAGAATCCTGTGACAATCACTGTCATCAAGGAGTCCGGACCCCCTCAGACTGACTTCCCTCGGCATGTTATCTGCCGTTTGTATTAGTCTGTACGTTGTCCACCTCGCCACCCTCCCCAGCCATATGTGAAGTGGGGGAATATTGAGGAGGACCTCCAGAGCGACTGATGGTGCGGTGCTTATCGCTCCCGTTATCATCAGACATGCTTGTCTCTGTAGATGAGCCAGTTTGGCCCTCGCGGTACCACGAAGCACCTTAGGCCACCAAACTATGGCTCCATATGTTATCATAGGTCTGATAACCACTACATAGAGCCAGTACATCTGTTGGGGGTTTGTTCCCCAGTTGTTCCCACAGATTCTCCGGCAGGTCCACAGGGACATCTCAGCCCTGCGGATAACATTTTCTAACTGTCTGTCCCAGTTGAGCTTCTTATCTAGGATAACTCCCAGATATTTTGCTTGGTCCGAAAATGGAATGTTTTCCCCCATAAGATTAGGCGGTTTTAATTTGTCCAACCTTCTTCTTCTGGTGAACGGGACAATGATCGTTTTGCGAGGGTTCACAGACATCTGTTCCCTACGGCACCAATCATTGACTACATTTAGTGCTTCTTGAAGAGTACTAGACAGTTCCTCCTCAGATTTGCCTCTAACCATTATGACAAGATCATCCGCATACGCCTGGACCTCAACCTCCCAGAGTCCGAGGATAGCCAGCAGGTCGTCCACAAAGAGGGACCACAACAGGGGGGATACAGATGGTAGGTTCCACCCCCCTAGCGATAGTGGCCTCGTAGAGGGAGATCGGTAATGCATTATTAAATGCTCCTTCTATGTCGAGAAATGCCGCCACCGCAACCTCTCCATTTTCCAGAGAGTGTGTGATCTTCTCGACGAGGTTATTGAGCGCTAACTCAGTTGATTTGCCAGTTTGATAGGCATACTGGTGGGTATTTAGGGGGTTCTTGGGTAAGATGTTCCCCCTAATGTGTCCGTCCAGTATTTTTTCCAATCCCTTCAGGAGGAATGATGTAATACTGAGAGGTCTCAGTGAAGTAGGTAGGAGGTCATTACGTCCCAATTTGGGAATGTAAACCCCCCTAACCACCGTCCAGCTGGAAGGAATATAGTTCCAGGCCAGACTGGCTCTGAACAGTCTGATAAGGAAGGGTAGGAGAATCTCCAGTCCCTTTTGTAGTAGGACCGGTACCACCCCATCCTCCCCTGGCGACTTGAATGGCTGGAAATGATTCACAGCACACTCCACTGCCGAGGCTGTAACTATTCTCCGAGCAACTAGCCAGTCCTCCCTTTGGGGGCGTTTAAATCGTCCCTTAGCTGGTAGGACCTCTCCGTTGCTCAGGATCAGACAATCTGGGAAGTGTGTGTGTGCTAAGAGCTCTAACGTTTCTTTCCGAGATTCAGTAAAGGAACCATCTGGTCGTTTTATCGATCCCAGTTCCTGTACACGGTCGCGTGAGAGAATCCTGTGGATTCTGGCGCTGCTGGGCAAATTATTAATGTCCCCGCAGAACCTCCTCCAGGACTCCCTCTTAGCGTTCCTGATCTCTTTATTATAATGAGTTAGAGCAGTTTTATATTGCTCCCAGTTGCCTGTAATCTTAGCACGATTGAAGAGACGTCTAACTTCTCTTCGTAGTTTATCGAGGTTATTATTCCACCAAGTAGACCCCCGACTGTCTCTCTTTGGCCTCAGTGGACAGTTTTCGTGATAGGCAGAGACCACAGCTTCCCTAACCTGTTCGGCCGCAATCTCGATCTCATCACGATCCCTCACTGTGGGGATTGCGGACCCAAGTCTGCCGGCGAGGGACTGTTTGTATCCCTCCCAATCCGTCCTCCTCGGGTCCCGATACTCTAACACAGGTCTAGGGCCTGTTTCAATTTCAAATAGGATATGGGCATGGTCTGAACATGAGGGTTCAGACGACACCCTCCATTTGAGGATTTTTGAGCTCAAAAGCCTTGAGCTGATCGTAAGATCTAAAACCTCTCTCCGGTTAGCTGTAAGAAAGGTGGGTTCCGAGCCTATGTTGTTGACAACCAGCTCCTCCCCTAAAATGTATTCAAATAATGATTCACCTCGTCTGTTAGTGTCCGTGCTCCCCCAAACCAAGTGATGGGAGTTCGCATCACACCCCATTACGAGGTGATAATTGTTCCTCTTGCAGTAGGCGATCAATTTCCGCACTTCTGCTGGAGGTGGTTGTTCTGCATCTCTGTCTCCAGGGAAATAGGCCGAACAGGCCACTACTTCCAGCCTGGTCCCCCCGGATGTGATCACGAGATGGATGGATGCCATGTCCTTGGTGCAGTACTCTGAAGGTGTAAAATACTGCAAGTTGTTTCTGATCCAGATACAGGCTCTGGGGTTAGTACCAGAGCCCACCTCTACTATCTTACCAGAAGTGTTACCCAGCCCTTTTGTTCGTTCCGAATTAGCGGTCCAGGGCTCTTGGAGAAGAGCAATATCTATTTGCTCTTCCTTTAATTTCATGCTAAGGAGGTATGTCGCAGCCTTGGCATGATGCAGATTAGCTTGAATGCACCTTAAGTTGGTGGGCATTGGGGTAGGAATATAGGAGTGTATAGAGGATAAAGGTGTAGGTTAAGGAGCTTAAAGGAAAAGGGAATTATGGTGCAGGTTCCTCCTCCTTTTTAGGAGCTCGATAACCAAGCTTCCTATAGGAGGGTCTACCTTTGGTAGTCGTCCTAGGGGTGGACTTTCCTTTCCCCTGTTTTTTCCCTCTGGAGGTTCCAGTGGAAGGTTGAATCCTGCCACCTCCTCTATTGGGTCTGTGTAAGTCGTGTCCATGTTTGGTCCCACGAGCAGCAAGGGAAAATAGACCTCCATGGAAGAGCCCCGCATCCCATGAATAGGCATTTACACAGGGAGGTCGCCCGGTTTCCCTGGGGAGGGTTAACGTTAGCGACAGAATTACCATCCTGCCAATGCTCGGCCATATCGGCCAGAAGCATCATCGCCTCGGCACCAACCTGCCAACGACCTTGCGATGTGGGTTTTTTATAGAGGACTCTCCTCGCAATGCCGGCCAATTAAGGCAAGCATTCCCGGCCCTCCTAAGACATGACTAGGAAGGTTACGGTTTGGTTAGTTCATTTAGTTCACGTCTAATAGTAGACGCTATCCAGGGTGCACCACGAGGAGGCGAACTAACTTTACACCCCAAAAAAACAAATGATTAGACCAGCTGGTAATACCGACCAGTTGTACCACAATGGAAGTGTTGGGTAAGGAAGAGCGAAAAGTTAAGAAAAGGATTTTACAACTTGCTGACAATATTCGAAAAAAACATTTAATGCTTAAACTTAACAGAGCTGAGAATGATGATGCTCTGCAACGTTTATATAAACCAATTGTTGTGCCCCTAAGTGAAATATCTAAAAACACATCAGCACTGCAGCAGCAGCAGCTGCCGCAACCACAGGCTGAACAAATCAAAGACGAAGTCGATATACCAGAAACGAAACCCCAAGTAGAGTTCCTTAAAGACCATGAAGTTTTTGAAGCTGAACCAAGGGAAGAGGTTGAGGAGACAAGTTCCGATGAGGATATCCCAACATTTGAAGAGCTTGAGGCAGACCTACAAACCGTCACATCCAACCCTGCATATCAAGAATTTTTGGAGCAATATCCTGAAAGAGTTCGATATTATGTAGACAAGTATTTTACTGAACCACCAAGGCTCGCTACCATTGATCAAACGTATGGTGCTCGCTACGCTAAAGATACCGGTAGCTGGAGTCTTGGTAACAAACACTTAGACTTTACTGATGCTGAGATTCAAGGTCTGCTAGAATTGTTATTTATGAAAAGACCCCGGGGGTATACTTATGACGATCTTCAACACTATAGAGATATTCTAGAAGCAACTAGTGTTCATAAAATGAACTATGATCCTAACGCACGAACCAAGGGTTGTTCCTCTGAAAAGTATCTGACTCTAATAAAACCAGTGATAAATCCACGAGGTCGTAGATCCTCAACTCCTCAAGGTTTTGGTTACACATATGAGGAAGACGATGACGACAGCAACGCCAGACATCTTAACAAAAAACAAAAGACTGAACCTAAAACTCAGAGTGATAAGAGCAGCGATAGCAACGGCATTAGCCCTAACAACATCAACACCAACAACTATATGATACAAAATAACAAACAAATAGCATATGTGTATTGGAATGACATAAACGAGTTGGTTGACAGACTAAGACTTTTAGTGGCTTCCCAAGTTGCAGGTAATAATGCTTATAACAACGAAATTCAGTCAATCTTGGAAGAACTAAAAGAAGCTAGTGTTATCACCTAGTAAACCCACAGCCATGAAGAGGCACCAACGACAACAACAACACCAGCGTAACACTGAATCATCTAATGTTAATAATTCTATAAATGTATTCCAACAAACGGGCTAGAGTTTACATACTTGTACTTAGAATCAAATAAAAGTCTTTGTTAAAATTAATGTGTTTTTATTTTGTAATACAATTAAAAAGTATGTCGTAAAGCAATAATATCCTGAACAAACTTATCTTGTGGTACATCTGCTATATGTAGGTTGTTTCTATGTGCTGTAAGGTATTTCACTTCAGTCTTGATTCTGTTAAAGCCCGGGTCTATCTCTGAACACTAGGTCACCTACCGGAAATGACAACAGATAGCAAGTGTACAGACAGGTTCTAACACGTTAGCTGTCTGTATTTAGCTGTCATATGTGACAAACATGTTATTCAAATCACATTTGTCTGTTTGTTTCGTGTGTGTGAAATTCAAATTTCCCCGCTAAAACTGAGTAACACAGCATGTCCGTTTGTTATTCCATACATCTGTCAGTCTAAGTAAAGACATCTAACTGTCATGACCTATATGTGTCATATATCCTTTCAAAACAACCGTGTGTACAAGCTCAAACAAGACTAGGGTCACACACAAGCACACTTGTTCAGTATGTGTTAAGCTGTGAAACTAGGATGACGTCTCTTGTTGTATGTAAGTATACTCTTATATTATTTACCAGTCTGTTTGCATTCAAATAACAAATACAAACATAACCTTAACAAACAATCATATGGCTGGTAATCAGCATGTGTACGAACATAACCTCAACAAACAATCAGATAGCGGGTAATCAGCATGCTTATATGTCATACAACACATAGATAACCTTAACAAACAATCAGACAGCTGGTATTCGACAAACACATGGAGACCTAACCTGGGGGTTCTGGCTATCTATGGAACATTTGACGTCAGCAGCAGCAGACAGGTCAGATGTGACATAAGACAGTTGACACACACACATAGAGACCTAACCCTTGGCTGTGGCTACTATGGAACGTCTATGGAACAACATGACAGGTTGCCATCTTGGAACGTTTGACGTCATCAGGTGTGACATATGACACATGACATTGACAGGTCAGCTGTCGGCGGTGACATCTGACGTTGACAGGTGACATTGACAGCTGTCACAGGCCAGATGACATTGACAACTGTCAAACGTGACAGGTCAGATGACATTGACAGCTGTCAAACAGGACAGGTCAGATGTCTACTGTCAACGCCATACGCACGCGCGTGACGTCATCGCGCATGCGCAGAAAAAAAGTGGAGGGGCGAGCCCAGGTGTCGGACTATCTACTAATGAAAACTTTTTATTTTCTATGTGAAATGCACCTGACAAAATCTTGAGGCGGACTCCTTAGGTGATGTTATACAGTTATGTTTTGAAAGTTTTGCGAAGAAAATTATTAGCATCTCTTTTCTATGCTATAAGGTGTACTGCCCCTTGTCATTAACAAAATGACATTTGTGTTTCTGAACATGAAACAAAATTGGAGATATGCATAGTTAAGCCAATATTGGCGCAGTGACAAGCCATTCTTTGCTTAGGTGAACAGGAGACTACTAGACTGACTTGACTTAGACCAAAAATTGTTTCAGAGATCCACGGGTTTGATGAAGAAAAAGTTCGGGACGCAGCAAGTGCATTATAGTAGTAAACATTTATAAGAATTGTACACTTGTAAGGTATATTATTAAAACTAATTCTTTAAATTTAAACGAACCTTGGAGATCGGTTTTAGAGCTCCCAGTTAGCGATTATTTGAAGAAATCTCTATTTTCTATGGAGCTAGAAAAATAAAATTTGGTAGATATATGTAAGTACTGCAAGTCTTTTTAAAGAATTGTGTGACAAATTTCAATAAAGTTACAAAAGTTTTCCAGAAAAAAATTAATTATTTACAACAGGAATGTACCTGCCAAATTATAAATATGGCAGGTATTCCTTATTAATCGCTTGGATGGTTTTGTTTTAGTTAACCCAATCAAACTAGTTTTAGCAAACAAAACAACAAAAGTTTTTTAAAACCACTTTATACATTTCCGTGGTCATTATGTTATTTAAAAAAATTAGGTTTTACTATGGTTCAAGATTGATAAATCTAGCTCAATGGGAAATTCCGTTATCAGGTTTGAAATATTTTTACCAAAATTCTCTACCATAACGTCCTTGCTGCACCCAGACCATTTTCCACACTTATTTACAGTTGCTGTATCCATACTTTTTGAAAATGATAAAATATTGTAGCTCTCTATGCGAGACTGACAAACAAGGCAACCTCAAATTCATTTTTGGAAAACTATTTTAAACAAATGAAATAAGGTAACATCTTAAACATGAATCCAAAATTTTGGTTTGCTGCTTCATTGCGGGGGTTCTACTTCCCTCATGTATGCCTACAACCACCCTCAATGCATAAACAAGAATAATGGAAACAAGAAAAATTTCTTGGGAACAACCCCCAAAAAGTTACAGGACCTGCGGTGAATAGAGGTTCTGGACGGGGTAAACAGGATTTTAAGGAGGTATAGCTGAAAAATGGGACAAAGGTAGCTTATAGAGGTCCAACTAAGCTGGTTTTTACGCATTCTCTGCTTAAATGTTGATAAAATTTAGAATGTACCCTCCTTTTGTAAGTGGCTTGGATAAGTGCGTTAGCCAGGAAAATCGAACCAGGTTTTCCAGCAAAATTTTGGGTTTTCTTTCGGAAAATTCTTTTATCTCAAAAAATAGAAAAGCTATGGTAACCAAATTTGGTACGTAAGTTTAGGATATTAAAAGGAAATTATGTACCAAAATTTATCTTTCCATGTTAAAAGAAAAGAAAAGTTATAAAAAAATATTTGGTGCCTGATCATTTCTATGAAAATTCACTACCATAACGCACATGCTGCGTCCAGAGTTTCTTTATTATCTTCTTCTCCGCCCAGCTCCTGGTCCCGTAACTTTCTTAAGAGGGCGGATCAATAAAATGTTTAAAATACACTATATTTGTAACTTGTTGAAGTGTTCGAATTAAAGCTGTAGACCGAAAATATAGTATATAGTAGAAAGATCGAGGTTTAAGGAAGGCAAGTAAGAAATTTTTAAGGAAATCGCTGTTATAAAGAAAATACAATGTTTTTGCAAAACCATGATTTGACAATTTTTTGTCACAGAATTGGCTCAAAATCACTCTTTGCCTGTAATAGGTATCCAAGAATAAGTTTCTTAAATTTCAGGTCTTTTGGATTCCAAATAAAAACGTAGTTCAAAGTGAAATGTAAAATATGACATTCCTTAATTATTTAGTCAATACGTCTGGTAAAACTAGCGTATTTCACTACCATCCGTAGATCAGCTATTTTCTGAAAGATTGCGTAATAAAAATTTTAAGTTATACAAATACATGACAGTGTTTCCAAATAGTTTTTGGGTAAGATCGCTTCAGGGGGTAGGGGATAAATAAGGGGTGATTTGGTGAAAATTGACATTTTTTCACTAAAACTCAAGCAATATAACGTTTCAAAAGTTTATAGGTACAGGAATACGCGTATGCGCGAGTGTGGGCGTGCGAGCGCGCGTGCGAGCGCGCGTGCGTGCGTGAGCGCGCGCGCGCGTGTGTGTATGTATGTGCGGATGTGTATGCATGTGAGTATGTTAACAAACTTTGTATTAAAGAAACTTTTAATAAGAAATTAGTCTACTTTATCCAAATTACACATGTTTTATGGTTACTTGATCTACATATATGATCAGTAAAAGGAATACCTATATACACTTGGTACTAAATTGCAAGAAGTCAGTACTTGAACTATCTACAGTAGGTTGACGTAGCATCATCGATCACTGTTGCATAAGTCTAATTCAAAGTTGATGTTCCAGTAATGGGTTGTACATTAAAGGCACATTTAAAGAAACTCTAAATACTGCAGACTGGGTCAACATGCAAGTTTTGTTCATCAAATATACAGTGTTTACAGTCCACTTTATATCGTATCAGAAATAGAGATATTTAATTTTTTAGAGCAGCACATCACAAATAAATTTGTATAGTAGGTCAAGTAGTGATTAAACTGTTTGTTTCAGAGAGGAAATGGAGAGACAACAGCAGCAGCATCAGCAACCACAGCAGCAACATCAGCATCACCAGCATCCACATCAACCACAACAGCGAATTAATGTACAGTATAACAATGTTGATTTGACACAGCAAATTATAATAGAGGTAAACTTTTGTTTTGCTTATTTCAGATTATTTAGCTTTGATTATTGATTACAATGTAAAGTATGAGGCTTAAATAATGACACAGGTTTGACCAGTTAATGATATTATAAACAAGTGTATTTACCATTGTTAGAAACAGTGCTGTCAGACAAAGGTCAGAGATTAAACAAAATGCAGGCCAAAAACTCACATTTAGCATGTTGCGGTAGGTACTACACACACAAAAACTGTTGTGGAGAGTGGAATGTCTTGAACCACCATATTAATAATAGAAAATTATTATACTAGCTGCCCCGACATACCTTGTCCTGCCCAAATTTCAATATGTCAAACAAGATTTGCGCGGTACATGTTACATATGTCACCAGGTGGAAATAAAACTTTTCAGCTGACAACAGGACAAGAAGAAGAAGGTGGAAAAGGATAAGTGGGAACAATTACTTAAGAAGTTAAGATCTCATGTTTTATAAGTGTACATCATAGTTAATAGTTACAAATTTGCATATTATTATTAAAGTCACGATCAATTATTAGTTATGGTAGACCAGAACCGGTGCTGAGGATAACATCATGCACAGCAAAACACACCTTAAAGACCTGGACAGAAAGAATGACAAGCCAGCAATGGCAAAATCTGCCAGGATTAGCTCACTCTAAGGCCTTCATAAATGGCCTGTCTGAGTCAAGTGCTAAAAAGCTTCTAGATTTAAACAGACAACAACTGAGTACTCTAGTCGGCCTGTATACAGGACACTGCTGCTTGCATCACCACGTATTTGAGTCGGTCAGGAGACCGAGTGCTGGCTGTGTATGGAGCGTGGCAAGACATCAGAGCACGTACTGTGTTCCTGTCCGGCGGCGGACAGGACTAGATACCTGCTCTTTGTCAAGACAAAGCTTGCTCCGGAAGAACTGGATCAACTTTCGCCCACAAAGATTATCAACCTCTGCAGGAGGCTGGCTTTGTTGGGCGAAATATAGACCATTAGGCATGAGCCACAATGGGGTTAAGGAGTCGCGGGCCAAAGGACTCCAGGGGGCAAGCTGAGGAAGTGGAAATAACAACATAAACTCCCGATGAAGCTTTCCCCAAGACCGTCATGCGCGGTAAAAATCCGCATCCTGCACGAGGTGACCCTGCTAATAACTAAACATGACGGATCTAGACAAGGAGGTCGAACTAAACTCCCCCAATCTACGGTGTCACGTGACCCGTGCCTATGGATGGATGGCACCAGGGCGATGGTGTCGTGAACGGAACCTCTGGAGTACCAGGCAACCCTCCAGAGTAACCCGCCTTGCACCACACAGGGGGTTCTGATGGTGTGGACAGTATTTCCCCCATTCTCGTGGGAACAACATGAAGATTATAAATACATATAAAACCAAAACCAATGAGGCTCGAGGAGTGGCTCCGGCTACAGACTTGAGCCTTGAGTCTATCCCGGAAACGGAGACGAGCCAGGGTGCGGCAGCGGACTCTGGAGGTCCCACGACCGGCGTAGATACGGGGGATCAGGGGGTAGCTTCGGCCAGAGACCTGTCCCCGACACCCAAGCTGGAGGCTGGGTCCCACCGGAGGGCGGCGAGCTCCGCGGACTCCGGGGGCCCCTCCACCAGTGAGGACTCTACTGTTAGAGTAAAGGGACTGCCCCGGCAGTCCAAGCGTCTTTCCGGGGCGCAAAGAAAGAAGCTCCGGAGGGCGCAAAAAATGGCGGCCGGGACCTGGACGGTCGAGAAACCTGTAAAGGCGCAAGAAGGGAGTGCGGGTCAGAAGAGGACGCGCTCGAACTCTAGCACGCCCACTACAGACAGACGTTCCAAAAGGGCCAGGGTGCCTGTAAAGGCGCAAGAGGAGAGTGCGAGTCGGAAGACGCCGCGCTCTGGCTCTAGCACGCCTACTACAGACAGACCTCCCAAAGGAACTAAGGCCGGAACACCGGCGCAGACTGGCTCTTACAGGGAGGCTGCGGAGGGCCTCGGGATGGCGGTGATTGACAGACGCCATCCTGAGGTCACGCTAGACCAGGGGAAGGCGGACCTGATCCAGGCTGCGGTGGTAGCTGCAGTGGACTCTCTTCAGGAAGGGGAGAGCCCGCCTCAGTTCCACCGGACGCGCCTGACGGGGGGCATCCTCTGGATAACCTGTGCCGGCCCGCAGTCGCGGGACCGGCTGCGGAAAACGATCGGGGGCCTCGGTCAGATTTGGGAGGGGGCGGACTTGACAGCCGTCGAGCCCAAGGAACTCCCAAAGAGACGCAAGGTCCTCGTACGGATCCCTGACACCGTCCCGCAGGAGACGGTGATCAGCAGACTTAAGATCCAGAACCCTGAACTGGGGACGCAACACTGGTCGGTTCTAAGCAGGAAGGCAGAGGAGAAAGGACAGACGCTCGCCTTCTCGATCGACCCGACATCTTACAGAGCCCTTGAAGGAACCTCCTTCAAGGCATTCTGGGGCATGGGAAGGGTTAGCTTCCGCCCACTGGGGAAGCAATTAAGGGTTAATGGGACTTAGGTTCCTTCAGGTCAACCTCCAACACAGTAGGGCAGCCACGGCCGGACTACTAATGGCTCTGAGGAACACGGATGTGGCCCTCATCCAGGAACCGTACTCCTACAAAGGAGAGATCAAGGGACTCGGCGGAGCTAATGGAAAGCTCATCTACAGCAGGTCCAGCGAGAATCCGAGGGCCTGCATTTTTGTCAGGGAAGGGATAGAGTTTCTCCCTCTAATGAATTTCTGTTCCAGGGACCTGGCAACGATCAAAATCCGATGTGGAGGAGCGGATGGGCTGAGGGACATTACTGTCGCGTCAGCCTATCTGCCAGGGGACAGCACGGACCCTCCTCCACCCAACGAATTGGAGCAGCTGATGGTGGGTAGCAGAGCAGGTGGATGGCAGACCATCATCGGCATGGATGCGAATGCGCACCATGAGTTGTGGGGTAGCTCGGACACAAACTCTAGGGGTGAGGCACTTTTACAATTCTTTATGAAATTTAATTTAGACATATTGAATAGAGGTAATAAACCGACATTCGTCACAACACGGCGTGAGGAAGTTTTAGACCTAACAGTTTCCACCCAGTTTCTGGGTGACTTTGTTAAAAGCTGGGCTGTGTCTGGGGAAGTGAGTAGCTCAGACCACAGATACATCCGGTTTGAAATCGCCAAAGTCGAAAGAGAAACGGTATGGTACCGGGACCCCCGCAAGGCGGACTGGGAAGCCTACAGGGCAGACCTAGCTGTGGAACTGCGGGGGGTTGAGAGGGCCATAAGGGATTCAATAGACCTCGAGATTGCAGCAGTCCAATTGCGAGACGCAATTACCTCGGCCTATAACGCCATCTGCCCCCTGAAAATGAGGGTGTCCACCAGGAACGTCCCATGGTGGAACGAGGACCTCAGGCAAAGGAGGACGCAGGTTCGTAAGCTGTTTAACGCGGCCAAAAGGTGGGGAGCATGGGATGAATATAGACAGGCCCTATCGACCTATAACAAAAGACTGAGGGACGCCAAGAAGGAGTCGTGGAGGAGGCACTGCGAAGAAGTGGAAAACACGTCCGAGAGTGCTCGACTACACAAGATCCTGTCTAAGGGCCCTCAGACTAACATAGGCTCCCTTAGAACACCCACGGGAGGCTTTACAAGCTCGGGGGAGGAAACTATGGAAATTTTACTCCAGACGCACTTCCCCGGCTGTAACATAATAAACCAATCACCTCCGGACTGGGAACACTCAGAAATAGAGGCGCCTTATAGGCGGGCATCTAGAGTAGACTGGACAGTCGCTAAAGAGGTGGTTACCTGGAGCAAAATCAGATGGGCCATTAACAGCTTTAAGCCATACAAATCGCCGGGATTTGATGGAATAATGCCCATCATGCTCCAACAGGGGATAGATATACTGGCGCCGGTGCTTACCCTCATTATGAGGGCCAGCCTGGCTCTGGGGTACATTCCGAGGGCATGGAGACTGGCCAGGGTTGTATTTATTCCTAAACCTGGGCGTCCAACAGACCAGGCAAAGTCCCTGAGGCCAATAAGTCTCATGTCCTTCTTGCTGAAAACAGGGGAAAAACTGCTCGACCGGCACATTAGGGGCGGTGTACTGGAAGCATATCCTCTACACTGCGGACAATATGCATACAGAGCAGGATTCTCAACAGAAACAGCACTGCACCAACTGGTGCTGAAACTGGAGAATACGCTGGAGAACAAGGAGGTGGCGCTGGGGGCCTTCCTAGACATAGAGGGGGCCTTTAGCAACACCTCGTTCGGATCGGTTCTGGCAGCTGCCCGGGAGCGTGGAATAGAGGAGACCTGCTGCAGGTGGATCGGTTCCATGCTCAGGGACAGGGCGGTGTTCACCTCACTCGCGGGAGGGACTCTGCTGGCGGGGGTCGCGGCGGGGTGTCCGCAGGGGAGCGTTCTGTCTCCCTTGCTCTGGTGTCTAGTCGTGGACGGCCTGCTGGGGAGGCTCTCGGGAGGGGGGTATGAGGTACAGGGCTATGCGGACGACATTGTCATCATAGTCCGAGGAAAGGTCACACAGGCAGTGTGGGAGCGTATGCAGACTGCACTGAAAGTGGTGGAAGGGTGGACGGTTGATCAAGGGCTCGGGGTGAGCCCCGAGAAAGCAACCGTCGTGCCGTTTACGAGGAGGAGGAAGTGTGAAAGCCACAGAACTCTCACTCTATACGGTAGGAGCGTTCCAATGGCCAGGGAGGTAAAATATCTTGGGGTCGTATTGGACTCTAAGCTAACCTGGAATGGTCACATTGGAAAAATACTGTGTAAGGCAGTCATGACCTTAGCCGTCACTAGGCGGCTATATGGAAAAACGTGGGGACTAAGACCTAGTATGGCCCACTGGCTGTACACAAGGGTGGTCAGACCATCGTTAACATATGCGGCACTGGTCTGGTGGCCTAAGGTGACACAATCCAGTGCCAAACAAAAACTAGGCAAGATCCAAAGGATGGCTTGCCTAGGCATCACAGGGGCCATGTCTTCAACCCCAACAGCCGCCATGGAGGTGTTGCTGGATCTACCCCCCCTACACTTCGTTATTATGGGAGAGGCCAGGCTAGGACTATACAGACTAGCCTGCAATGGTAGACTGAAGATCAACCCAGGCTTCAGGGGCCACTGCAAAATTCAGGAGATCGTGAATGCTTGAAATGAGGTCAGACTTCGCGAGCCCGCGAATGTGCAGGGAAAACAACTTCACAGTGGAAATCCCTGATCGCGGGGCATGGCGGGAGGAGACACCGGGCATACCACGGGACGCGCTCGTCTGGTTCACGGACGGATCTGGCGGGGAGCGTGGGACGGGGGCAGGTGTTTACTCGGAAGGACCGAGGGTAAGTCACAGTATTTCCCTCGGAGCCCATGCAACGGTGTTTCAGGCCGAGATGTACGCCATCCTGCACTGTGTGCGGGAGAACAAGAGGAGGGGCTACACCAACAAGCGGATCCTCATAGCCACAGACAGCCAGGCAGCCCTTAAGGCACTAAGTAGCCCACGGGTAAATTCCTGGCTGGTGAGTGAGTGCCGAGACGAGACGAGCGACCTGGCTGGGCAGAATGAGGTGACCCTCATCTGGGTGCCGGGTCACTCGGGGGTCAAAGGCAATGAAGAAGCTGACAGTCTCGCAAAGAGGGGGTCAGCAGAACCATTTATGGGACCAGAACCGGCTCTGGGCGTGTCAAAGAGCACTGCCAGGGGAGCCATTAAGTCCTGGGTCAGAAACCAACACAAGGTGTACTGGGCGGACTGTCCAGGGCTCAGACATGGGAAGTCAATAATTGACGGACCCAGTTCAAAGAGAGCTGTGGAGCTGCTAAACCTTAGCAGAGGACAGCTCAGAAACACAACAGGTCTCTTGACGGGACACATGGCCGTCAAGAAACACCTACATAAAATGGGGCGGTTCGAAGGGGACCTCGCATGCAGACTCTGCGGCGAGGGGGAGGAATCAGCCCAGCACATCTTGTGCGAGTGTATAGCTCTGGACCGGAAAAGACAACTGATCTACGGTCACTCTAGACCGGAGACAGAGCAATATAAAACTTCACCCTACCAATCGCTGTGCAGACTAGTTCAAGGCACAGTGATTTTGGAATGGGTGGAGTAAGACTAGGGGTATGCACAATCAACCAAGGGTTGCGGTGCTATCGGGGCGGCAAGGCCGCGGACGAGCCCTGAGGGAAAAAAAAAAAAAAAAAAAAATGAGCCACAATAGACCTTATGGTCGCGCTGGAGGGACCGGTATGGCCCACTCACATTCAAACCTAACCTAGTATTATCAATAAAGAATAATTAGTGGTTCTGTTATTAGTCTTGTTTTGCCTTTACACTTCGTCCAAGACATAACAGAAATGGCGACGAGGATGTGTATATTTGAACAAATACTGACTAAAGAATAGGTTTATTTTGAAATCTGTGAGTCAAGCGTTTACTCTATTTAATTTAATACTTCATTACATATTACATTAGACTTTTACATCTCTGATTCGCTTGCATAAATAAATAAGGTTTTATGATTTACGACAATTATTGCCCCTCAACTATGATTGTAGGTCTAAGCAAGGCCCACGATCTATGACGACCAATTCATTCTATATTATCGTGCGCTGTTATGTCTTGTTTTATTTTTCGCTAAACTAGTTGCTCCTACTGCTTTTGGATACATTGTCAAGAACGCCGTATTAACCTGAATGAATCCTTATTATGTAACCTTAACTAAGTGAAGATTGGAACCTGTGATGAGCACTGATAAGTACAATTGGATAACCCAAATCACCACAACACATCTTTTTAAATACCTGACAATCATTTCACTAATAAAGTTAGCGTCATCAGATGATGAAAAATCTAACTACTTACTACTAACATCACATTTTACATTGAACCTTAGGTAAAGAATGATACCGAGAGGGCAACTAAATCGCAGACATATTTTTCAGTCTATTGTATTTTAATTGCCAGATGAGGTTTCTGAACTTCCTTTATCACTTTACCTGACAGGTCCGGAGTGTTTATCTGTATCAAAGACATAGCGCAAACAGAGGACTACAAACCAGTGGCGGAGCTTGATTTAAGGAACATTTGTTTTAGTGAATTTTTATTTTGACAAAATCACTAATAGAGCGGTGAGATGGTGAGACTCTGCAAAACATTTTTCAAATGAGCGCGAACTAGGAGCCTTAGAACCTATATCCGGGGTCAGTTTTAATTTTTATATGTTTTATATATATATATATATATATATATATATATATATATATATATATATATATATATATATATATATATATATATATATATATATATATATATATATATATATATATATATATCTCCAACCGATAACTCAAAAAGTAATTAATCGATTTTGATGAAACTCGGCACTCTGCAAGTACCTTTATTTTATTAATAGCTTGGATGAGTTCGTTAGCCAGGAAAATCGGACAAGGTTTTCCGGGGAATTTTTGAGTTTTCTCAAAAAAAAATATCTTTGAAAGTTACAAAGCTACTTTCATGAAATTTTGTGGATATGTTTTATTGGGAGAGACCTTACTACACTCCAAAATTCAACTTTTTAGGTTTATAGAAAAATGAGTTATTCAAATTTGAAGCATTTCATGAAAATTCGCTACCATAACGCACTTGCTGCGTCCCTAACTTATTTATTTCCCTAGAAATATAAATAGTTTCGTACGCATCTAGCTTCGCTGACTGTCTAACATTTTTGATAAGTTTCCGAACTTCTTTATCAATGTGGTGGTTATTATCCCAAATTTGTTGTGCCACGCTTGACTTGTCTGCAGTACCGTATCTCAGCTGTGCCAGATGTTCACGGAATATAGTCTCAATGGTTCTCTTAGTCTACCCAATGTATTTAATTACAATCTTTACAACCTATCTCATAGATACCCGAAATTTCAGTGGCTTTATTTTTAACTTTCATATTACCTAACAAATTTCTTAAATTATTTTTTGCCAAAAAAGTTAGCTTCAAATCAACTTTCTAAAAAATGCTCTCGAGACCCCTTGTTATACGTGGTTCAGAAGGTAGGCAAACAATTTTTTTCTCTATTACTGAATTTTCGTAGAAAAAATTCACCATTGGGGAGATCCCGACTTTTGAATTTTCAAAAAATTTTTGCAAATGAGCGCGAACTAGGACCCCTAGAACCCATATCCGGGGTCAGTTTCAATGTTTATATGTTTATATATATATATATATATATATATATATATATATATATATATATATATATATATATATATATATATATATATATATATATATATATATATATATAATCGGACGAGGTTTTCCGGGAAAATTTTGAGTTTTAATTCGAAAAAAAAATTTATCTCAAAGAATAATGGGTCGGATTTGATAAAATTTGGCACGTACCTTCCTTTTGTAAGTGGCTTTGATGAGTTCGTTAATTAGAAAAATCGGAGGAGGTTTTCCGGGAAAATTTTGAGTTTTCATTTGAAAAAAATTTTTATCTTAAAAAATAAAAAAATCTATGATAACCAAATTTGGTAGGTAGGTTTACGATATAAAAAGTAAACTATAAACCAAAATTTAGATTTCTATGTTACAAGAAAAAAAAGTTATAATAAAATATTTTGTGCCAGATCATTTCTATGAAAATTCACTACCATAACGCACTTGCTGCGTCCAGGCTTTATTTTATCTTTCTTGAATGTCATGCATTCCGCTAACATTTTCTTTTTTCTGTGTCCATCAATTAATTTTTTCACTAAGCAATCTGAATATTCGTTATATTTAGCCACGTTTCTAATGTACTCTAATTCTATATTATATCTACTTTTACATAAGGGAAATTTTATTAATCTATTTACTAAGAAATTTACACCGGCTGTTTTTTTTTTGTGAAAACGTATGATGTGAGTTATTTGGAATGTAACTTAGAGTGGTAGTTTCTTCCTTGTGGACATCGAATTCAAGAGAGTCATTATATTTAATAACTAGTACATCTAGAAAAGGAAGTTTACTGTTAACTTCTAATTCCTGGGTGAATTTTATTGAATCAAATTGACAGTTCAGTCTTTTAATAAAATCATCTACTACCTACATATACACATTTAAAAAAAACTGAATCAGAAGATTCATTAAAATAATTGGTAATAAATAAAAACTAAATTGACATGCCCAGGATCCTAGTTTGTTAGGCAAGTGACCCCTAGAAATTGGTTTAAGATCATGGGTTTGAGTCGTTTTTCTTGAATGTAAAGGGACCAGTTTTCAATGACTTATGGACTTTCTGGATTAGGACTTTACATAAGACAAAGCTCATAAATAACTTTTCCAAAGTAAACAGGAACTTCTGTCTCTAAATGTCCTAATTGGGTGGTGTTATGTTATGTTATGTGTTGTTTATATGTGAGTGAAGGCTCATCCTGCACAAATAACCAAAATGGCAGTTTTGTGTGGAGAATGCAAAAATGTGATTAATAAATATTTGTATAGTGTACAGTGCAAAACTTGTGATAAATGGTACCCTACTAGTTGTATAAGCCTTACTAGAGCTGCACTTGATGAAATTGCAGCTGAAAATAAGAAAGAGAATGGGGAAACGTGGAATTGTTTACAGTGCTAGGAAAGTGGGGTTAATATGTCTCCTGAGAGAAATAAAAGCTTATTATGATAATAATCTAGATGCAATGAAGAAGTTAAGTGAAATGGATAAAAAATATGGCAGTTTACTACAAAACCTTTGAGAACAGGAGGCAATAAATCAACAATTGTAGACGGAAATAACTATGTTAAAAGAAGAGGTGAAACACCTGAAAGTTTTACACAGTGCAAATGAACAAGTTAAGCAATAATGATATTGTAAAGGAAGTGCCTCTAAAAAATAAGCAAGAGGACACATACAGTGAGCTAACTGAGCTGCTTGAAAAACTCCCAACAAAATGAAACCGCTATAAAGGTAAAATTTACTAAACCCACTCATAAACATGTCTTATAAAAGTAGCAAAACAGCGACGATTTCCGAGGAAAGATATAGGCTATGACAGCTCATCACCTATCTACATCCGTGATGACTTCAACAAACAAAATCATAAAATTATCATTTTTTTGTGATAAGGGACAGAAAATACTATTAAGAAAAGATCAAAATTCAAAGGTACAGCAATTTCATACTATATATCGGGGGGCGGGGGCCTCTTATTGGTTTGTAGTCCTCTGTTTGCGCTCTGTCTTTGATGCAGATATACATTTCGAAACCTGTCAGGTAAAGTGATAACCGAAGTTCAAAAACCTCCTTCAGCAATTAAAATACAATACACTGAAAAATTTCCATGTGTTTTAGTCTCCCTCTCAGTATCGTTCTTTACCTAAGATTTAGTATAAAAGGTGATGTTAGTAGTAAAGTAGTTAGAATTTTTATCCTCGGATTATGCTAACTTTGTTAGTGAAGCGATCGTCAGGTCTTTAAAAAGATGTGTTGTGGTGATTTGGGTTCTCCAAGTGTACTTATCAGTGCGCATCACAGGTTCCAATCTTCACTTATTGTGGCATTTGTTTATTGTGTTATTTTTAAAAAAGTATCTCCCTAGATTAGTTTGGTTGATAGCATTTCTCAATTTTATTTATAGACATGTAAATTTTTATTACTTTTGGTCAGTTATGTAATGTAATGTTACACTTCTTCTTGTGCTTCTTCATATGCAGCAGTTGTTACACGTTCAAAAATATTTTGTTTTGTGACTTAGTCAGTAGTTTACATGACAGTTCTCTTTCGGAATCAGAACATGTTATGTGGTAATGGCATAATTTAAAGCAACTTGCTCAGTTTCATTATCTAAAATTGTCATACCTTGTATGTTGATTATTCTAATTGATGACTGAATTACTGAGCACTTTCCACTAGTGAATGAATTGTTAAAATGTTAAAAAAGAAGGGGATTTTTTTGGTCATCGTATGGTGATTGTGGTGTCATTTTTTACATTGAAAAGTTAATTTTGTGTTATATCAAAAACATAATAGTATAAACATAAAACGAAAATTTTAAGAAATGGTTTAGGTATTTTAAACTGAAACAAAACACATTGCAAAGTCAAAGTTTGGCCATATAAGTGAGTATATAGTATAAAATTATTTCATTTTTTTTAAATTTACTCTTGTTTTGTAATTTTTTTATATTCTCTTTCATTACTAATACGTGTTTCCATTTGTTTCAGAATGTTCTCAGTGACTCCATTAAGCCGGATCCTCTTTCAATTGAAGGAAATTGATCAGACAGCTGCTCTTGTACTTGAATTTTTTTTATCATTAGCATAATTTCACTGTATATACTTTGAGTTTTCGTTGTATATGTTGAGTTTTAACTTTATTGCACATAATTATTTATATTTTATTCATTATGAAGAATAATGACTGACTGTAGATAAAGTAGGACTATGTTAAATAAATTTTTTTATTAAATTATTGCCATTTATTTTCTCCATTCATTTGACAAAAGTATTTAAGTAGGGACGTTAACCAGGTTCTACAATGAACAGTAAGTAGGTGATTTTTTAATGGCATGTTAATTGTAAATAAATAAACTTTTGTGTATTTTATTTAAACTGAGTTTTGCATGTTTTGCTGAAAATTTTTTAACCAAGTAAAGTTAACAGTTTATCGCGACTCATTGAAATCTGACAATTATATTAACTGGCATAATATGGTTATGCAAATTGTGCTACAAGAAAAATTGTTTATATAAATTTTAATTTTGGTGTTATATATATATATATATATATATATATATATATATATATATATATATATATATATATATATATATATATATATATATATATAAGGAACAGGATTTAAAGGATTACTTGGATGCATTGATTCCTGAAGTTACACATTGAGCCACTTCATCCAGAAATTTATTCATCCTTCAAATTGAGGTCCTCAAGGAGACTGGTGATAAACTTCTTAATTCAGACATTTAGCCTAAAGATGTTAGCGTATAACGCTTTTTCATTTCAGAAAAAAAGACCTAAATTGTACAGTAAGCAAATCTCATGATTGCCTTAGTTTTTTAAAAGTATTTCATGTAAATGTACAGGGTTTAAGTAATAAATCTGACGAATTAGCGGTTTATCTCAGCAAATTTGACTTTTTTTTTTTTTAATTTCAACAACACACCACGAGTGCTTACAGCCTAAATACTATCGTACTGTGGGTGTCGACAAGGAGGAAAGAGGCAACTTGTTAATTCTGGATTTGAAGGTTTGGAGGTTTGGGGGAGAAGGAAAAACATGTGCCGGCAAGGAATTCCACAACTTGGAAGTCCTCGGGACAAAGGAGCGGGCATAACAAGATGTTCTATGTCTGGTGACCTGGACAGTAAAAGGGTGCATTCGCTCTGTTCCCCTGGTATGTCTGTTGGGGGCAGCAGGTGGAGGAACTATGGAAGAAAGCTCCTCTGAGCAGTGCCCATGCAGATATCTATAAAAGAGAGAGAGGTCACCAACGGCACGTCGGTGGGCTAGGGATGGCAGCCTTTGGGTGAGGGTAGGGTCACTGACGAGACGTATAGCTCTCTTCTGAATGGAGTCCAGGATAGCGAGTGTAGAAGCGGCAGCAGTACCCCAGATGTGGGAGCAGTATTCGAGGTTTGGTCTTATTTGTGAAGTATATAAGGTATAGAGATTAGCTGCTGAAAAGTATTTGCGAGCCCGGAAGAGGAAACCTAATTTCTTAGCAGCCACTTCTGCAATTGATGTGACATGTTGGTGCCAATTGAGATTTCGATCCACAGAAATGCCAACAAGTGAAAAGGACTATTACTTTGAATAACTTGGTTATTTATTCTGATGGATCTAGGGCTGGTGTATCTCTTATGAGAAAGAAAGCAAGACTGTGATTTGGTGGGGTTGAATTGTACAAGATTTCTACTTCCCCAGTCTAATATTTTTTGGAGATCCACGGAGATAGAACCCTCCATGAGTCTGCGATCCGCATCTAATTGGGCTAAAGAGACAGGCTTAGAGTATTGTATATTTGAGTGGAGGGTGCTGTCGTCCGCATAACTGTGAACTGGGTTGTATGTGCTAGAGAGGAGGTCATTGATGTGGAGAAGAAACAAAGTAGGGACTAAAGCTGAACCTTGAGGAACTCCTGCATTAATTGGATACAGTTTAGAGGAATGGCCATCTACGACAACAGAAATGCTCCGGTTGGAGAGGAAATTGCGGTCCACGTACAGAGTTTTGGTGGCAGGCCATAGGCCGGTGGTTTATTAAGCAGTGCTGCGTGCCAGACCTGGTCGAATGCTTGGGATATGTCTAGAGCGATAATCTGGGATTCACCGTGTAGTTCCATAGACTTGTTCCAAGAATGGGTGACAAAGGAAAGAAGCTCGGCAGTTGATCTGCGCTGACATTATCTATACTGCCTGTCGTGGATTAGACTGTGTTTTTCAAGAAATTTTAGTAGTTCGGTGTTTATATACTTTTCCATCACTTTAGAGACGACTGAAAGGAGAGAAATAGGCCTGTAGTTGCTAGGAAGCGCTTTGGATCCTTTCTTGTGGACGGGTTGTACTCGAGCAGTTTTCCAGTTACTAGGGAATATGCCTCTATTGTAAGATGTCTGAAACCGACGAGTCAGGACAGGAGCAAGTTCTGGTGCACATTTTTTGAGAACAATTGCTGGGATCTCGTCAAGGCCAGAGGCTTTCCTGGTATTAAGAGAAGAGAGCATCTTTCGTACCTTTTTAGTTTTTAAATGATATCCGTCATTTTATGCGCGACATTGGGGACTGTTGGTGGTTGAACATTTGGAGGTGGGTTGAGAGTAGAATTGCCGGCGAACAAAGAGGCAAAAAGTTCAGCCTTCAGGGCGGTAGAAACAATTTCATCCCTTGAGACAAGAGGTGGGAACGTGCTCTTGCAGAAATTATTCCCAATAGATTTAGCAAGGGTCCAGAAGGGTTTTCTGCCGCTGGAGCCTGAAAGGACTTTGTTTTTAATGTGGTTATTAAACGAGTTTTTTGCCTCAGAAAGAATGCAGACATAGCGGTTTCTTGCGTCGTTAAATGCTTGACAATTTTCTTGACTGGGATTGTCTAGAAGCTTTTTATGAGCTTTGACCTTTTCAAGTCTGGCCTTGTCACAGGATTTAGAGAACCAGGGCTTTTGAGTGGCTGCAGAGGTTTTCTGTGTATGTGGAATAAATAATTCCATGCCAGCTTGGATAATTTCGGTGACGTTTTGTGAGATATCAGAGGGGTCAGGATGAGAGAAGCAGACAGACGCCCATGGAAATGAGGAAAAGTAATCTCGCATTTCGTCACAGTTCGCGGAGTTGTAGTGCCAAACGATACGTGGGTGTGATGACTGTGTGACCTCGGGTTGCATTGCGCAGGAAGCAGTGAGCATGGTGTGGTCTGAGCGATCCAGGGGGGTGGTGACTGATATCTTATAGCAGTCAGATTTGTAGTAAGAAGGAGCTCCAAAGGATTTGAGCTGTGTGTTGGGATGCGAGGAAAGTAAGTAGGTTGATGAACCATATTGGCTAAAGAATTGCTGACTGCAAAGGCCTCCGCTGCTCTTCCTTGTGGATCGGTTTTTGAAGATCCTAGCCATTCCTTATTATGGACATTGAAGTCACCAAGAATAGTGACCTCGGGGGAAGGATATTCAGAAATCAGATGGTCAGTTTTTTTAGAACAGTAGTTAAAGAGCTGGACAAAGTTGTTGTCAGAAGGTGACCGGTAAATGCAACAGATGAATTTAGTTGCAGCCCTGAGAGAGAGTTTTATCCATAGTATGTATTTTCTTCCAGCTTCTAAATTGGAGAGTCAGGTGCAGGGTAGATTGCTATGGACGTACGCACACACTCCTCCAGGCAATCTAAAAGAAGTAAGGAGCTCATACCCTGGGAAATTAAGGTGATTAGTGGCTGTTTTGGCACTGATTTGAGTTTCGGTGAGGAAACGGAGTTGGGGCCTATTAGCCTGGAGAAAATGGTGGACGGAGTTCAGGTTAGAATTTAGGCCACATATATCAGAGAAGGATATGTTAAATCTTGATGCTGGCGCCCCCTGCACACCCCTCTCCCGGAGATCCGAATGGAGGGGTATTTTACCTCCGGAATCTTTTGTACAAGGAGAAACCGACTCATACACCAGAACCGGAAACGTCCGTTGGGACTTCACTCGCCTCTTGATGTAAGGGGTGGTATCTCCTCAGGCGTGAAAAAAATCCTTTACTATCACGTAAAGGAAAATTCCACTACCACCTACCATATTGCAAGTATACCACACCAGCCAACTATTAAAGAGCTCTAGACCATGCCTATGCACTTGTTTGCATTTGTAAATGTTGGTGCAAAACAGGTGACTTGTAATGGATAAATATTGATAATTATAAATTGATGACTACATTTTCTATAGTGTGGCATGTACACAAGGGAGTCTGCATGTATGCAGGAGCTGATGTGGATTTATTTATTTATCACTATTGCCCAACAGGCTTACACCCAATTAAAGGACAAAGAAATTTCCAGACATTATGCATTAAGACAGTCACCAATTGGCAGTTATTTTAAAAACTTAAAGGACTATAAACTAAAACTAGTACGTGCGACTCTAATGACCATATTTATACTTAAAGAATTAATGTCACATATGTTTCTTATGGAGTTATAATTACTAACAGGATTACTTGGATGCATTGATTCCTGAAGTTACACATTGAGCCACGTCATCCAGAAATTTATTCATCCTTCAAATATATATATATATATATATATATGTATATATATATATATATATATATATATATATATATATATATATATATATATATATATATATATATAAATTATTATAAGCAGATTTGTTCTGCTGTTGGAATGTAGAAAGTATCATAGCTTGTAGCATTTATTCTAGGAACAAGAAATTTAATTTGTCCAAAGCAGTTCTGAGCAACCTAGTAAATTATTTAAAAGCTTATAAAGGAACCTTATAGCAGCAACTTTTCTACGAGACTTAAGACTATCAATGCCTTACACCTGAAGCACCATCAAATGATCAAATCAACGAGAAGGATATTCCCCTACAACTTTAAATCTCAAAAATTTTCGAAACCTCTGCATTGACTCAAGACAACACTTTAAAGAAGTATAACATGGAGAAAAAATTAGTGCTCCATATTCGAGACTGGTACGTACAAGTAAAAAATAAGGAGTTTTAAGTACCATTTCATTATGGCACTTACTACAGTTTCTAATTATGAAGCCAAGTATACGAAGGACTGGACTTACCACTTCCTCTATGTGTAAGTTGAAAGATAATTTGTTGTCTAAGGTAATGCCTAGATGTTTTGTGCTCCTCCTACATCTAGTGATTAATGAGTCATCGATATTGTAACAATGTTCAGTGCAAGATACTCTGAATATGACACCACCCTACACTTTGACAAATTCAGGTACAGTCTATGATCAGCACACCACTCGCGAACTCTATGTATTGAATATTGAAGCTCTACACAATCATCAACTTCACTTATAGAATAATACATTTTAAGATTGTAGCAAAAAGAAGGTGATTGGCTCGCAAAACAAAGGTCAGGTCAAGTCAGGTCAGATGGGAATAACCTTCACTATTTTCCAAACATCTGGTAATGTCTCAGTATTGAGCGCCAACTTAAATATGAAACTTGTTAGGACACTAGCACAATTTCTAACGAAGAAGGATGGAATCGGGCCAGGGCCAGTTGTAAGTTTGTTTTCTATTTGAGTCATGACTTATCGACTAATTGCATAAAAGAGCAATTGGTCTGTAGTTGGAAACCAAAGACCTATTGCCATTCTTTAAGATGGGAATAACCTTCACTATTTTCCAAACATCGGGAAGATATTAGTCTTGAGCGCCAAGTTAAATAAGAAACATAAAGGTCTTGCTAGGGCACCAGCACAATTTCTAACCAAGAAGGATGGAATCAGTCCAGGGCCAGTTGTAAGTTTGTTTTTTATTTGAGTCATGACTTTTCGACTATCAGCAGAGAAATCAGGCAAAAAAACTGTATTCTGGCTAGATTCACTAGAGCTGCGAATACTATTAGAAGATGGAAGGTATACAATAACCTGCAAGTGCATCAACTATAGATTCTGGTGTATCAAAAATGCCACCATTATCTACTTTCATGAAACCATCACTTATGGATGCCTCTACCCGATGCAGGTAGGCATTGTAAGCCTCTGAGATCTGACACTTGATAACTGACCTCAAGTGTTTAAAGTCTTGAAGTTGATATGCAGATTACTATTTTTGAAATGTGCAAAATGGCGAGACTTTTGTTTGATGCTCCTAATAATGGAAGCATCAAACCAAGTTGGGTACTTACGGCTCTTGGAATAAGAGAACATGTTTGTCAAAACAAGTGTACAGTTGATGCTAAAAGATGGCGCATGCATGATTTGTGTTAACGCGCCCTTCAAACCAGTCCCAAGAAATGCCCAAAAGCGAGCTATAGAGTGCTTCAAAGTCAGCTTTTCTGAAGATATATATTCTACGGGATATGTCAGGAGTAAAAGGTGATTGTAAAGAAGTCTGATTCAAAAATGTAAGATGAATAACGTGTGCAGGATGATCCATATCGTCAGCTCCAAAGGTCAGCTCATCCTATTGTACAGAACAGTCACAGTGTGAGAAAACTCGGTCAAGAAGTCACAGGTGATGGTTGGTGTGGATTCAGTCAAACGGAATGGGATTCAAGAAACTTCCAGTAATGATCCCTCACCACACACTTTACCACAAGCTACAAGATTTCTGTCACATCTGAAGACGCAGATCCACCAGGAAACAGCTCAGCATCAAGAACATCATCCTGGAGACGGGTCTCAGTAAGTGCGATGATAGAGTGCTCACTGGATGAAACTGCAGAATAGAAACGGATTGTAACATAGTGTTAACAATACTCACAGGAGATTGATTATCAATTTTGTGTGACGAAGATGGTTAGCCTGAAAATAATGGTGATATTTTTATACAGGTCATGTTTGGGTGATGTTGTGATTTTGCTGGATGTGGTTGGTAGGCTGTTGAATGACTGATGGCAAATATAAACAAATTATAGTTTTAGGGGATCTTAACATGTTCATTGTTCACTTCAAAAGTGGGAATTTTACCGTGTGGCCAATATGTTCTTTCTTATGCGGGTATTGTATTTGGGTACCAAACACCTTGCTAAACATCATTTGATAATTTTCATTTAATATGACTAGGCTTTTTTATTATTATTATTTATCAAGCATATTTATAGTTTGACAGGTACATTCCCTTTGTAAAGAATTTTTTTTTTTTTTGAAAAACTTTTGTAACTTTGATGAAATTTGTAACACAATTTTTTAAAGGCACTTGCAGTACTTACATATTATATATGACCAAATTTTAATTTTCTAGCTCCATATAAAATATAAATTTTTTCAAATAATCGCTAACTGGGACTCTAAAACCGATCTCCAAGGTCCATTTAAAATTAAAGAATTAGTTTTAATAATATATCTTAATAATAGTGTACAATTCTTATGCAAATTCACTACTATAACGCACTTGCTGCGTCCCGAAATTTTTTATTTATAGTATACATTCGCACGCCATAATTAACGGCGTTTGAAACTTTGTCCTGGTATTAGGAAACAAATGGTCCAAGACTGACATTACACAATTCTTAGTTGATTGTACAGCTCTATCTATAAAATTTTCTGTAAACTAGAGTGATCGTGACAACAGTGCCTGGTCCTGCACCGAGATGGCGTCCCTGTCGTATCTCTCACAACGTTGTCCAGGCTGATAACCTGCGACAACCTCCATTGTTTAGATTTTTATTTACGATTTATTTAGATAACATAGCAATACATATAACTTCATCTGTCTTTGTCCGACATTGTAGTTATTGCATTACAGAATCTGAAGTTATGTCAAGGATTATTTTATTATTAATTTTGAATAACTTTATTTTCCTTTGATCAAACGATTTGAAAATTGGTACACAGCCACGTCTGTGTATGTTCTTTTAAGTTGTAAATATTAGTTTCAATCCCTTAGTCAATTTAAGAGATATTGCGTTTTAAGAAATATTTTTAAATTTTTTACTAAGAAAAATTGGCCGCTAAAATTTGATGAACAAACTCATCCAAGCCATTAGCAAAATAAGGGTAATTCCCAAATTTGGTCCAAAAACAGATACATATACATACATATATATATATATATATATATATATATATATATATATATATATATATATATATATATATATATATATATATATATATATATATATATGTATGTATGTATGTATATATATATATATATATATATATATATATATATATATATATATATATATATATATATATATATATATATATATATATAATCCTTGACATAACTTCAGATTCTGTAATATGCAATAACTACAATGTCGGATATAGACAGATGAAGTTATATGTATTACTATGTTATCTAAATATATCGTAGATAAAAATCTAAACAATGGAGGTTGTCGCAGGTTTTCAGCCTGGACAACTTTGTGAGAGATACGACAGGTAATGTTCAAATAATCGCTAACTGGGACTCTAAAACCGATCTCCAAGGTCCATCTAAATTTAAAGAATTAGTTTTAATAATATACCTTACTAATAGTGTACAATTCTTATGAAAATTCACTACTATAATGCACTTGCTGCGTCCCGAACATTTTTTTTATTTTTGTAACATTTTTCCAATTTCTATTTAGCTCAAAAATTTCCTCATAAAATTACCTATCTTTTAATGTATTTTTATCTTAACTTATCAACCTATTACATAACCTAATTACTTTCTACACACAAATAGTTCATTATATTTTCCCTTTATTGTCCTATTTTCCCGCTATAATTCTTTAATTTCGTATAACAAACGTCTTTGAATGATCCATTATTGTTTATACACAACCCATACACTTTATTTTACTAGGTCTGCCTAATTTATTATGTTAAATTCTTCCTTAAATATTTATTTTTAAATCTCAAACTTTTCACAACCTATCTGTCTATTGATTATATCTGGTGATTTCTTTTACACCAGCTTTAATTATTCTTCTTATGCCTAAGATGTGGAGATTTTTTCCATCTATCTTTCTTTTATGCACTTCACTGAGAATTATCAATCAGTAAGTGAACTACAGTCTGTTTATTGTGAAACTTCTAACTTCTACATATTTTTAACAGTTTGCAGATAACATTTTTACTTGTTTTAAATATGTTCTACTCCTTTTTCCAATCTTATTCACTTTATACCTATCTAGCTGTTCTTACTTGACCTGCATATGGTACGTAAGTTCCTTTTTTTAACTTAAATTCTTCAATATTTAATTAGGTTTTATAATTCCCTTTTCTTATATCATTTTACATGTCTTTGGATAATTTTATTTTTAAAATTATCTACCGCTATATATATTCTAAAGCTCAATCATACTATATAAACTTTAAATAACAAGATATATATATATATATATATATATATATATATATATATATATATATATATATATATATATATATATATATACATTTTAACATGACCATGGATATGGGTTCCAGAGGCCTTAATTCGTGCTCATTTAAAGAAAAATTCCGAAAGTCTCACGATCGATACCTCTCTATCAGTGAATTTTCTCAATGAAAATTCACTCAAAAAGCCGGAAAGGTAACTCAAAATTTATCACTGAAGAACTCTAAATTATTTGTCGTTGTGCCCGCGCGGGACATAAAGTCCCGCTTTAAACTTTATGCTCGTACACCATTATGTAGTTGGTGTGGCGGTGGTTCCGACCGCAGTGTTTCCGTCAACACTACTCTATGTTTTTGCATTTGACAGCTAAACGTTGCGTTACGTTATGCGACAGCCAGCTCTCAAGAAATACCGCATATAAGATACACCAGGCGATCTCTCTCTCTCTCTCCTCGCACCCAACCGCTGCAGTGAACTGCTATGTCGTGTACTGTTGTAATTGTTATTAAAGTGTATTATAGTTTAATGTATCGTATAGTTTATTCAGTTAGTGAAGTAATAAAGTTATATTAAATGTTTACGTATGGATTTAATATCAACAAGTGCAATTAACATCCATATTGGTGACCCCGTGCCGCAAGCCGAAGATGCCCAGCCTGATGTTCCAGCCGACGTCGCCTAACTTCCACGCACGTGCTCATGCCTGCAGAAAACGAATATCTAAACAGGTCAGCCCTTTCTAATTTAAAAATTATCTGATTTCTTTCACAATGGCCGAAGATTCTTCAAGCAGCAATATCATGCCAAGGGTTTCAATAAAATTACCTCCTATATGGAGACGTAACGTGAAAATCTGGCAAATGCAGGTTGACGCCCAGTTCGATATATCGCAGATCAGTTCTGAAAAGACAAAATTCAGTCATGTACTCGCTATACTCGATCCTGATGTCGCAGAGTCAATTTCAGATTTTTTAACCCAACCGTTATCATCAACCCCCTATTCAGATCTAATGAAACGTCTTTTATTAGAATTTGAAGAGTCCGATAGTCGCAAAATAAATAAACTTTTAACAGAATTAGAATTAGGCGACAGAAAACCAACGCAACTTTTACGTGAAATAAAGTTTTTAGCCGGTAGTCAGATTGGAGAGGATTTCCTTAAAATTTTATTTCTACAACGTTTACCAGTCAACGTTCGTTCAATTTTGGCTTCGAGCAACGATTCTCTAGAAAATTTTTCGGTTATAGCAGACAAAATCGTAGAATATTCCGGAGATGAATACAACGTGGCTGAAATTCAGTCACGCGAGCCCGACAAGCTAGCCAAGTTAGAAGCGCAATTAGAGAAGCTAACAGCATCAGTCAACGAATTGCGAACGCGTTCCCGATCTACCTCCCGAGAAAGACCCAAGCTTTCTCGAAATTCCATAAACACAAATTCCTCAACCTCCACGTGTTGGTATCATGAACGATTTGGCAACAAGGCCAAACGTTGCATCCAACCTTGCAATTTTAAAGCAAAACATGTGTCGGAAAACTAATAAGGCACTCCCTCCACGCGGCAGGAGACGATAGCCACCTAACACGCCGCCTTTTTATTTTTGATAGACGATATGAAATTTCTAATCGACTCTGAAGCGGATATTTCAGTTATTCCACCTACTCACGACCAACGGAAATTTCAATCGAAACGTACCTTGTATGCTGCAAACGGGACCCCTATTCATACCTATGGCGAACAACTATTAGATTTGGATCTAGGTTTACGCCGTAGGTTCTGCTGGCCCTTCACACTTGCCGATATCAAGCAACCAATTATATGCGCTGATTTTCTAGCAGAGTTTGCTTTACTTGTGGATATGAAACATAGACGTTTAATCGATACAAAGACAAACCTCTCTAAGATCGGTGCTAACCCACCACCAGGAATTAATTCTAAAATTCATCTCGTAAACCCGACACACCAGTACTTCAAATTGCTACAACAATTTCCTGACCTTTTTAAGGAAACTTCTTCTAGCAACCTTCCAGAGGTTGAGTTCTTCCATACTATAAGTACGGAAGGACCACCTGTCACTGCAAAAGCTAGAAGATTGCCCCCGGAAAAGCTAGCTCAAGCAAAGCTAGAATTCCAGCACATGATGAACTTGGGAATTTGTAGACCCTCCAAAAGTCCATGGTCAAGCCCTCTCCACATGGTGCAAAAAAAGGATGGCTCATGGAGACCATGTGGGCGATTACCGAGCACTAAACGCTAAAACAATCCCAGACAAATATCCCATTCCAAATTTGCAGGATTTTAATGCCCAGTTAGAAGGCAAACGTATTTTTTCAAAATTAGATATCATTCGCGCTTTCCATCACATCCCAGTAGCACCTCAAGATATTCCCAAAACAGCAGTCATAACTCCATTTGGGTTATTCGAATTTGTTAAAACCCCATTTGGCCTTCGTAATTCAGCACATACATTTCAAAGATATTTACATTCAATTTTAAGACATCTTGACTTTGCCTACTCCTATCTTGACGATATTCTCGTTGCATCAGCCTCTGAAAAAGAACATCAAGAGCATCTAGTAAAACTTTTTCAGACACTTCAAGACAAAGGCATCCGTATCAATTCATCTAAATGTGAATTCAGAGTGGCCGAAATTTCATTTTTAGGTTTTCGTGTAAATAAATCTGGATTATTTCCACTTCCTGAACGCATCAAAGCTATTACCGACCTACCTCTTCCCGATCCATTGAAAAACTCAGAACCACATGCTGCGGAAATTCAGCAACCACTATTCGACCTCTGCCAGAATCCCAAAAAACGCGACAAACGTAAAATCGAGTGGACTCCTCAGACTCGAGAAGCATTCGAACGTTTGAAAGAGGCACTAAAAAACGCTACACTAATAGCTCATCCGTCTTCTTCGCTACCACTGATTCTCCATGTCGATGCTTCTGATTATGCCGTAGGCTCTTCCCTCCAACAACTACGTGGTCAAACACTAGAACCCCTAGGTTTCTACTCTAAAAAGCTTACTTCAGCCCAAAAATCTTACAGCACCTACGATCGCGAACTTCTAGCCGCTTATCAGGCAGTTAAATACTTTAGATATACCCCAGAAGGTCGCCATTTCACCATTTATACGGACCACAAACCTTTGACATACGCTTTTGAACAACGCGTCGATAAAGCATCTCCAAGGCAACTACGACATTTAGACTTCCTAGGTCAATTTACCACAGACATTGGCTACATACCAGGTCCTACAAACATTCCCGCAGACTATTGTTCTCGCATTGAAACAATTTCACTTTCTTCCACTGTGTCACTCCAAGAAATTGCGCAAGCTCAGTCATCTTGTGAGGAACTCAAACACCTTCTGCAGTCTAAATCTTCCTCATATAAATTTCAAAACATGCCACTTGACAACGGATTGAATCTTATTTGCGATTCTTCTTCAAAGAAACTTCGCCCATTCATTCCGCTCAAATTTCGCCGAAAGATTTTCGATTCTATCCACAATTTATCTCACCCAAGCGTATCAGCTTCAGTCGATCTGGTCCAGGATAGATTTTGTTGGCCCAAATTGAAACGCGATGTATCTCTTTGGTCTAAAACTTGCATTCCCTGCCAGAAAGTCAAGATATGGAGACACATTTCCAGTGCCATTGGACAATACACCCCAGCCATGAGAAGATTCTCGCATATAAATGTTGACATTGTGGGACCATTACCACCATCACAAGGTCAACGCTATCTGTTAACAATAATAGACAGATTTTCTCGATGGCCCTAAGCAATTCCATTGTCAGATATTACAGCAGAAATAGTAGCGAACACTATTTTATCATGCTGGATCTCTCGTTTCAGTGTTCCGCAATACATCACCACAGACAGAGGTAAACAATTCGATTGCCACCTTTTCACACACCTCACTAAAACACTAGGTGCAGACCACATCAAGACCACAGCTTACCACCCAGCAGCAAATGGTGTAATCGAGAGATGGCATAGAGTTCTGAAACAGGCCTTGAAAGCTCATATGGACGAAAACTGGGTCGCTAAATTGCCAATTGTGTTACTAGGACTCAGATCGTACATAATTCCAGAATATCGCTCAACACCCGCTGAAATAGTCTACGGAGAATCAATCAAACTTCCCACCGACTTTTTCAACAGCACACAAGCTTATGATGTTCCACCACTTATATCTCAGCTGAAAGAAGACATAAGGAAACTTCGACCAGTGCCTTTTAAACATCATACTGCAAAAAAGGTATCCATCCTAAGCTTATGGAAGCTCCTTTTGTTTTTGTTCGCATTGATATTCCGCGAAAAACCCTCAAACCAGTTTATGACGGCCCCTTTGAAGTGTTATCCCGAACTGACAAAGTCGTCACAATCCAGAAATCACACGGAGAAGAGACAATTTCTGTTGACCGTCTTAAACCCGCATTCATTCTTTGTGATAACGAACAGACAACTTTCCAGCCTCAGAGACATCCTAGTGAAACTGAAAGTGACAGTGAAAGTCCAACACCTAGTGAAACTGAAAGTGACAGTGAAGTTCCCGTTCCCGTTCAAACTACACGCCATGGACGTAGAGTTCGATTTCCACGAAGATACTTGAACTAATAGCGTTGCCACTGAGAGGGGAGTATGTGGCGGTGGTTCCAACCGCAGTGTTTCCGTCAACACTACTCTATGTTTTTGCATTTGACAGCTAAACGTTGCGTTACGTTATGCGACAGCCAGCTCTCAAGAAATACCGCATATAAGATACACCAGGCGATCTCTCTCTCTCTCTCCTCGCACCCAACCGTTGCAGTGAACCGCTATGTACTCGTGTACTGTTGTAATTGTTATTAAAGTGTATTATAGTTTAATGTATCGTATAGTTTATTCAGTTAGTGAAGTAATAAAGTTATATTAAATGTTTACGTATGGATTTAATATCAACAAATGCAATTAACATCCATAGTTGGTACCAATAAAAACACAATAAGTAATGAACTAGTATGACATAAATTACATTTTCACTGTATTCATTCCGATAATGTATCTTTGCAATTTGTATCATCTACAAAAATCATGGACTGATAGTGCACACCGTCCTCAAATTTTAAAACTCTAAATTGTATGAACTGGCAAATTATGCTTATCTTACAAAATGCTTTGCACTTTTTATTTTGAATTTAAAATATTTTAAAATCGTCTGTAACTTTGCATTCTAACTAAATTAGAAAAAAAAAGATCAAAAGTTTCGTGTCCGTGTTGTTTTCTTCGATAAAATATATATTTTTTCTAAAAAGGCTAATCAGTAATGGACCTCAATTATTATACATTTTTAACACGACCGCAGTATTATCTTCACTACACTTGCCTTCTTCATAAAAGGCCCTCTAACAATTAGATAAAATTCTTCATTTCTAAATAAAACTACACTACCCATTTATTTATGCCACGACTCAATTCTTCGCAGCACTATGCAACTTTTATGTAATCTAATTACCTTCCGACCGTATTTCCAACAGTTTTAAGATTCCAATTTTCTAATAGTATTCTAATATTTCCTTTCTATATTATAGAATCTTGTAGGTTTGGCCAGGTATTATTTGGGATTTTAAGGTGTAAATAAATATAAACAGTACGGGCTACCTTACAGTAGTTTTTTTATTTGACATACATTTTTAGTTCTGATACTTTAGGTTTTAGTTGAGCATATGGTTTATTTGGTTTTTACCACTTTTTTCCTCAGCATCAATTTTCTGTGGCTCTAAAAAAAAAGAAGAATAAGTTGCTGCGATAATGTTAAACGTAATAACTTAACTCAATATTTCTTTAAATATTTTCCTATCACCTGTGTTCATTGATTAAATTATAATGGAAAATTATTTTGAGTTTATAGGTGAGCCACATGTGGTACATGCATGCACTTACAAAGTAAGTAATAAAATTTACAGTATAAGATTTAACATACATACATATTTATACAAACTATTGTATTTTCGTTTGTATGCGCTATTTTATTTGCAATATGTATCTGAAGTTGCGCTGAAAGGTCTATAGAATAAAAGTCTGAACGAATCAAGTGCGTTATGGTAGCGATTTTATTTAAAAGTATATTTAATAGCAAATGTCTTACTTTGATAAAAGCAGGCACCAAACTTGGTTACCTATATAGTAGAAACAATGTATCATATTTCATCGAAATAACTTTATTGTTTGAAAATATATAAATATTTTTCAAAAGTCTGGATGCAGCAAGTGTGTTATGGAAGTGAATTTCCATAAAAATGTTTTAATAGCAAATGCGAGCAGGCATCAATCTGATTACCGGTATAGCCTATGCATAGAAACAATGTACTATATTATATCAAAATTACTTATGGTTTAAAAATATACAAGAATTTTCCGAAAATAAACTTAAATGTTGGTTTCCTAACCAACAAAGCTTACGTTAATAGCAAATTGAGTTATTGAAATTTGAAGGATTTAATGAAAATTCGGTAAATTTGCAGATTAGCTCTCGAACGCTTTTCAAAAAATTGTTTTCAGAAACATTACTAGGACCCCACCTGGATGCACAAACCACAAGAAAATTTCTTGTTCATACCCCCCAAGGAAGTTACGGGACCAGGAGTGAGTAGGGGTGCTGGGCGGGGTAGGTAGTAAAAAGGAATTATGAGCAGAAAATTCGAATAAAACGGGCTTGAAAGATGTCTTTTTCACATCTTGAAGCCATATCCCCCTTAAACCCTGCCTACCCCGCACAGCACCCCTATTTGCACCAGTTCATGTAACTTCCTTGGGGGGTATCAACAAGAAGTTTTTCTTGTGGTTTATGCAAGGAGGGTGGTTGTATGTACACGAGGGGGGGGGAGGAAATGCCTACGACGAAACAGCCCCCCCGGTTCGACTTGTGGCAGGGGTGGGGTGTTGGTGGGTGGCTGCTTCGTCGTGGGGATTTTCCTTCCCCCTCGCGTGCATACAACCACCCTCGCTGCATAAACCACAAGAAAAATGTCTTGTTCCTACCCGCCAAGGAAGTTACGGCACCTGGGTGAATAGGGGTGCTGTGCGGGGTAGGCAGGGTTTAAGGGGGATATGGCTTCAAGATGTGAAAAAGACAGCTTTCAAGCCCGTTTTATTCGAACTTTCTGCTCATAATTCCTTTTTACTACCTACCCCGCCCAGCACCCCTACTCACTCCTGGTCCCGTAACTTCCTTGGGGAGTGTGAATGAGAAATTTTTCTTGGGGTTTGTGGATCCAGGGGGGCTATAGGCCGGTTTCTGAAACCAGTTTTTTGAAAAGCGTTCGGGAGCTAAACTGCAAATTTACCGAAAATTCGCTACCAAAACGCACTGCGTCCAGATTTTTTTCTTACAAACGCATCATATTTCGATAAGAAAATGCAAAAATGCATTAACGAATTTGTTCTACGAAAATTAGCTAAAAAATTATACACTCCTACTCACTCCTGGTCCCGTAACTTCTTTGGGGGGTGTGAACAAGAAATTTTTCCTGGGGTTTGTGGATCCAGGGGGGGCCCTAGGCAGGTTTCTGAAAATAGTTTTTTGAAAAGCGTTCGGGAGCTAAACTGCAAATTTACCAAAAATTCGCTACCAAAACGCATTTACTGCGTCCAGATTTTTTTCTTACAAACGCATCATATTTCGATAAAAAATGCAAAAATGCATTAACGAATTTGTTCTACGAAAATTAGCTTAAAAAAATTATAGACCGTTAAACCACAAACTTCACTAAACATACAGCGAAAGCATCAACTTAACTAAACCGACAGCCAAAGCATCAGAGAAAGGGTATATTTGAAATGAATTTTCTGTAAATATTTTAGTAAAATGAAGGGCAATGGCGGTTGAATCTGAAACTTAAGGGTTTGCAGAACACTCTTCTTGCAAAACATTTTCTTTTCAAAATCCTTATTTGTTTCACGTTTTTGCTTAAACATTGCCAATTTTGACGTTTACACGAGTATCAAATTTGGTTGCCCTTACTTTGTTATTTCCGGAGATATGAATTTTTTTAGAAAGAAAACAGAAAAATTTCTGGGAAATCCTCGTCCGATTTTCCTGGCTAACGAACTTATCCAAGCCACTTGCAAAAGGAAGGTACTCACCAAATTTGATCGGTCGGATATATATATATATATATATATATATATATATATATATATATATATATATATATATATATATATATATATAAATTGAAACTGACCATGGATATGGATTCTAAGGGGCCTAGTTCGCGGTCATTTGAAGAAATTGTTTCAAAATTCGTCCTCATTAGTGAATTTTTTTAAAGAAAATTCACTAATGATGGCCAGCGAACGGTTTTTTAAACACAAGGTTCTAGAGCCCCATGAGCCAATAATCTTTTGTTCAGAAAATCTTGGTTAGCGTAAAATAAAATGCCAAGAAAATCAGCCATATCGGAGCCAATGTGTTCTTTTATATTAATATTTTCAAAATCTGAAAAAAAAACTTTATATTGTTGTCAGTATTTCCAACTGGAATATAAAATATTTTGTTATTAGTTAAAAACTAAAATATAGAGCTTCTTTCCACGGAAAAAATGTCTTATTAATTAACACAACCAAAATGAATTTTATTTGGTTTTAGTAAGATTATCCAAGGACATCAAATAAGTATTGAGCGTTATAAAATATTTTTGCTTTAGAAACAGACATTTATTTTGCCATTGTCTCACGCAAATCTCCACTACAGGTGATGATTTCATAAATTTAATTTCCTTTAAGAATCATTTTATACAGCTTAGTTACCAAGATGAATAAATGATTAATCATAAAATTTATTGACGGGAAGGGTGGATTGTAGAAAACAAGTAATGCAAATTTGGATGAATGGGATCCTTGTATTGATAAGCTTCGCCCGTGGAATTAAATGACCTAATTAATTTATGATACATTTATTAATTGATATAATACAATATTTCGACATGTTTACTTACCTTTTCTTGATAAAAGAGCAAGTAATTTTATCAGTGGCGATTCAAAACACACGGTAAATAGAAATCCCAGGATAATAACTGAAATTAGATCTCCAAAAGCTTCGTGTACCTGAAAAATTATAACACTATAATCAACCAGTCTTAGATGATATTGTAATTAGGTTTATAAAAAGTCTGGACGCACCAAGTGCACTATAGTAGTGAATTTTCATACATTTTGTAATAATAAACCGAAAAGAGAAGTATGCAAAAATTGGAGTCATAGAACAAAAGTCAGCAGAAGTATTTGTGAAGTAGGGGCGTCCTGAAAAAGTTTTAATCTAAACTAAAGTGATTGTGGCAATTCCAGAAACGTTTATACAGCGAAAGCTAATTTTTACAATTCATTTTACCGTCTTTATGCAAAATAAACTCTAATATGCACGCAACTTACTTTGTTTCCTAGGCGTATCCTGTACCTGTTTCAACTAATTTATGTTACATTTAAATAATAGCTGTTTTTATAAACAAGCATCTAAATTTTTTGCACTCCTTCCCGATTTAGGAGCCACATTTCTTACAGGAAGGAAGGGATTCAGCAAAATTTCCAGGATCGTGAGGTGAAACTGCTTCCTGACGTCGGAGTTGGCCATAGTCGTGAAAATAGACCAACCTTAAGGAAGCAAGTTCCAATACAATACAAATATTATCAGATTTGATGAAGAAACTTAATTTTTATTTAGATGATTCGAAATCATTATGACGACTCGCAGCGGCTTTAACATAGCTTCAATGTTAAATTTATACTTACCGAATACCAGTCTGAGAAATACAATGGTAACTTATCAGCTGCACTTATCGTATATTGCATTAACATATGCAATAGATATATACCATAGCTTATCCTCCCCAAAACACGAAATAAGTGTGACGACAAAATTGTGTTTACGGGACCTGAAAAAATACTGAATTAGAATTTTAAACATGAGATTTATAATTCGCTGAATCTATGTATATACTACATTATTTTAGAAAGAGTATATGATAGAGGCGCTTTCATCCTTCTAGTTTAAAAAATTATTTAGTATATATTTTTGGTCTTAATGACTGCGCGGAAAATTCTTATTTTATAGTTGTAGATAAGTCATATGGTTTTGAAGTAATCAAAGACTGTTGTGTATTCTCTCTGCGTATGGTGTCTTGAGAGGGCTAAAGAAAGATCGTATTTTCTGACTGCTAGTTGTGTTCAAAAACTCTGCTTTGAAAACCTCTGTTGGTTAGTCCAACGTACAGTTGTAAATAGTAACGACAGGCAAATTCGTACATTCCGTGGGATTCGCCGGGAGTGCTTATTAAATCAGAATGTTTTTATTTGGTGGCAAAGACGGTTTTGATATTTTGTGTTTCAGGTATACGACTAGTTTTATGATTCTATCAGTAACAACGCTGATGTATGGAAGAAACTCCTTATGCTGTTCAAGATAATCTGTCTGTTTTTCTTATTGTGGTACAGGGGCTCGTTTGTGTGTGCCTTGCATGTTTTGTAGTATATAGTTTTTCTAGTATTCATAATCTAGTAGTGTGTGTTTTAAAAACTCAAGTTCTGTTTGTTTACCCTTTTCGTCAGCTAATCGTAGAGAGCGTGTTACTAAGATGCGGGTAACATAATTTATTTTTGACGGGTGAAGTTTCTGCTTCCAGGACTGCCGTTTATCCTAATCAGCCCGATTATTTTTGTGTCTCACTTTCCCTTAATTGTAGCGGTGCTGAATCATCTGCTTCAAATATGACATCGTGTAGTTCTGGAGTAAGTGCCTCCTGATGGAAATGTGTAGGCAGTTCAACCTGTTGGTCAAATTGTTTACCAATATTCAATAATCTACTTTCACATTGGTGTCTAGGTAGGGTTATCCGTTCGATGGCACTGTGGGGACGATGCTTCTTGCGTTTTGTTATACGTCTACGCACCTTCCGTTGTAGATTCTTGATGTCCGATTTACTTTTGTTCAGAATCCCAAAGTAATAACTAAGTACCGAATCATGCATATGTATTAGGAGCTTTAGTCAGGTTCTTGCTGTTTAGATGTGCTCGTAACATCTGCTTTACTTGCTTTGTAAACTCTTTTGTCAGCTCGGTTTTTATTATTGTGTGGTTTATTTTCCTTGCTTGCTGTTTTCTCAGGTGTTTATAATGAACACAGTCTGCCCGAAAGAAGAAGTAGTCATCTGGAAAAAACATGTCGTTCATGGATTACGCGGGAGATACGTGCATCATGTAAGATAAAACAATCTTATATACAATATACAGCGATGATTAAGGGCGATATCAGTAAAAGCTCTAAGCAGTATCGTAACTCATTGAACAAGGAAATAGTCAGGGCCAAGAGATTGTCTCACGAAAGATGTATTGGAGAATAAGATGAAAAAATGTAGCAAATCATAAATGAAAGTGCCGGGAAAAAGCCTCCTTAGAATAACATTGCTCCAATATATACAATAAATTATAAGTCTGTTAATTGTTGTTGCCCTTACTTGGTGAAACTGTCCCGTACTAAATACGGGCTCAAGTTCTGATACACTCTGGACAAAATGTTGCCATAAACGAAACCCAACAGTGGCCAGAGAAGTGGTCTCCAAGTCTGTATGTAGTATGGACCAGTTTCACCAAGTAAGGGGAACAACAATCAATAAAAAGAATTTATTTCTTTACCACACAGATTTTTTAGAATTCTTTAATACCATGATGAGCTTAAAAAGTCTGGACGCAGCAAGTGCGTTATGGTAGTGAATTTTCATAAAAATGTTTTTAATAGCAAATATGTGTTTTTTTTAAGCAAGCAGCCATCAAATTTGGCTACCAGTATAACCTATATAGTAGAAACAATGTGCCACGTCTCATCCAAATAACTTTATTGTTTGAAAATGCACAAAAATTTCCGAAAGTAAACTTAAAGTGTTCCCGAAAAAACTGGGTTCTTGGTCAACCTTATAGGTTAATAGCAAATTGGGCTATTCAAATTTGAAGCATTTAATGAAAATTCGCTACCATAACGCGCTTGCTGCGTCCCGAATTTCTTTTCTTACAAACATGCATTATATTTCAATGGAAAATGCAAAAATCCAATAAGGCGTGTTCGATTAAAAAAAAAGAGAATTTGTATCACCAACGACTTATGGGCCAGGCTGTGATTGTAGAATTTTTCTTTAAGATGTAGGTCAAGACACCCTATAATTAATGTATACAATATTTTTCGTATCTTGTAACGGATATATTGAACTTTATTGATTTTTTACGAAAATTCGACAAAAATTATATACCATTAAACAATAAACTCTATAGCTAAGGCTACTGCCAAAGCATCAGAGAAAGGGTCTATTTGAAATGAATTTTCTGGAAACATTTTAGTAAAATTAAACACAATGACGGTTGAATCTAAGACTTCAGGCTTTGTAAAACATTCTTCTTGAGACATTTTCTTTCCATAGCTCCTATTAGTTTCAGGTTATTTGCCTAAATGTTGCCAATTTTGACGTTTTCAATCGCGACTTTGACGTTTTGAGGAAAACCCCAATTAAATTTTCATCTTTTTCATCTTTAAACCTACATTGCTAAATTTTGGTAGGTAATTTAACTATAATCACATATACCCGCGTACCAAAGTTGGTTGCCCTTACTTTGTTAGTTCTGGAGATATACATTTTTTGAAAGAAAACACAAAATTTTCCAGGACAACCTGGGACAATTTTCCTGACTAACATACTTATCCAAGCCACTTGCAAAAGAAAGGTATTCACCAAATTTAATCAAAGTCGGCCCATTATTTTTTTAATTATCGGTGTGATACTTTATATATATATATATATATATATATATATATATATATATATATATATATATATATATATATATATATATATATATATATATATATATATATATATATATATAACATATACAAATTGAAACTGACCCCGGATATGTGTTCTAGTGGTCCTAATTAGCGCTCATTTGAAGAATTTTTGTCAAAATTCAAAAGTCGGGATCTCCTTATTAGTGATTTTTTTTTAAAGAAAATGCACTAAAAATACAAATTCTGTATGTCATGATGAAATACGGGTAGCTTCTTGAAAAGGGCGGCAGGGGTAATAGAGGAACCTCTTGCGCATATAATAAACTTAAGTATGTCAACAGGAGTGTTTCCTGATCAATTTAAAATAGCTGGTATAAAAGCATTATATGAAAAAAGAGATACATCAAACCCTGTCAACTATACAAATAGCCTTACTTTCAAACATGTCTAAAATATTTGTGAAGATCAAAACAACACATTTATGTGATTTTCTGAGGTGAATAAACTATTGTCTAATAAATAAACTGCAAGACGAGCAATGTGTCAACTCATTTGTGAAATATTTTAAACCTTTAATGAAACACATGAAGTTGTGAGCCTTCTTCAACCAGAGTAATTCTTTTGATTCAGTTGACCACGATATTTTGCTCGAGAAGCATGAAAGAGATGTGACCTTTTTATTGATAACGTTCTACCTAAAGTAAAAAAAGTCTGGACATAGCAAGTGCGTTATGGTGGTGAATTTTCATAAACATTTTTAATAGCAAATATGTAATTTCTTAATGAAAGCGGGCATTAAATTTGATTACCAGTTTAATCTATCTAGTAGAAACAATGTAATATATTTTATCAAAATAACTTTATTTTGTGAAGAAATTAAAAAAGTTTCCGAAAATAAACTTAAAATGTTCCCAAAAACCGGGTCCGCTTTTTCTGGCCAACAAAGCTCTTCAAGCTATTTATCCACCTGCCAAAATATAAAAATCACAAAAAGATTTTCAAAGAAACTTCCAACAAAAAATCTGCATGAAAATTTCTTCACGAAAATCTGAAAACATATTTGTTTACATTAGATTATTAAACATTTATTATTAACTACCAAAATTTTATTAAAATCTTACAATTATTTCTACGGAAACACAAAATAAATTCTGCGAAAACTGATATTTTTGTACACACAAATGTGCTAGAAGGATACCTACATAAAATTCAAATTATATACCTAATATGTAATTAAAACTGAAAATAAAATAATTTGTTTGCAGGAAAATCCATCAAAACATTATTTTTGATGAATTTAGTTTAAAAAATGTTTCATTAAAACTTCGCTGAATAATTTTTCACACAAAAATACACAACAAATGTTTCTTTAAAGAAAATTCCTTAAATTCATTTATAAGAAAATTAGCTATCAAAAGAACTTTTTGTACAAGAAAATTCGCTAATGAAAATAAATTAAAGAAATTAAAAATATTCAATATATGATCTAAATACAGAAGTAGATACTTTTCCTATGACTTCACAGAGAACATTCTTTTGCTGGCGATTCTGTAAAAATTGAAACCGGTTGCAGAGAAGAATACAAACACTTCTGAAGTCATATAATAATCTTTACGCCTGTGTTAACTGTGGAACGGTTTTACCAACTAAAGGCAACAACAGCCGCTATTAAAATTGAACTAAAAGCCTTAAAATTTATTTTATTAGAAGAATACTGTTGGAATTCCATAGTCTGATCATATAACGTTAAAATTGAATCATAGACAAAAAATGTAAAAAAAAAATCAGTCACAACTGAGAATGAAACCCAAGGGTTTAATTCTCAGTTGCGACTGATTTTTTTTTGGTCGAGTTCTTAGAGAATTACTTGGTGAATTATCGAGACTTGGATAAGTCTGCTATGGAATTTGTGAACACTAAGCTGAGGCTCTTGTATGGGAAGCTTAGTCAGATTACTTTGGAAGATTCTGAGGAGGGCGTGAGGGCGAAAGCTAATATTTTATCGAGGTTAGATCGAATTGAGGAGAAAGTTGAAGAATCTGACGCAGATGCGGAGTCAGAGTTGGGTAGAACATCTGCTCAAGTTGTACAGACACAGGTTGCTGACACATTTCCACCCGTACAGGCTTGCACGAATACAGTCAACATTCATCAACATCAGTACGAACCTAGGAAATGGGGTATCAGGATTAATGGAACTGATGAGTTAAGTGTATCGGCTTTTTGGAGCAGATTGAAGTTAAACGTCGCTCTAGTAACTTGACTAATTCTGATCTTTTGGTTTGTCTTTCGGACTTGTTGTCTGGCAATGCTGCAGTCTGATATGAAGCAGTTCGTGAGTATGTTTATTCGTGGTCTAACTTTCAGAGGCTACTGCGGGAAGAATTCCAGCCATACTTTTATAAGCGCGAGCTGTGGCAAGAAATATGGAAGAGACATCAAGGTCAACAGAAACGAGTGGGGATTTATTTCGCTTTTATGGCAAGTTTGTTCAGACGGCTACATGATCCGCCCTCAGAGGCAGATATGTTAGAGGTTCTGCAAAACAATATCCATCCCTACTTTATCCATAACTTAGGTTTGGCTTCGTATAGTACAGTGAAGGAGTTACATGAGCTGTGTAAGAAGTTGGAAAGGAACAGAGAAACAGCTCAACATAGTCGTCCTCCACCTCGTCCGAACCGTGCATTGTTGGAGCCTGATTTAGCTTATCGACCCGTTCCGTCAGAAGCTGTTGAGGTCATGCCGGGTGTAGGAAGTTCCCTTGCCTGGTAGATTTGTTATGGCCTGTGAGGTTGGCTTTCGTTAAATTGGAACACCAAAAAGCCAATGTCGACTATCTTTTTTTTAAGTCTGTAATGATCCGCGTTCTCATTCACAGTGGAAATATTTGGAGAACCGTTGGTTGCTCTTTGTACTTAGGGTCTTCTAATTATATTGATGGATATCAAGGTTGGATTATTTGCAACGTTTAAGTTCGTCACCTTGGAGGTAGGGAATTATGTTGAAGTAACAGTGACTAATGGCTCAACTTGTCATTTTGTCAGGTGTCAGCCTTCTAATCTGTATCTTTGGGGATTTGTAGGTCTAGGACCTTGTTGTCGTAACGCGTTCGGGCAGAGAGGAACGGAGTATGTTTTCACAACAGATCGGTGTTGAAGTTGTTCGCTAGCACTCAGTGAGTAGTGACTTAGCGTAACTGTGACATGAGAGTTATGTTCTTATGTGAGTATTGCTATCAACGTCGGTTGAGAGATTTGTAATGGTTCTGATTTGCATTGATAGTAATCTCATGTATAGTGTTGGTAAAAGTATGTTGGGGGTAATTGTTATCCATCTGGTGATCTCATGCAATGATAAGTAGTAGTTTCATGTGGTTTGTTGGTGAGAGTATGTTGGGAGGTATTTGTTGTTTATCATGATGAACGTGGTATCCATTATGATGAAACAAACCATCATGTTGCCACCATTACCCATGCAATTCTCTTTAGGAATAATCGGTTAGGGTATTTGTTATCCAAGTTATAGGAGGACTATGTCAAGTTTCTTTGTGGTAGTATGGTCACATCTGAGCCCGAAGAAGGTAATGAAGTTGTCGTCTCGTGGGGTGTAGTTTGGGAACTTGTTGGTTGACTAAGTTGTGCGATAGCATTGAGGAGAAGGGAATTCTGCTTCAGAGGTGTGTACAACCAAACATTGCCAGAGTGCTTAATTATTCAGCACCTTGACACCCCACTGGCATTCTTGAGAGACTGGGGGAACTTGGACTTGCGTCCCGTCACCGTTATTTCCTCGGGCTGTCAATAGCTCTTATTAAGAAAATTTCTACGAAATTTTCTGGAATCATAGGGGGCCCGTTACGACCCAGATGTCGTAACTTGTTTTTATTGTTAATATGCCATCATTTCAAAGGGTTTTGTTTTTATTTAATGTGATCTCACGTGAGTTAGTTATGTAGGTTGACACAGACCGTGTCTGTGTTCGTCCATAATCCTCAAGCAGGTGATACCTGCAGTACTCATGCTCGGATAATTTTATTAGGTCTATGGTAAATATGCAGTGGCGCTGGGGGTCATCTGCGGTCTCTCTTTATTGCTGTGCAACAGGTAGTTATATTCTATGGCTATTAACGGAGAGACGATCCGATGTCTATGGGTTGATATCACTGAATTTGTAGCGCAGGTGTACGTGGAGAGGACGGCTTCCGTCTCCGTACAACTCTCTTCTGTTCCTGGTGTTGAAGTTGGCAAGTGCTATAATAGCCGCGGACATTTTGTGGGTCACTGCTACCACGTCTAGTTTATGAAGTCGTCCTTCAGGGCACGCTGCTACCTACAGCCAGTATAATAATAATTAGTTTAAGTGCCACTGACATTCCAGTGTAATTGAGAGTAACGTAGATGGGTTGTTACAATGAATAAGCGCTGATGATTGGTGTGATAGCAAGCGTGCCGTGATGCGCATGATCTGGGACCGATGCCGGTCTACAGTACGCTGGTGAAGCTGCCTTCCCTCGATGTCGCTCAGACGAGTATTTACAACAACCACCTCATTTGATGCATTTCAGCTAGTTGTGTAATATAGTTAGTGCCGTTGCCTATGGTAAATATATCCTGTTTGTGTGGGCTATATTTTATCTGCCAGTTAAAGTTGCGTGACATATAGTGACTGCTAACGTCATCATCAGCGATGACCTACCGATAAAGTCGGTGGACCTGGTGCACGTCACCATAGTGTAATCAATTTAAGTGAATATATTGCGTGCCACTTGTTGCTAGAAATATAACCACATTATTAGTTATTTATTGTTCACGATTACTGACCTATAGGGTCGTCTAGCTGTTATTCTTTGGTAACAAGGACCTAAAACCCACGAGGAGACTTCACCTCCAAGTGTTTAATTAAGTAAACCTCAACCAGCCAGTGAAGTTTATTATTGTTACCTTGTGAGGGGAGCTTCACGTTCCTTGCAATTTAATTGTGGAGGTTTGGTTTACAACAATAATTTCAAACATTAATTTCATTGTTCAGGCCCCTCAGGCAAACCATTTTAAACCTGAATAAGTTATTATACCGTATGTATACGGTTAGTGAACTCACGGACCAGTAATTTAACAGCTGATGTAAATTAATAGCTGGTGTTATTAAACACCATTGATTACCCATATATTAGATGGACCTACCTGTGTTTATATAGGTCACTACTACTATACAGCACATTGTTTTTATCGCAGCATAATACTTATCCTACCGCTGTTAATGGATTCGTGAATAGATGGGTCAATATTATATTTGCATTATTATTTGCTGACCATACCATTGATTATTAAGCTGTAAAGTTACTAGACAAGTAAAGTGTTGCTTGAGCTCCCGTTATGTTGATTATAGAAGTAGTAACCCCTCTGGTTATGCAGTACCCTGTTTGATAGATTGATTATTGATCTGGCACCGTGTGCGTTGTGATAGTGATCCTACGTCACCGAGCCATCATGGTTCCCCTCTTAAGTACTACTGACATCCTGAACCTCGCCACGGGTTGCGGAATAGTGGCTGGCGCCTATTAAATTCCTCTAGACTTGTATAAAACTCAGAGTGTTAACTTAACACCCGTACCCCTCTGAGATGTCTCTATGCCCAAGCTTTGCTTAGGCCTCCGCTACTTATTGAGGGAATTGTGCTGATTTACACCCTTCTGGTACTTAGTAGCTAATAGTCGTAGCAACTGCCACTCCTCTTCAACTTCAAGTCAAGGAAACTTATGAATGAATCCGCTTCTAACTCCATAGTGGAACTGATATTGACCTGCAGGCAAATTAAATAAATTTGCCTGGCTTAGCATTTCTTGTCGTTCGATCATATGATTTTTGTGCAGAAAGATGATCTCTCTATGGGTAACCCGCCTCTTTGCGTAAATCTCTTTATGAGTTTCTTTGAGAGGAAACTGGTTTTCTGAGACTATAACCCTTCTTCAAGATACATTTTATCCTGGTCACATTATGTCGACTACGAACTTGTGGTTTGGTCGGATACCATAGAGCAGCTCCACCTGTTCCTGAGTTGGCTGAATAGCCTGTACGTCAAAACCAATTTCGAGATTTACAATTAAAGCGGTAGAACGATGAGATGTTGTTTGGTATCGACGGAACTTCCTTATTTTTTTACTTTCACATCGTCACAACGTGTGGAAGTATCGCATCGGCGACACAAACTTCAATTTTTTTTTTCGCTTAAACGTCTCGTAAAAAAGTATCAAAACATATAGAAAACACTAATTGGGAACGAACTTTTTTTGTCTGTATGTCTGTCTGTTTGTAGCCACGATAACTTTAAAACGAATTGAGATACCGTCTTCAAATTTGGTATACAGTTAGCACTCGACAAACGAACCGTTAGGATTGTTTTTAGGTAAAATCGCTGTAGATGGTAGGGGATGAATGGGGGGTAATTTGGTAAAAATTGACATTTTTTCGTTAAAACTCGAGTAATATAACGTTTTAGATTTTATTTATTGTAAAACTTTTAATTTTATCAAACATCTGGTATTCTGTGCTGAAATTAAATTAGGGGTTCAAGGTTTGGGGGTGGTCCTTTTAATTATAGAAGTGATATGCATATAATCATATTACCTGATTGTATAACTGTGATGTAACTATCTTACTGTGATAATAAATAATAATAATAATAATAATAATAATAATAACAATAATAATAATAAAGAGAGACACGATGCAGTTGTAAAAATACTTTATCAAGAACTGGCTCTGAAACTGGGACTTTTAAATCTTAGTAAGGTGCCCTACCATAGATACACTCCTGAGTAGTACAGAGACCTCAGTAGACCACTTTTTAGTGAATTTTCTTAAAAAAATTCACTAATGAGGAGATCCCGACTTGAATTTTGAAAAAATTTCTTCAAATGAGCGCTAATTAGCCCCCCCAGAAAACATATCCGGGGTCAGTTTCAATTTTTATATGTTTATATATATATATATATATATATATATATATATATATATATATATATATATATATATATATATATATATATATATATATATATATATATATATATATGTATCACACCGATAACTCAAAAAATAATGGGCAGATTTTAATTAAATTTGGTGAAAAAATTCCTTTTGCAAATGGCTTGGATAAGTTCGTTAGCAAGGAAAATTTGCCCAGGTTTTCCCGGAAAATTTTGTGTTTTCTTTCAAAAAAAATTATATCTCCGGAATTAACAAAGTAAGGGCAACCAATTTGGTACACATGTTTACATCGTTATAGGTAAGTTACCCACCAAAATTTAGCTATGTAGGTCAAAAGACAAAAAAGTTATAGGCATTTAAAGAAAAATAAATTGGGGTTTTCCTCAAAACGTCAAAGTGGCGATTTAAAATGTCAAAATTGGCAACATTTAGGGAAATAACTTGAATCTAATACGCGCTATAGAAATAAAATGTCTCAAGCAGGATGTTTTACAAACCCTAAAGTCTTAGTTTCAATCGTCATTGTCCTTCATTTTACTAAAATATTTGCAGAAAATTCATTTCAAATAGACCCTCTCTCTGATGCTTGGCAGTAGCCTTAGCTATAGAGTGTATCGTTTAATGGTATATATTTTTTGTCGAATTTTCGTAAAAAATCAATAAAGCTCAATATATCCGTCATTATATAAGATATGAAAAAAATTTGTATATATTAATTATAGGGTGTCTTGAGCTACATCTTAAAAAAATATTTCTACAATCACAGGTGGCCCATAAGTCGTTGGTGATACAAATTTCCTTTTTTTTAAAATAAAACACGCCTTAAGTTATTGCATTTTCCATTGAAATATAATGCATGTTTGTAAGAAAAGAAATTCTGGACGCAGTAAGTGCGTTACGGTAGCGAATTTTGATCAAATGTTTCATATTTGAATAGCTCAATTTGCTATTAACCTATAAGGTTGACCAAGAAACGTGTTTTTTCGGGAACACTTTAAGTTTACTTTTGTAAATTTTTGTACATTTTCACACAATAAAGTTATTTTGATGAAACATGGCACATTGTTTTTACTATATAGTTTATACTGGTAACCAAATCTGATGCCTGCTTTCTTAAAAAAACACACATATTTGTATTTAAAAACATTTTAATGAAAATTCACTACCATAACGCACTTGCTGCGTCCAGAATTTTTTACATTTAACTTCCTGTAGTTGGAGAACGGTTGAAAATGACCCTAAACAATATGGTATCAGTTTAATCATCATTGACGTTGCTTTCCAAAAATTATATAATATATAGGGTGTTCTATTAAAAAAAGGAGTTTGGTGCAACACTCTGTATATTAATACCCTGTATAAATGGAAATAATTTTAAAATGTGCACTCGTGGAACATCTGTCGCCTCTAGAAAACCGCATTTTAAAATATAGCCTCACACCGATGGGACACCCTGTATAGGTTATACCGGTAATCAAATTGGATACCCCCTTTCATTAAAAAATATATATTTGCTATTGAAAACATGTTTATAAAACGTCACTACCATAACGCACTTGCTGCGTCCAGGCTTTTCTGTACTTCCACTGGTTCAAATTTCCGTGAAAAGTAAAAAAAAAACAATTTTTTTTGTCTTTTTATTCAATTTTAATTTAATAGATTAGGCATATAATTTGAATTATAGAATCTTTTAGCAAATTTTCATGCAAAAAGCATTAAGTCGAGTTTTTTAGTGTATAAATAATTTCTGTGTAGTGTTGGTAATTAAATGTTCTGAATAAAATTGATAATTTCCTAAAAGAACTTGTTGGCAAATTTTCATGCCACCTTTTTTTTATTTTTGTCAAAAAGCTTTTGTGGATAATGGGCAGGTGTGTAAGTAGCTTTAGGAGGTTTGTTGGCCAGGAAAATTGTTGTACTATTTCAAAGAATAAAGTTATTTTGATGAAATCTGGTACATTGTTTATACTATATTACAGGTCATACCAAATTTGACGCCTTTCATTAAAAAATAGATATTTGGCTTTAAAAATATTTTTATGAAAATTCAGTACCATAAGGCACTTGCTGCGTCCCCACTTTTTTTAGTGCATCTTGGTTCCTTCTTCCCACACAGACAACATCTTTTTAAAGTTTTAGACCTAATGACAGTCCAGGTTGCTTCCTGAGCATTATCAGCTCCATTTATACATTCTTCAATTTTCTTGGCATTTCCTTTTACAATTGCTTTTTTATAAAAGCATTTGTATACATGATAGACATTACAAGACTTAGCATCACGTTCTGGCGGCCATATTGTATACAAAGCGTCAAATACATCTACATATAACATCATTATTAGTAGTTATGAAAAAATTCAAACAAATGTTATTAGTTCTATTGTTTTACTTACCTCCATATCCTTGGGTGCATGCCCAGATTACCCACACCACCCCTAGTACCCACGCTGATCTTGAACAAGAAAGATATACTGAGGCTTCAAGCTTGTTATAATTATGGCTCTCTGTGTGGAACACGTGGCATCCCACAAGGGCAACTAACATGGCAGCCAGAGCTAGGATCCAAGACACAATTACAAATGGGGTGCTGAAAGTGGAGTCATGTTTCCTGGCTTTGTGAACGCAGTAACCCAAACCAAGACCAATTATGTAGGTAGCAGCTCTGGTATGTGGAGCAATGTAGTGATATTGAAAATAGTCCGTCGAGAATAGTTGATTACTAAAAAATATAATTGTATTAGAAGACACTAGGACATTTAAAATATTTCAGTATTGTGCAACTTTACTGTAAATGAGGTCCTAATTAACAACATGTAATAAAATACTAAAAACAATGAATTATTATTTTTCAAAATGAAATATTTTCCTGACTTCTTCAAACCATTTATAGTCACATACACTTCATTATCTGTAAAAAATCTCCCCCTTTTAAGTATTCTATGAGTTTTGGAAACAGTCTGTAGTTGCTTGTTACCAGATCTGGAGAATAAAAGGGGCCATCCAATAATTCTATCCTAGCGCTGTTGATGGCATACATTGCGATAACTGATTTGTGACTTGATTATTGTCTTGACAAAGATGGTAGCAAGTTTCTCAGATTTCCGCGATATTCATATATAATGGCTTTACGCAATTTAATTATTAATTTGGCATAATATTAAGCATTCATAATGGACCTTTTTTCTAAATAATCAGCCAAAATAATACCGTAAGCGGTGCAGAAAATAATAAGCACTACCTTCTCTGAAGAAGATTAAACTCGAAATATTTGTGGGTCGGAGATCTACTTCATCTTCATTCCATACTCTTAAACTTGGTGATGAATCCCACATTTATCAACGTTTACGGAACGGATAATAAAGTTACTCTGGTCTGCTCTATACCTGTCTAATAACCGCACATGAACCAAACAATTCAACTCTTTTGATCGCTTGTCTACATTTTTGGAACACATGCTGCATCCATTTTTAGTGAATTTTCTTTAAAAAAAAATCACTAATGAGGAGATCCCGACTTTTGAATTTTGAAAAAAAAAAAGTCAAATGAGCGCTAATTAGGCCCCCCAGAACACATATCCGGGGTCAGTTTCAATGTTTATATGTTTATATATATATATATATATATATATATATATATATATATATATATATATATATATATATATATATATATATATATATATATATATATATCACACCGATAACTCAAAAAATAATAAGCCGATTTTGATTAAATTTGGTGAATAAATTTCTTTTGCAAATGGCTTGGATAAGTTCGTTAGCCAAGAAAATCTGCCCAGGTTTTTCCGGAAAATTTTGTGTTTTCTTTCGAAAAAAAATTATATCTCCGGAATTAACAAAGTAAGGGCAACCAATCAATTTAGTACGCGGTTTATATCCTTATAGGTAAGTTATCTACCAAAATTTAGCTATGTATGTCAAAAGACAAAAAAGTTATAGGCATTTAAAGAAAAATAAATTGGGGTTTTCCTCAAAACGTCAAAGTTGCGATTTAAAACGTCAAAATCGGCACAATTTAGGCCAATAACTTGAATCTAATACGGGCTATGGAAATCAAATGTCTCAAGAAGGATGTTTTACAAACCCTGAAGTCTTAGTTTCAACCGTCATTGTCCTTCATTTTACTAAAATGTTTCCAGAAAATTCATTTCAAATAGACCCTTTCTCTGATGCTTGGCAGTACTCTTAGCTATAGAGTTTATCGTTTAATGGTATATAATTTTTGTCGAATTTTCGTAAAATATCAATAAAGCTCAATATATCCGTTATTATACAAGCTATGAAAAAAAATTGTTTATATTAATTATAGGGTGTCTTAAGTTACATTTTAAAAAATATTTCTACAATCACAGGTTGGCCCATAAGTCGTTGGTGATACAATTTTTTTTAATGAAACACGCCTTATGTTATTGCATTTTCCATCGAAATATAATGCATGTTTGTAAGGAAAGAAATTCTGGATGCAGAAAGTGCGTTATGGTAGCGAATTTTGATCAAATGCTTCATATTTGAATAGTCCAATTTGCTATTAACCTATAAGGTTGACCAAGAAACGAGTTTTCCCGGGAACACTTCAAGTTTACTTTTGGAAATTTTTGTACATTTTCACACAATAAAGTTATTTTTATGAAACATGGCACATTGTGTTTACTATATAGGTTATACTGGTAACCAAAATTGATGCCTGCTTTTTAAAAAAGAAAACACACATATTTGCAATAAAAACATTTTTATGAAAATTCACTACCATAACGCACTTGCTGCGTCCAGAGTTTTTTTATATCAAATTCTTTTATTGGACGTTGTGTACTGTGTAGTCTGATGTTTGCCTTATCTTAATGTGTCGATCATGTAGCACAAAATCAGAGACTTTTCAACATTTTCTTCACTAATGACTGTTATGGAAGGGCGACTGGCATGTTCTTTTTCGTCATGTCATGCATTGTCGGTACATATCTAGCTTTAAAATGCCTCAATATGATAACTATACATGGCCATTCAAAAATAATGGTATATACAGAGCAGCAGTAGATTATTGACATCAACATACCTCGATTAAGCCGAACTTACCTCAGTCCAGAACTCAATATCAAAAATATTCGGGACGCAGCAAGTGCATTATAGTAGTCAATTTTGATAAGAATTGTACACAATTGGTAAGGTATATTATGAAAATTAATTTTTTAAATTTAAATGGACCCTGGAGATCGGTTTTAGAGGCCCCAGTTAGCGATTGCTTGAAGAAAGTTCTGTTTCCTATGGAGCTAGAGAAATAAAATTTGGTAGATATATGTAAGTACTGCAAGTCTCTTTAAAAAAATTGTGTTACAAATTTCATTAAAGTAACAAAACTTTTCCAGGAAAAAATTAATTATTTACAAAGGGAATGTACCTGCGAAATTACAAATATGGCAGGTATTTTCCCTTATTAATTGCTTGGATGGTTTTGTTTTAGTCATCCCATTCGAACTAGTTTTTGCAAACAAAACAACAAAAAAGGCTTTCTAAAATAAATTTGTACTTATCCGCGAGGCTCATTATGTTATTTTTCTTTAATTTAGCACCCACGCTGTATTTACATAGGTTTTACTATAGTTCAAGTTTAAAGATTCTAGCCTAATACGAAATTGAGTTATCAGATTAGACATATTTTTACAAAAATTCTCTACCATAACGGACTTAATGCGCCCATACCCTTTTCAACACTTATTTACTGGTGCTTTATCCATACTTTTTGAAAATGATAAAATATTGTAAATCTTTATTTGATACTGACAAACAAGGCAACCTCGAATTAATTGTTGGAAAAGTATTTTAAACAAATGAAATGGGGTAATAATTTAAACATAGATTGAACATCTTGGTTCGCTGCTTCGTCGCGGGGCTCTTCTTCCCCTTCTACATGCCTACAATCACCTTCAATGCATATACAAGAACAATGTAAACAACAAAAATTTCTTGGTATCAACCCAAAGAAAGTTACTGGACCTGTGGTGAATATAGGTTCTAGGCGGAGTAAACAGGATTTTAATCAGGTACAGCTGCAAAATGCGATAAAGGTAGCTTATAGATGTCCCACTAAGCTGTTTTTGCACTTTCCGCTCACATTTCCTTTCTCTATTCTTTCCCACCCAGCACTCCTATTCACATCTGTTCCCGTAACTCTCTTGGAGGCTGTGTGCAAGAAAATTTTCTTATTCTTTGTGCATCCAGAAGGTGATCTAAGTATGTTTCTAAAATTTTTTTCTAAAAACCCCTTAGCGCTAATCTGCAAATTTACCGAAAATTTAATTTGTATTTACAAAGGAATGTATCAATATCTACGAAATATAGATACTCTGCCAGCTTTCAAGACAAGAGTGAAAAAAAATGTTCTGGACAAGACGCGCTACTCTATGGATGAATTTTACAAGTAAGTAGGTTGCTGAACCATATTGGCTAAAGAGTTGCTGACTGCAAAGGCCTCCGCTGCTCTTCCTTGTAGATCGGTTTTTGAAGGTCCTAGCCATTCCTTATTATGGACGTTGAAGTCACCAAGAATAGTGACCTGGGAGGAAGGATATTTAGAAATCAGATGGTCGGTTTTTTCAGAAAGGTAGTTAAAGAGCTGGACAAAGTTGTTGTCAGAAGGTGATCGGTAAATGCAACAGATGAATTTAGTTGCAGCCCTGAGACAGAGTTTCATCCATAGTATGTCTTTTCTTCCAGCTTCCAAATTGGGGAGTCTGGTGCAGGGTAGATTGCTACGGACGTATACGCACACGCCTCCATGCAATCTAAATGAAGTAAGGAGCTCATACCCCGGGAAATTAAGGTGATTAGTGACTGTTTTGGCACTGATTTGGGTTTCGGCGAGGAAGAGGAGTTGGGGCCTATTAGCCTGGAGCAAATGGTGGACGGAGTTCAGGTTAGAATTTGGGCCACATATAATCGAGAAGGATATGTTCAATTTTTATGTTGGCGCCCCCTGTACACCCCTCTCCCGGAGCTCCGAATGGAGGGGTATTTTACCTCCGGAATGTTTTGCACAAGGAGGAGCTATCATCTTTTTTCTTATAAGGAAAACCGACTCATACACCAGAACCGTAAACGCCCGTTGAGACCCCTTGATGCATGGGGTGGTACCTCCTCGGGCGTGGAAAACCTTTACTATCACGTAAAGGAAATTTCCACTACCACCTGCGAATAGAGGGAGTGAGACTTTAGTAGGCGTTCTAAGTATGTTTCTAAAATTTTTTTCTAAAAACCCCTTAGCGCTAATCTGCAAATTTACCGAAAATATAATTTGTATTTAAAAAGGAATGTATCAAGATATACGAAATATATATACTCTGCCAGCTTTCAAGACAAGAGTGAAAAAAAATATGTTCTGGACAAGATGCGCTACTCTATGGATGAATTTTACAAGTAAACTAGAATAAAACTTCCTGCTTGTTTCATTTATTAATGATGTGTACTTTTTATTAGTAATATATATTTTCTAGAAAAAACAATATTTGATTCAAATCTGCATCCTCCAGCTTTCTCTTAAACGTTTTTTGCGTTCTTAAAGCTTTGCTTTTTGCATTTTACTGTATGCTATCTAAAGAAAAAATGCTCTTAATCGTCTCGTTGATTATTTGTGTTAAGCTGTCATGGTTAATTTGTAATATACGTCAATGGACATGGTCACGTTGACCGTCAACACTGACCTGTTACATTGCTAATAAACTCTTTATACACTGTCGATATAAAAACTTCACCTGTACCAATTTCCAAGACAATACGTCAAATAGCTTTTCTATTGTAGGAAGCCATTTTTATAGTTCAGTTCTTTTTTAATTAGTACTCACAACCTAAACCTCTAACCCTAACTCTTTCGGGTTTTAGTCTTCGGATCCCCGCACTGGCATGTAAAGAGGGACAATGATTACAACTCATCGTCATTGAACGCACGTTACCAGCCAACTTACCGGGGACCTTTCAGCCCTAGCCGGGTTTTGGTTCTCGGTTGCAACTACCTTGGTCATGGCGGCTAATAGTCAGGTTAGTGCTTCCCCTTTTCCAGCAGTGAGCACCCGTCATCATTCACCGTGGCACTGTTGTCTCAGCGCTTCATCTTTTCCGGCTTGAACCTCGGTGGTTCAGGGGTAAGAACGTGTGCCTCTGAACCGAAAGGTACTGGGTTCGATCCCAGGGTACTCCTTTCACTTTTTCAGTACAAACTGTAAAATTAACATCAACTGAGGTTCTGGCATTGTATTTGAGCAAGTAGAATGTCTGCAAGTTCCGCCCTTCGGAGGGGGCGTAAAGCCGTCGGCCCCGTGTCCATGCGATATTGGGCACGTTAAAGATCCCTACCCTCCTTACAGAAGGACAGGGGTTCGGAAAAATTTCTAGGTTAGTGAGGTGAAACTGCTCCCTGGCGTCGGTGATTGGCCATAGTCGCGGAAATAGGCCGACGTTAAAGAAACAAAACACACACATATTTTCCTGCAGTGATCATCCGTCACCATTCACCGTAGCACCGTCGTCTCATTACAAGATGCAGTTACATGAAAGAAGAATAATAACAGACAGCATTAGTAGGCGCACATAAGCAAGTTTATGTCGCAATGACTCGGTAACCCAAAGCTGATGCCACAAGGGCTAGCTTCGACAGAACTAGGCTGCTTCAGGGCACGCTGCAAGGCTCGAGTAGTGCCACATAGGCTACTACCACGTAAGTCACTCAAGATAATCTGGGTTAGCCCTTAATCTAAGTAAGGCCATGCAGACTATGGATGAATTGCCGAAGCTGATACCACAAAGCCAGGAAGCGGTTCACAGTCCAATGCAATGAGACTAATAGACACAGTCTAGATTACTTGACAATTGAAAGGTATTACAAGTTAGAGTTATCCTACAGGATAGGTCACACAAAGTAGCTTATGCCACACAGACTGGGTATCACAAGTTATAGTTGTCCTACAGGATGAGTCTCACAAAGTAGCCCATGCTACACAGGCTGGATAGTGCCACATAGTTCACTGCCACGTAGGCCACCCAAGGATAACTGGGGTACCCCTCAATCTATCTAACGCCACACAAGCTGAGCATGAAGTGCAGGAGTTAGCCCACAAAGAGGGAGAGCGCCACACAGTCATTGGCCAAGAAGGCTCATAAACAGAAATTAAGGCTTCTCGGCAGTATATCACAAGTTACAGTACGCCCAACAGTCGGGGTATTTAAAGTACGCCTCACATGCTGGGTACCTTTGAAGGGGTTTAGTTGGTTATGATCAAAAGGAGGTACACGCACGGGTTGGGGCACGCTTAGGCTGGATAAGTATGTTAGTTGAATGACTGTCTGGAGTATGCCACACAGGCTATGTAGTCGCCACGAGAGTGGCTGGTTCAGGGAGTAAAGCTGCTCACGGTTAAAAGGAAGTGACCTGGGTAGGGACATGCCACGAAGGCTGGTGCCACACAGGCTTTTGCCACACAGGCTGGTGCCACGAAGGCTAGTGCCACGAGGGCTGGTGCCGCTTAGACTGGATAAGTAAAGGTTGGTCGGATGACTGACTAGAGTGCGACACACAGGCTATAGAGTCGCCACGAGGCTGGCTGGTTCAGAGAAGTAAAGCTAATTTCAGTTAAAAGGAGGTGACTTGAGTAGGAAAATGCCACGGGGGCTAGGTAATGCCACACAGGCTGGTGCCACGAAGGTTCGTTCCACAAAGGCTGGTGCCACACAGGCTGGATAATCAAAAGTTAGTCGGATGACTATCTGGAGTGCGCCACACAGGCTATGGATTCATCACGAGGCTGGCTGGTTTAGAGGAGCTAAGCTAGTTGTAGTTAAGATGAGGTGACTTGGGTAGGAACATGCCACACAGGCTAAGTAATGCCACACAGGCTAGGTAATGCCTCACAGGGTGGTGCCACAAGGGCTAGTGCCACAAAGGTAAAGTAAAGGTTAGTTTGATGATTGTCTGGAGAGCGCCACACAGGCTATGGATTCGCCACGAGGCTGGCTGGGTTAGACGTGTAAAGCTAGTTGCAGTAAAGGGGAGGTTACTTGGGTAGGAACATGCCACACAGGCTGAGTAATGTCACACAGGCTGGTGCCACGAAGGGTGGTAAAGGAAAGGTTAACGGGGGACTGGTTGAAGTGCGCCACAACAGCTATGAAGTCGCCGCGAATATGGCGGTAAATATTTTAATGTGGTGGTTAACAAATCAAAAACAAACAAATCAACAAAACCGAAAACAAAACACCAGAAACAAACACAAAATACACAACATTCACTTATAACTACCACATAAAAAAATAACACAAAGACTCAAACAATATGACTTAAAAATGAGCTACAAAACCAATAACAAAATAATAAACAAAATAAATAAAAAACAAGAACACCACCCACATGAATTAAACGGAATATATCAAATAGAATGTAACACATGCAATAAAAAATATATAGGAATGACAAAAAATCAATAGAAACAAGATTCAAGGAACATATAACAGCATTAGATAAAATCCACATACCTAGCTACAAATCAAACGTAGCTACACACATTCACAACACAAAACACCAAAAACCAGACATCACCCAATTACAACTTATGAAACATGTTAAAGACCACAAAAAAAAAAGAAAATCTGGGAACAATACTACATTCAACAAACAAACAATGAGAAACAATTAATGCCAGAACAAATCCAAGAACAAACATTTAAACAAAACTTAATAAAGGCCATACAAACCACAGGGATCAAGACAGGAGATCGATACACACGATACAGTCCGAAGACACAACCAGTCAGAGAACAGTAAACCGACCCATAGAAGCTCACGGCGCAAGCGCCACGTACAATCTCAGACGTAGACCACACAAGAGCGATAACAGTCAGTAGTGTGGTGATGATGAACTGGGACGGTTCGAAACTGCAGTCCACGCAAACCAATAAGAAATCACAAACGTACAGCAAACAAATACAGTATATATATATATATATATATATATATATATATATATATATATATATATATATATATATATATATATATATATATATATATATACATATATATATATATATATATATATATATATATATATATATATTTGTGTGTGTGTGTGTAGTGTGTCGTACTTAATAGTATAACACCGTATTAATTTCTTAAGTTTTTAGCTGATTTAAACCAAAAATTAATCTCAGACTATGTAATACAGTATGGTCTTTATATGTCCGAAAAGTCACTCTCCCAATTTAAACGCAAAGCAAAAATTTAATTGAATAGGTTATTCAGAATTGCCCTAAGAGCATATATCCAGAGTATCGTTAAAATAAAAAAAGTTATTTTATCGTATTTATACTTTCACGCCCTATTTAATAATTCATAAATTATGTTTTGCAATTTTTAAATCAAACTGCGCCAAGAGCTCAATTTGCCATTATGTTTTGGATTAACTTGATCACCGCCATTCTTTTCTATAAATTTTACAATAATAACCTATATGTAATAGTCTGATGATTGGCAGCATTGATAAAATTAGCAGGTAATGCTTTATAGGAAAGTGAACCTAGATCGGTTTTGGTTCTTTTCTAGGAGCACTTGCGCCGATGCTAACCGGGTTTGACAGCCAGATTTTTATCTAACTTACCTTTGCAGTACTAAATTTTAGGGCAAATATTATAAATATCGCTAATTTTTGAACAGAAAAAAACTATATACAAGTACTTACGTTACAGGTACTCCGCCATCATACTGATTTATCCATGCCAGATAAAAGCTTATGGCTACAGATAATACATAAATGACGAAATATAGAATGTATCCTAGAATTGGCCATTTCCACAAGGGAAATAAAATAAATGGCGATAAAAAATAATACTGCATATCGCAAGTTAAATACCAAGCTTGAACCATGCACTGAAAATAAATAGTTTAAAAAAATATTCAAAAAATAAGTAAGATTAAGATCATATTCCTTAAACATTTATATTTGATAACTTTGTGTAATCAAAAGTTTTTTATCAATTTTTTTACCACGTGTAGCATGCAGAAACATGATTATATTATGAAGAGAGGAAAGGGAGAGAGGGGCTGGTAGCTAGTTCTTCAGTTTACCAAGAAGCGCGACTCAAAGGACGCAAGAACAGGCGGAGCGGAAAACCAGGAGAACCGTTTTTATTTATACATAATACACCTTTATTTTAAAATAAATAGAGAATGTTGAACACATTCTTTGTTAAAAAAGGGATGAATAAGTATAACAAAAATTATAAAACTGAAAAAGCTTTCGTATTCAATCGTTACTCATGTTTTATGTATACATACAAACATTAATACAACATAAATCTCACAAAACAAAATAAATTTTTTTGCTATAGATAAATAAATACACAGCACCTGTTGACTGGTAATATCCATTTCCAAATGTACAATATTTGTGTGAACACAGTTATTCTGTCCACATTAGTGGAGATCTTTAGGTATGTTTTTAGAGATCTTAGTATTATGAATAACTGCTTTTAAGACCAATTCTCATAGTTATATAGGATATTCATTTTTATGAACCTGTATTACGTATAAGTACCTAGTTTAATATAACACATTAGTGTTTAAGAGGAAGAGAGAAGAGAAGAGAAGAAAAATTCGATAATAAATAGGAACATAATTAGGTGCATTGTAAACACCTTGAAAAAGAGTTGGGGAAGTTCGTGAGGACGACCGGTGAATTCTAATAATAAGTAGGCAGATAAATACATTCAAACATCAGAGGACGCTTGCTTCTACACCCTCAGTAAAACATTGAATCGTTATCGTCAGAAGGCAAAGATTTCGTCATCTGGATCAGGGTTAAACATGAACCGAACATTGTTGGCGTTAGCGGTTACATAAAGCTGTTCGATTATTCATTAGATCTGGATAATATGCACGGTGATTCTCCATACCGTACTATGTTTGGTTTGGGCATTTGTGACTCCGGCACAAAGAGGGCCCACGCATCAATTACAAGGAGAAGAGTGTTTAATAAACAGTTATTAAAGATTCACTTACGCACCTCAGAATTAATATTTATTAGTATAATTATTACTGGACCTCGGATTTATTGGTGACCTGTATCAATACAAGTACACTTCAAATATAATCTAGACGAAGTTATATAGCTTAAAAAAAAAGAGATTTCGTTAACGATATCTTGATAATAAGGCAGTAGGATATACCTATTATGTTTTTATATAAAGTACCAGAGCCAATATTTTATAATGTCCCTGAAACTTGTTACCACTAAAAAAGTTTGATAGAGGTAAATACATAATAATGCATATGCACATAAACAATTTAACAAGGTTTATTTGGCTTCAGTTTGAAGCATAAAGTAAGTGTAGGTTTATGACAGTAAAGACGCACATACATTAGAGATGTTCATAACTACATAAATATACAAATCATTTATTGGACTTCAAATCTAGTGTTACAAAGTATAAATTAAAAATTTATTCTGGTGTTTTACCACCAACTAATGTGAAATTATTTAGTGATATGTGAATTGTATTCAACACTGCTCAACAGATTTAAAATTTAGTTATTCAGTGGTAGACACCTGGGGGCAACAATAATGCTAAGAAATGAAATATTAACGTTACACTAAGATTTTAGCATGTAGTCCTAAATGACGTGAACGCACATAAACGGTATGGTCTCAACCATTTTCTTTGGGCTAACAAAAAATTCTTCGTCATGTTACCTTGCTCGCGTCTTTGCTTCTGAAAGGGATCATGCTTAATGTATATTCTAGTTCAATCTACTCAAATTTTTAAATACCTGACCCCTAACATGATATGACTGAAACTCCACAGTAATGGGCCTATTATCACTATCCTTTTTAGTAAATTTTCTTTAAAAAATTCAGTAATGAGGAGATCCCGATTTTGAACTTTGAAATATTTTCTTCAAATGTGCGCTAATTAGGTCCCCTAGAACACATATTCGGGGTCAGTTACGATTTTATGTTTATTTATATATATATATATATATATATATATATATATATATATATATATATATATATATATATATATATATATATATATACATATATATATATATATATATATATATATATATATATATATATATATATATATATATATATATATATATATATATATATATATATATATATATACAGGGTGTTTAAAAAAGATGGGGCAATATTTAAGGGGTTGATTTCCCAGGTCATTTTATGAAAAAAAGTTCCCATAAACATAGGTGCTAAAATGCATTGTTTCCAAGATACAAGGTGTTAATTTTTTTGTAAAATAACGATTTTTAAAAAATAATTGAAATATCTCCTCACCGATTGTTTTCAAATTTGGCAGCGTTGTTTGTAGTAATAATGGGCTGATTTGACCCTAATTAGATAAAGATTGTTAAGTCCATTGGCATTAGGGGGGGGCACCTCAACAAAAATTATTGTTCATGTTTGTGATTTTCTGTATGATAAATGGACATGGCATAAGATGGTTTTTATTTTTTATCGTGTAAACGATTCAAGATACGGAGAAATTTCAAGAGACAAAAAACTTGTAGTTTTAGTTTCTTTATCTCAAAATAATATACAAATCATATTGCAGTCAGTGGCGTACATTTTTATGTCACTAAATTTTGTTGAGGTATACCCCCACCCCCCCTAACGCTAATGGACTTAACAATCTGTATCTAATTAGGGCCAAATAAGCCCATTAATAATACAAACAACGCTGCCAAATTTTAAAAAAATCGGTGAGGAGATATTTGAATTATTTAAAACAAATTGTTATTTTACAAAAAAATGTAACACCTTGTATCTTGGAAACAATGCATTTAATGTTTATGGAAACTTTTTTTCATAAAATGGCCTGGAAAATCAATCCCTTAAATATTGCCCCATCTTTTTTAAACACCCTGATATATATATATATATATATATATATATATATATATATATATATATATATATATATATATATATATATATATATATATATATATATATATATATATTTGGTGAATACCTTCCGTTTGCAAGTGGCTTGGATAAGTTGGTTAGGTTCGCACAGGTTTTCCCGGAAAATTTTGTATTTTCTTTGGAAAAAAAAATCATATAATAAAGTTGTTTTGATGAAACATCGCACATTGTTTTTACTACAAAGGTTATACTGGTAACCAAATTTGATGCCTGCTTTCTTTAAAGAACACACATATTTGCTATTAAAAACATTTTAATGAAAATTCACTACTATAACGCATTTGCTGCGTCCAGAGTTTTTCCAATTAGGTATGTATTATCCAGCAATTATATCCCCAATTTAGGTCCAGCAAACTATTTAGTTTCTCAACGAAAAAGTCCGGCAAATATTTATTCTCGTGTTCAACCTTATTAATACCGAGTATTATGATATTGATCCTTCTAGATCTCTCTTCCAGATATCGAACTCTGTTATTCAACAGCAAATTTTCTCCCCCAGATCCTCAACCTGACTTTTGTAGGCATTGATCTTCCCCGTCAGCTCATTTGCTACGGCCTCAATTATTTTTCTCAATTCGAGCTTACTGTGTCACCACCTTATAAATCTTACCATTCGGCCCCTGTATATCAACACCGAACATTGCAATTCAATCGAGTACGAATATTCCACTAGCATACAATTGGAGCTTATCAACTTACGATTGAATTCCCATTCGGTAGTGAAATGTGATAAACAAATAAACAAAACAGCACTATTTAAGACACATATATTTCTCAATTGCTCAGTAACGACTTCATCAAATCTCACAGAAGACACATAGTATGACTATTGGTAGATAGTGTGATGGATCACCACCATCCCCTTCCTTGAAGACAGAGAAAACTAGTGACAGCTTCTAAATCGCGGAGAATGTTCCAGATCTAAGATTCAATTTAAATTTTTTCTTAAGTGGAATCAAGAAAGCATATAATCAGTCGCGCATCAAGAAGCCAGGAACTATATTAGGTCCACAGGGCATGTCAGCCTTAATTCTCTTAGCAGCTGTAATGATTTTATCATGTGTAAAGTCACCAACAAAAAACACTGTGATGTCACCTGAAGCCAGGCTGAAGGCTGTAGGTGACGACGTGGAGGTGGAACCAGACATCTTGCGAAATAAGAAGCAAAACTGTCAACTGCCTGTTGCTGCTTAGATGAATTATCAATAGAAAAGTTGTGACGGCGTCGAGAAGAGCAGTTCCAGAATTTTTTAGGATTAGACCTAACCTTTATTTCAACCCTCTGGTAGTAGTTTACTTGAAAAAGATAAATGTCACTCTTAAGTTTTTGTCTCAGCTCCATAAATTTATTTAGAAACTCCACATTTCCAGACTTCTTAAACTTACACCACAATGAATATTTATATTTGATACTAACCTTAATTTCTTTAGAAAACAACGGGAGAGACCTGTTACATGCTAGTGGAGCAGTCATGGAAACATACAGATCAGTTGTAAATTCTGGAATAGAAAAAGTCAAGCAACATCCTAAAGCTCATCCATACCACCCCAGCACAAGCCACCAAACTCTGCATACAATCCGACAAAATAACATTTTCGAAAATTATATGATCTCTGCCTAGTATTACCAACAGGGGAAGAGACCACTGACCTTTCACCGGAACTCTATGGATAAGGGGGGATGATGATCATCAGGAATCACGAGTGAATCCAGAGTCTCCTCCACCTAGCAAGTGTCTGTAAACAAAATCATGTCAAGAATCCTGTTGTTAATATTCTCAACATGAATAAATTGTCCAAGGAGTTGTAGATTACAGAAATTTTGAAAACCAGACACACGAGCGGAGGGGTTGTTCCGACGACAAGAAGCATATTCAGGCATGTTAAAGTCGCCAACTAAGAATGTCTTACGACCATATTTTATGCACAGGAACTCGAGAGCTCCAAATAAGGGGTATTAGTCATTAATTTGAGTATTGTGAGGTATATAAACAACAAAAACCTTAAGCGACCCCCACAATGTCAATATTAGAAAGACCATCCAACCCGCCACAGTCCCTCCGAATATCAAGGCAACGAGTAGCAAAGCGAGAATGCACAGCAAGCAGAACATCACCTTTCCTAGTCTTGCAAGATGAAGAAAAATCCCTATGTGATCTATAGACAATATATTAATCATCAAACAGTTCGCTACTATAAATATCACTATCCAGCCAAGCCTTTGTGAAAGTAAAACAGTCAAAAGGGTGTGCCTGTGAGCAAACACGAGAGTAAATATCATTAGTTCGGAGGCCCCTTACGTTTTGATAAAATGTGTTAAATTGCTTCTTTATTGAACAGGGGAAAGAGGAAAGTTGATCACTGATGGAAGGAGAATGAGAAAGTGGACAAGTTGATGGCTATTGAATACTAAGTATATCGGCCCGAACAGACTGTAGCTTCTGTCCGTATACTGTACGCTCATGGTCCCAGGCAGCATGGGTAGTAGCAATGTTTTTTTTTAACTTTAGCAGAATTTAAACAGTTAATACAACAGAGAGATGTGGATGTGCAGCTATTCATAATATGTTCTCCTGCACATCTAGGACAAGCGGTCTTTCCCTTGCAGTTTTTTGATGTATGAGGGAATCCACAGCATTTAAAATAACAGATTATGTCAATGGCATCATACACGGAACAGCGATCGTATCCAACAAAAAGTTGGCTCATGTTCAAGGCACAATTATAGAAGGTGTTATCCAACTGCAAGACGGCCTGATACACATTGTTATTTTACTTCAGGTGACTAAAAAAGATCAGCTTTATCTCCGCATTGGCGAAGACATTGGTGTTCTGCAGCTTGAGAAGTTGAAACAGCTCGTCTTCCTCCAATCTCTGGGCGAGGCCGTCAATACGAATACGGGGATGCAAATTCTCCACTTGCTTAACGTTGTACTTGTCTAAAAGGTTAGTGTATGCCAGAAATTTTAATTTTTCGGTACCAACGTCAGAGGAACATATAACCATCAAATATCCATTGTCAATGTGTTTAACCTTGGACACGCAGATCTCAGCTGTCACAGGATTAACAGATTGGAACAAATCAGGCTTAGTAACCGTGCTGGACTGGGCAGAATATTTAGGTTTCACAATCACTGAGCCCCCCTTAATAAAGCTTCTGAGAAAAGCGGCGTGTTGTGTACAGAAGGACTTGCAGCACTAGATGATCCAAATTGAAGAGGCGGCAGAGGATTGATAATCCTCGTGTTGGAGACACACTTCACAAGATCTATGTTAGACTCCTTGAGATTGATGACTTCAGTTCGTAAATCTCCAATGATGGAATGCAGCTTATTCATCTCTCTATAGAAACTATCTAGGGATACGTAGCATGACGCATCATCACTAACTGAAGATTGAATATCAGGATCAACAAGATCACCCAGAAGTATGGATTGATCATCACAGTTAGTACAGAATTATTTAACTCTGCGTTTTCGAAGTGGCATTCCAGAGCAAGCTTGGCATTCTAATATGTTGCATTTATTACAAGACGAAAGCTTAGATCTCTTCAAGCTAATGTTGCACCTGCCACATGACTCCATGATTGGCAATAACAACAACTATCAGTAAAGGCTGCAGCCAGCAATGATGATATATACTGGCTGCCCCCTGTATATTAAAGGATTGTATATCTTCAAGTTCAGCCGAGGGTTATCTTTTAAACAAAATTTAATCTCATCATATTGATTAGAAAAAAAACTATTCATTAAAATATACACAATAGTGAACCCAATTTAATCAAATGCTATCATATACAAGTTCAATTCACACCATTAGAAAGATCACAAAGAGTACTGCACAATCATATAAATTCCATCAAAAAACACACAATGCAAACCATATAAATTTATCATCAAGAGGGACACAATCTTCTGACTGTCTTGCTTGAAGATTATTGTGAACCTTGCTCGTTACATGTGAAATATAATGCAATCTCTGGACATTTACGTAGTGAAGCTCACAAATCAAAAGTATGTAAACCGTGGCAAGTTGAACAAGTGCATTTGTTAACTCAAGCTTTTAGAAACAGAATGGCTACTTATCGTATAAACGAAAAAGGTATTGATATTAAACAGTTTATGGAAGCAATAAAACATAAAATATTTCATCTGATTTAAACTGTTTTAACTAAACATGATAAAATTAAAATGAATTTAGAATTGTTTGATTTATATGTGCTTCAAAGTTGAAATAGATAAGAAATGAAATCAATCAATACTAAAAACAAAACTGTCACAGTGTCAACAAATTTTGAAAATATATATCAAGAATTCACTGAGGAAATTTATACAAAATATTTTGAGTTTGCAGAAGCCGAGAGCGGAGGGATGTTGGACCGTCTAATGTGGCTGGAAATAAATATTAATAAATGTAGTTTAAAATAAACCAAACAAGAGTGGTATCAACATCTATAAATTTTTGTCCGCATACTCTCAAGCTCATTCAAAATTCGTTTCTCTTAGAAGTCAGACGGTTGGCTGGTGGGTGCAGTTTAAGTGTTGATGTGTTTTTAGACATTTTACTTAGTGGCTCAACAAGTGGTTTATATAAACGTTGCAGGACTTCATCGTTCTCAGCTCTGCCAAGTTTAAGCATTAAACGCTTCCTTCGAATGTTTCAACAAGTTGTAAAATCCTTTTCTTATTTTTTCTCTCTTGTTTACCCATCTCCTCCATCTGCCACAGTTTTTTGTTCCTGACAAACAACTGGTTGGTTGGTGTGTTGGTTGTACACACCTTTATACTAGATATAAATTGTTGGCTCTTAATCGTATATCACTTAGGACATGTATACTGTTCGATGATTTAGATAATACTGACTTAGACAACCATACTTATATTACTATATAGCTATCAAACCCGTTTCTATACCTCCCGTTTTGCACATCCTTTTCTTTTACAATCACCAACTCACCATACTTATTGTTTTTCCAGCCCTCGTAACAAAAATTTTAAAATCATTTAAAGTCCATATCTGTTGTCACATGGTCATCGTAGATGTGTTTTAAATTGGTTTCGTCTTCTCTGAAGAGAATCAAAAGATTCGGGTTTTCACGTATTAGATGTTTAGGTATTAGAGTATATGTTTGACAGAGAGAGAATGAATCAATGTTCTTGTGTCCCTCCATACTAAAGTATGCTCTCATTTTATCTTTCTTGTTGCAAGCTACATCATAAAATATAAACACAGAGTTATCTAAGGCTTCTGTTGGATCTAATATATCATCGTTTTCACTATATGGATAATAACCAAGACCTTTTGCAGCATCAAACAGATTTTGTAACATCATGTATTTGGGTTGGTTAAATACTTTGAATACACATAAACGTTATCAAACTTTAAACCGTTCGGTTCAAACAACAAACTTAACATAACATTTGTTTTACCACACCCGCTCGGACCACATATGATACTTCTAACGGTGTTTGGTAGGAGAGGACCATACCTTTGTTGTTGTTTTAAAGATATATCAACCACATCGTCTATATTTGTAATAGGTAAGATAAAAGCGTGTTTAATGGTATGCATCTTGACTGAAACTAAAACTAACCTGTTGGATGTAGGTGTAAAGATATAGAGATGCAGGTAAGTACAGTCAGTATCAATGTTGGTGTCACAGGGTGAAGGTCTTGTTAACACAGTAATCAACAAACTACCACTGGAGTTGCACATACCTGGCTATCAGTTTTGTCGTTCAGTCGAAGGACGCAAGTTTTGGTGAAAAATTGGCCGCTTGGAGTGTTACAAACACCATGAAAGTTAAAAGAAAACTCGGTATGGGTCTTGATGTAATAAACCCGAAATCACAGAGAAAGTTCCCTTTAAAAACCTACTATCTTTGATTGGGGAAGTTGTAAAAGACAAAACCCTTATTCCAATAGAAAGCTGTGTTTGTTATTGCTCATGCAATCGTTAGAAAAATTGGTGGGGGTAAGAATGGGTATTCCAATACCTAAAAGCGGGAGCTTCCTTCCACTGTTATCGTTGACTTGTGGTGGTCTGTCAGCAGCGCTCTCGGTGGTGGTGCTGCTGGTATTGCAGTTAACGATGCTAAAGCAGCCAAACACAAACTAGGGGAAGAAGAACGTCACAACCAAACAGTAGAAGCTATAGCTATGGGCAAGGAAGGCAGTGTTTTGAAATTAAAACCACAATGTAAGAGACTCCGCAAAGGCTTGTATCTAAAGAAACAACATAGTGGCTATGGATTATATCTGCAAAAGCCAAAAAACGAATAAAAGGTTTACCAGCAAGACCTCCAACAAATGTAGATCTTGTGAAATTTGCTGATAAAATGAAAATCCCATATTTTAGAGCGAGCTGCTCTACAGTCAAATGGTCCACGTAAGAATTAGTCATTATGATCATGAATTTACAAACCAACAAGGAACTGACAGTCATTGGGTTGCAGTTAAGAAACGTGGTGACACCGCCGAGTACTTTGATACGTATGGAAACTTGAAGCCTCCAGTTGAATTGCAGCGGTACCTTTAAGATTGTATAATCATGATGTGTATCAAAAATATAATACTTATAATTGTGGACACTTATGTTTAAAATTTTTAAATAAAATAGTCAAACAGTAGCTCTATGTTTCAGTCATGTCACAAACCTTCGCGTTGAAAGATCGCAGCTCCCATCTGTCAAGAGACTAGGATCCACCAATTGAAATGGATCCGGATGGTAGTTATGCTGTAGCTTTGATAGGCTTTTACAAATACAACACACCTAACATATATGAAGGTAAAAACAAATTTTATGTAAAAGAAGGAGATATATGGAGAACCATCACGATACCCACTGGTGCATATGAAATAACACACAACACTGGCTTCAAAATGAACTTGTTAGTGCTACAGCAACACGCGAACAAAAGCAGCTAGTTTTCATTCTGAGACCTAATCCTAATACCATTCGATGGGAAATAGAGTGTTACAAAATATCGGTTTTAAAGCTTATAAATCGATTGAGCGAATGCTGGGATTTTCAAAACAAGTTCTTCAACCAGGTATTTTCCATAAATCTGATTTACCTGTTGAAATAGGGCATATTAAACACATTCGCATACAAACTAATATTGTGCCTGGTTCCTACTATAACGGAAAACCATCACATACGTTATATGAGTTTGCACCGATGGTTGATCCTGGTTATGCAATCGATATAGAACCTAAGAATCTAATTTATCTACCAGTGAACAAACAAGAGATTTCAAATATAAGCATCGACATCGTGGACCAAGATTCAGTTCCTGTAAACTTTCCAGGTGAAGAGGTGTCTGTTCGCTTGGAGCTTAAAAGGATTGTTAAGAATGCTAGCCTTTAAGGATATAAAAGCAAGTGAATCTACCAAAACCAATTTAGTACAGTCAACCACTTCAAAGCGTACAATTCGTTCTGATAAAATTGAGTCCCTTAAAAGTGTTGGTTATCATGTCATCAAAACTAGAAATATTCAAAGACCCGGAGTTGGACGATTCCATAGATTGAGAAGAACTTCGATCTTACTACTTACCAACTAAATCGTTTGGTAACAGTGAAGAAGTCAAAATAACAATCAATCAACAAGATGCATTCATACGTCTAGCAGAGTAAGTTCTAATAATCGAAGGTTCTCTGGAACCTGAAGCAGTACAAAATGCTGATAGTGAGTCTTATTTCTCAAACAATGGAGGAGCTGCTTTGTTTAAATGGTCTATGAATTAAATAACAAGGAAGTCGAACGAGTAAGAGGCCCATACACCACAACAACCACCAAAAGCCTGCTTTAGTTTAGTAAGAATGAAGCCAATTCTCTTAGCAATGCTGAGCTGAATGTATCGTCAGATCACGTAACCTTAAACGACAAGTTTCACATGCTTATTTCTATTTTGTTCCTCTTCAGTTTCTTTCATCGGTTTAAAGGCGTTCTTTGTGGTAAACATACTTTCCGATTTACAAGAGCTCGAAATGAAGCCAACGGCTATTACAGTACTGGTACAGCAAGATCAAAAATTACTGTAACATGTTTTTAAAAGCAAAACATGTATTTCCAAACGATAAAATGAAGTTGGAATTGATGGATAAAATTGCAAAAGACACATCTATATTTCTCGCATATCGCAAATGGGACATATTGAGCTACCATCACTCAGAGATATGAATAAACATTTATGGTCTGTTAAAAATGCAACCAAGTTAGAAAGACCTATATATGTTATTTTATCATTTCAAACAGATCGAAAGGATAACGTAAGCAAGAAAGGTGACTTTTTCGATAACATTGTTATGGTAGATCTACGAGTGTTCCTAAATTCAGAATGCTACCTTTATGTATCTATGAATATGAATTTCTAGAAATCTAAATATGCTGAAGCCTACCAGATGTACACAGATTTTCAAAAAAAGTTTTTGTTATATATGTCAGAGCCTCTGTTAAATTATGATGAGTTGAAAGACCGTGCTTGATTTGTAATCGACTGTCAGCACCAGCCTGAGTGAAACAAGTCTTCAAAGAGCTTACTGTTTAGTTATTCATTATTGTGTATTTAAATATAAACCTCTAACTGGTATTGTAGGAGCTATTGTGTAATAATTTAATAAGTAACTTTTGTTTTTAATCCTAACGAATTGATTGTATTTAAATCAGTTGTTTTATTTTACACTACTTTCATCAACCCAAGAAACACTGGCAGGAAATAAAAGTCTAACAAGCACTCGTTATCTCATTTCCTGCTGCATGCAAGTCTCGACATGAATTCAGATGTTGCCGCTGCGCGCAGCCAGACCCTTGCTGCTACCATCTTGCTGCCACCATCTTGCTTGACATGCTCCCGAGATCCTCCCCTCCCCCCACGTATAGGGATCGCTTCGCGATCCCCTCATATTTTTTAAATAAATAAATATATCTATATATAAATATGTAAAATAAATAAATATATAAATATTTTATCGCTTTGCATAGAGACGAGTGGAATGATACCCCACATGTGTTCTCTTACTTGAAAACTCAAAATGTTGGGTTGTCTATCCGCAAATGTTATATTTGAATTCCACTTGTCGGGGTGAGTACAGTAGTACTCTACACATGGGTGTCTAACCATGCAAATAAAAAAGTTGGTTTACGCCTGCACTGTTAGCCATATTTTTTATTTGTCATTTTCACAAAAATCGAAATGGTGGGCTCTCTTATTTTGATAGGTTAGTCTAAATGTTTTTAAAAAATTCAAGGTTTCCAGATTTTTACTTTCGGTTGGCTATCTTGGCCGCCATATTAGATTACGTCATGTCATTCTGAATCTTTTGTCACACTCTATCCATCCACCATCTTTGTTTTATCACTTTGATTTCAAACTCACCAGATTTTTCATTTCCGGTAGGCCATCTTGGTCGCCATCTTGGAAAACGTCATCTCAGGTTAGAGCTCTTTTCTCTCTGTATCCAACGTGCCATTTTGTTTCGTCCTCTGACGTCACACGCATGCGTATATGCTGGTGGTGGATGTAGTGGGCTCAGAATCCCCCATCCATACCTACTATTATCCCAAATATGCTGAAAAATACATGATTTATTAATAGTGCCATATCTCAGTTGCACTAAATGTTCTTTAAATCTAGTTTCAACAGTTCTTTTAGTTTGCCCAACATATTTAAGTTCACAACCCTTACATCTATGAAATAGGTAGTAAGGAATAGTAATGTAATAAAATAGGTTGTAAGGATTGTGAACATAAATATGTTGGGCAAACTAAAAGAACTATTGGAATGTATTTAAAGAACATTTAGCGCAACTGAAATATGGCACTATTGATAAATTTTGTATTGCTCGGCATATTTGGGATAATAATCAGCATGTAGATAAAGAAAATCTCAATTTAATCAAAATTGTCAGGCAGTTGCGTCAGTTAGATGCTTACAGAAGTATATATATATATATATATATATATATATATATATATATATATATATATATATATATATATATATATATATATATATATATATATATATATATATATATGTATATAGTTAGAAGTTTAAACAAAAATATTTCGATGAATAGAGTAAGAGCGTCGGTGGATCAGTGGTAAGAACGTGTGACTCTGAACCGAAGGGTACTGGGTTCGATCTCAGGGTACCCCTTTCACTTTTTTATACTGTACAATTAAGATCAACCGAGATTGTGTCATTGTATTTGAATGTCTGCGCGTTCCACCCTTCGGAGGAGGCGTAAAGCCGTCATTCCCATATCCATGCGATGTTGCGCACGTTAAAGATCCCTACCCTCCTTACAGAAAGGCAGGGGTTCGGCAAAATGTCTAGGATGTTGAAGTGAAACTGCTCCCTTGGCCATAATCGCAGAAATAAGCCGACGTTAAAGAAATTAAAAAAATAATAGAGTAGGTACGGTTCTATGTAGCCCATTGTTCGAACTGTTATGTTAATAATGAGTTTGTCGTTCTTAGAAGGAATATTTGATAACGACACACAGCATTACAAAAACCAGGTGGGGGTCTGTCTGTATACCTTCCTCGAGGACGCTGTTTGCAACTGCTTGGTAACTAATTGTACTTAGTGAAGGTCACGTAGAACGGTTTTGGACCTTCATATTAAAACTCTAAAAATTATCTATTTCACATTTTGACCTATGCCGTAAAATAAGGGGTGGGGGGAGGGTTGACTTGTCGTGAAGTAAAAGTTAGATAACTCTTGAATACGTTTGGTCATCCAGCTGGAACGTACATTCATCGGAAAAACAGATCACCTACAAAAAGGTTGGATTCCTTCTGGAACGATTACACATTTCTTTACAGAACTGCACGCAGCGACCAGGATCGTCTTTATTAAGTTCGTGTACCAAATTACTTTTGTATGGGTGATACAGTTTTTAAGATCCGGCGACAACTAGCTACCCAAATTCCTTAGGTACTTGCAAGTTTCCTGAGACTCAAATTTGGTTCCATTGCGATGTGACCCAGGGCAGCTACCTGATTACCCTTATTACGTACCACCTGTTTACGTTGATGATGTCTGTTGGAAACCGATTTTTTTTCCTAAAATTTATGCATTAAATCCAGGACGTACCGATGCGAAGTGTTTTTATCAGGTGGTCTTTTTTTTAATTGATAATTTTATTGCCATATCCAAACCAAAATTTAAAAAGTCGTATGTTGTCGCGAGCAGAATTGAGAAAGCTTTAGCATTAATTATTGCTCAACATAGGGTGCGATTTTAAATTTAAGGGTACTTTACGCCACTGCCTAAGGAGTAGGTTCCAAGACACCAAAATTACAAAGTCGACGTGTCTCAGATTTTTGTTTCTTTTTTTATTATTTTGATATTTTCCAGGTGGGAAGTTTTAATTGGCACACCCTGTATAATGAAACACGTATTTCAGCATTTCCCAAAGTTCAACCTCTGAGGGGGTGCAAGGAGGTAAAAAAGTATATACAAAAATATTATTCGTGTTCACTTCAATGTAGTTTCACATAAATACACTACAAGACAAACATTATTTTCAGAATTTCAACACTTCAGTGTAAAGGAAGTAGAATTAACACGGTGTGTATGTAAAAGATAGAGGATTTTTTTTCTTAAAAAACCGCAGATAAAGTTGTTTGCAAAAGGTAGTGCAATACAGAAATATGTACTAACTCGTTAGTGTCAAGATTATAACGTCACACTCAACCTAAAATAGATAACATTCTTGGGATGCCTTTATTGTGTTCTCAGATTAATTCTGCGATGTATGGCGAATCAGCTGTAGGTTAGGTCATAATTAGGACCTAAAATTTAATTAAATCACATAACTCACATAAATAGAATGTTAAATCACTTGATGTTCTTCGTCTATATATTCATCTAACACGTTTCTGGTATGCGGTACGAGACAATTATGCTATTTACCATAAACCAGGGGTTCTATACCTAACTGATATTTTGTCTTAATATGCAAATTAATTCCTTGCAAATTATCGCCTCTACAATTCGTAATTCGCTAGCGAATATCTGAGCCGCCTAACCAGTGATTAAGAGATGACTTTCAATGGGTTTTAGCAATTTTAGTTTCTTATTTGTACAAAAAGTTTGGTTAACCACACAACTGTAGACCTTAGTTTTTTGAGCGATGGTTACGTTTTAAGGTTTCTAAAATCGATTTTGACTCATCACGCGATGATGCATGTCTCTGTCTTTCTCTCTGTGTCTGTTGCGTGCGCGTTCACGTACATCTACCGAGGCATCGTCTTTGAGCAAATTGAATATACAGACATTTTCTGAATTGGAAGGGGCATAGAGGCATTTGTACCGTGAACCATGGGATGTTAGGTACGTTAAAGATCCATATCCTCCTTACAGAAATAAAGGGGTTTTGATACATTTCCAGGATTTTGGGGTGCCGCTCTTTTCTGGTGTATGTGGTTTGATAATTGTAGCGGAAATGGTTCGTTAAATAAATCATTTAGTAAACATACATTCGAAGAAAAGCATATCTGGTTATGTTGGAATATCTGTGTGGCCTGTTTCCCTAAAACACGCCCAACATAGTAGTTTTTTCGATTAGTGTGATTACTCTTAGAGCTTAGCTTATAAACCAAAAACATATTGATATCGTGATGTTGGTCACTTTAAAGATCTATTAGAGAAGAGGAGATTTTGTACAAACTTTCAGGTTGATAAGGCCATTCTGGCGTCGGTAATTCGTTATAGTTACGAAATATGGTCCTGCCAAAAAATACATTTTAATACAAGCTCTGCTTCTTACAGGCCCTAATAATGAATGACGATTGTGAAAAAACAAATACGATTTTGCGTTTTTAAGTAATTTTTAAGCTCAACAGAAATAAATCGGATATAGCAGATGACCAACTAACCCGTAAATAATTTTCTTTCACATCAAAATGCAAATTAAGAAAAAAAATCAATAATAAAATCTTGCGATTGAAAGAGTAGGTTTATTAGAATGTGACAACGATAAAATGATCACCCTGTAGATATTTTTCCATTTCGGTGTTAATAGTATGAACTAGTCTTCTTGACATTTGAAAACAAATTATTGATGTTATATTTTTTAATTTTTTTTCCGCCCAAAGTTTCTGCTGATAGTGTCAGCAGCAGAATCGTTCTTTTCAAATTCTGAATTTCCATCTAGTAGATGTTTATTGATGTTGATTTCTGATAAGCTTTTAACCATAAAATGATAATACCGGTGGTTTTTGGAATCAGCAGAAGTTTACTAACAATAATTGCTGTATCATCCGGTAAACGATAAAATTGTTCATTGTGCCCCATTGAAAGTGTCTATTGTTCATAGGTCATTATCACCATTGTAATGAATTTTCGTAAAAAAGTTTCAACGTGGAGAACGCGGCTTTTGAATTTCGAAAAAAATTCTTTAAATGAGCGCGAACTAGGCCCCCTTGAACACATATCTGGGGTCAGCCTCAATTTACACACACACACACACACACACACACACACACACACACACACACACACACACACACATATATATATATATATATATATATATATATATATATATATATATATATATATATATATATATATATATATATATGTATAGATACTGATTGATATTGATATTGATTAATTGTAAGAACGACACAACCGCTCTGTGTCTTCTGCTATAGATCTTATCGCAAGTCAACGTTGAAGAGATTGTGGCTAGCGAGTGATGTACTTCAATGCCCGTCGTGGCAGGTGCAAGATGGTTTTCAGCATTGGACCTAAAAAGTGTCTACTGGCAAGTCGAGATTGAGCCCAGGGATGAAGAAGACTGCGTTTGCTACTCGTAGTGGACTACCTCAGTTCAACGTCATGTCGTTTGGGTTGTATAATCCTCCAGCCACGTTTGAGCATCTGATGGATACAGTTTTAAGAGGTATACACTCGAATATATGCCTCATGTACCTAAATGACGCCATTATCTTAGGAAAGTCGTTCGAAGATCATATGAAGAATGTCAAACAAGCGTTTCAGAAACTACGGGGAGTCAATTTGATATTAAATCCGAAGAAAAGCTGTATTTTTCAAAAGGCACTCAAGTATTTAGGCTACATTATCACCCCAGATGGAGTCAAAACCGACCCGGCGAAGACAGAATGTATTATGAACTCGAGAATTTCAAGCGATCTACATCAGCGTAAACTTTTTGAGGCTTTGCACATATTACCGTCGTTTTGTAAAGGGATTTGCTGATATCGCCTAACCTTTTCATAAACTGGTGGAAGAAAAGACACCCATCATTTTGACCAATGATTATCAAAGCGTATTCGAGACACTTAGAGAGACTACCTGTTTATCCCCGATTCTGACACACCCTCAGCCAGGTCACTGGTTTATTGTTGATGCAGACGCTAGCAATTTTGACGTTGGAGGTGTTCTATCGCAGGAAGAGGGTGGTCAAGATAAGGTTGTAGCGTATTCGAACACAGCTTTGTCGAAAGTGAAAAAAAAACTATTGCGTAACGAGAAAAAAACTTCGAGCCATTATCAAGACATTGGAACATTATCTCAACTATATATATGGTCAAGAGTTTCTTCTAGGAACCGACCACCCTTCTCTACGCTGGCTTCTTCAGTTTGAACACACAGAGGGAGAGATTGTTGACCGCCCGGGCGACAGCACGGTATTGCCGATGCCTTATCAAGAGGCTCAAAATGCAAGCATTGCAGCTCTGCCGAAAATAAGGAAGGGTTGAATGAAGAAGTATGTAGGAGAATAAAGGTGCATCCTGTTAAACGATGAGATGTTAGTGGAGGAACAAAAAGAAGACCCTGAAATCAAGCCAATCTGCAAATGGAAGGGGACTTGCCACGAAAGACCCACTTGGTTCGAAGTTAGTGAAAGAAGCGTTGTCACCAAAAGTTACTGGGTTCAGTGGGACTATATTGCAATTAAAGATGGTTTTCTGGTCGGGAATTGGGAGTCAGAGGATGGGACCAGCATATTGAAACAAATGGTCCTGTCGCGCCCAAGAATTAGCAAAGTAATCAGGGAGATCCATGGAGGAGTAGGTGGACGCCATTTAGGGGTAGGTAAAAATTTGGAGAAGGTCAGAGAACGTTTTTATTGGTTGATATGTAGAGCTGATGTGGAGGATTGGTGCAAACCCTGCCAAGAATGTGCATCCCGCAAGGGACCTAAATCAAAAACCAGAGGGCGAATGAAGCAGTACAACTTGAGAACCCCATTCGAAAGAATTGCAAGCGACATGATCCTTTTCCTAGAACACACGCAGGAAATTGATATATGCTTGTAGCCATTGATTATTTTAGCAAGTTGCCAGAAGTGTTTGCGGTTCCGATTCGAGAGGTCACTACCGTTACAGAAGTGTTGGTGAATGAGTTTTTTGCATATTTGGCGTACTGCTAGAGCTCCATTTTGACCAAGGACGCAACTTCGACTCGGCTGAGTTCCAGAAGGTTAGTGAGCTGATGGGAATCAGAAATACGAGAACTACAACATGCACTCTCAATCTAAAAGTTACTGAGTTCAGTGGGACTATATTGCAATTAAAGATGGTTTTCTGGTCGGGAATTGGGAGTCAGAGGATGGGACCAGCATATTGAAACAAATGGTCCTGTCGCGCCCAAGAATTAGCAAAGTAATCGGGGAGATCCATGGAGGAGTAGGTGGACGCCATTTAGGGGTAGGTAAAAATTTGGAGAAGGTCAGAGAACGTTTTTATTGGTTGATATGTAGAGCTGATGTGGAGGATTGGTGCAAACCCTGCCAAGAATGTGCATCCCGCAAGGGACCTAAATCAAAAACCAGAGGGCGAATGAAGCAGTACAACTTGAGAACCCCATTCGAAAGAATTGCAAGCGACATGATCCTTTTCCTAGAACACACGCAGGAAATTGATATATGCTTGTAGCCATTGATTATTTTAGCAAGTGGCCAGAAGTGTTTGCGGTTCCGATTCGAGAGGTCACTACCGTTACAGAAGTGTTGGTGAATGAGTTTTTTGCAGATTTGGCGTACTGCTAGAGCTCCATTTTGACCAAGGACGCAACTTCGACTCGGCTGAGTTCCAGAAGGTTAGTGAGCTGATGGGAATCAGAAATACGAGAACTACAACATGCACTCTCAATCTAACGGAATGGTAGAAACATTCAATGCTACATTGGGGTCCCAGTTAAGAATACTCGCCAACCAACACCAAACGGATTGGGACAGGCATATTCCACTATTTCTCCTGGCACATCGCTCGGCCCTACATGATACTACCGGATACATCCCAGCCCACGTGAACGAGAATTAAGATTACCTTCTGATCTCATATTTGGAAAACACAAAGATGATTCACGTTCAACTGATGAATACACCAAGGATTGGAAAGAAGAATGGAAGCTATCCATTGTCGTCAGAATGCATATACGAGTATAAACCGACCGCATGAAGACCCGTTATGACGTGCGAGCTAATTCGGTTTTTTAAAAGAAGAAGATCGGGGAGTGGCTTACAATCCAGTGCGATGCAAAGGACGGTCAACGAAGCTACAGAAGTTATGGGAAGTTTCGTACAAGGTGACCAAACGGAGCATTGACGTTGTCTATCGCATTCAGATGAAACTAAAGAGCAAGCTGAAGGCGGTCCACATGCACAGACTTGCGCCGTGCCAAGAAATGTCAGAATTCGATCGGGACGATCGAATGTAAGAAGCAGTGTTACATCCTACTCTCTAAGTTAAGTCTATAAACTCTACAGAGTATCTTATTACTTCTATGATCACAAGCAACTTACCGGGTGTGTGGTAGCAGCAAACACTCTGGAATTGTTTCGTTAATGAGCGAGAGGTGAGAGATGTGGAACAGGGCACAGAAGTGTAGAATTATCATAAGTGCTATAAATAAGCGAGCGTCGGGTGGAGTGGGGTTAGTCAATAAGTAAATCGGTGATCTTGAGACTAATAGATGCGAAGAGTAAACTATAGACATTAAGTAATAGAAAAAATCTTTTAGTTGTTCTGTTTATTGTCGGCAAATAGCCAGTTATAATAAATTAGTGGTTTGAAAAGCCGCGTTTTGTTAATCAACAAATAGAGAACCCCAAAGAACGTAATAATGCGTTGTTTTTACCAAAAGATAGCGGAGTCCCATCAAAATTTAACTACTTTTCCAAAAAAAGTAAGTTTGATGAATTATGGTACATTGTTTCTTCTATATAGGTTATATTGTTAACCAAATCTGATGTCTGCTTTCATAAGCAGACATATTTGCTATTAAAAAAATTTAGACGTTTTTATGAAAATTCACTACTGTAACGCACTTGCTGCGTCTAGAATTTTTTCGTCCTATTTGTACAATCATTGCTAAATATTTTTATAGTTTGGTTGAACTTAATAGCGATGCCTTGTTGAAACGTTCCTATCCAATATAAGTATATTTGTGCATTACTGCACAAATAAAATTTCTCTGCCATTATATAGAAAAAGTACCTAGTTAATGTTAATCTGGAAACTACACTAACTGGTAGTGGAAAATTGGGAACTTGGAGATATCAACAACTTATCTCTCAAATAATAGTGGTACTTTTCTCTTCTGCTTTTGCCTATTTATCAATTGGCATTAATTAATTAGGCACCAAGATTCTTTCGCTCTCTGTTAATACTTCTTCAACTTTTGATCTTACTCAATACTTGTAATTCTCAAGGTCACTAACGTCATTAGATGAAATTCTAATACTCTAAACATAGAATAAGCAGCTGCAAAACCCCCTTTTCTAGAAATGGTTAAGTATCTACTAAATTAGATATTAACTTTTCAGATCTTGGAGAAACACACAATCAGTTTCGATGCTAGGATTTGCTAATGACATTGTTTTGGTTGGTAAAGACACATGTTCGTCCAAAATAATTACACACTGCAGAAAATAAACCTAAAGAAATATGATTGACTCTCAATCCGTCTAAATCATCAACTATTGTTATAGAAAAGGGTAAACTGAAATAGAAAATAACATATCTGAACACAAATGAATCGATAACTTCTATAACTGTTAATAAAAAACATATTTGGGCGTAAATTTTTCTAATAAAGTGGTTTTTGGTCAAAACGTTACTATACGGAAATTTTCCGAAAAACTTGAAACGCCAACAAAATCAAATTTACCCAATTGTGAACCAAAACTTGTTGCCTTAAATCAGTATTTATCACCATGTTTAATTTACCCTATTCAAAAGCCCTTGTCAAACAACTAAACAAAAAAATTCTTGATGACATTGACAAAATTATAAGAAGCTCAGTTAAGGAAATTCCCCAATTTCCAAATGATACACCAAATGAATTCTTATATTCATTCAAGTCAGTAAACGGTTTTTTTAAATACTTTTTGGGAAGCTTATTCACAACAATTAAATAAATTAAATTTCCTGTTAAATTCAAAATGCATATTCAGAAAATAAACAAATCAGAATTATTTCAAAACAGAAGAAAGTTTTGTTTTAAGAATTAGATATCAAAGCGATTTAAAGATAAATTTAGACTCCGTGATTAGCAAGTTAGCTTGACTCACTCGCAGGAAATAATATATGAACAACGGTGCTCTCAGAAACAAAAAGGTCAAGGGGTAGTTACCAGCAAGTTAAACAAGCAAATAATTGGTTATACAATCATAAAGCATTAACAACATCGGAACGCTGTGATTGTCTGAAAACGACATGTAATGTGGCTCGTGTTGGTAGTATTCCTGGTCATAGTATGGACACATCCTGTTGCAGACCCTGCAACGAGTATGAAACTCTTTTACATGTGCTCGGGTACTGTAACCACCGAGAACTGGTTCGAAACCGGCGTCATCATGAAGTTAGGGGACTACTTGCTCATACCCTAAAAGAGAAAGGCTTCTAAGTAGAAGAAAAAGTTCATGGCCTCTCAGAAACTGAGAGCACCAGAAGCATTAACACCATATCAATCGAGGAAAACCATGAAAACTATTATATTAGGTATAGATTCAACCACACGTTTTGAGAGAGATATGGAGCAGTGTTACCAAAATCAAGAAGAAAAGTGTCTTATTTAGGAACCTACAATAAATTATTATAAAAATAAATTTAGTGTTCAAAATTTATCAGCAATAAGTCTGGTATTTGGTGCAAGGGGAATATTATTAAAAAATGACATTAATTTTAGGAAAAAATTTGGATTACTCAAGTCATTAGATCCTGAAATCGTTTCCAAAGTTTTAAAATTGTTAGTGTACATACTTAGAAATCATTTAGATAGTAACTCTAACAGATAAGTTGATATGTTTGTTTTATACATAGACTAAGGTTACGTAATTAATATTTTGTATTCTAATATGGTATTCTATATGTGATTTATCTTATTTACTATGTCTTACGGCATATATATATATATATATATATATATATATATATATATATATATATATATATATATATATATATATATATATATACAGTGTGCCGTAAACAGTTGGACTTCTAATAAACTACAGAGAAGAGAAGAATATAAGCTTTTCAAACATGGTCATGGAAAAATGATAAAAACAAGGTACCTATACCGAAAGAAAAACAAATAGAAGGATGCTATAAGAGGTGACAAAAGAAATATTCTTGTCTAAAGACACAATATGTTTAGATAGTCTGCGCCCCAATAATCTTCGAAAATTATTTGAAAGACATATACTTTGGAAAAGAGAAGAGGTAAAGGATAACTTTCGGAAAACTTGGCTCAGTTGATGAATGGCGAAAGCTACAATGAAATGAAGAGAGCTGTTGCAGACAGCGATTCATTATTGTGAGGACAAGGCGACATCGCCTTAAGATTGTGAGGAAGATTAAAAGTAATGATACACAGCTCAAATTTACTTGCGGAAATAGTTATATAATAAAGAGACAAAAATATTTAGAGTGTGAATTTTAAAGAGAAAATTAACTTTGTGTCTTAAGTGGGGAAAAGTGGTAAAAATCTGCGTACTAAATTTGGTTGTCCTAACGATATACAAACAATTTTCGAAAAAAAAACACAACATTTTCCAAGAAAAGCTTGTCCGATTTTGCTGTTTGATAAACTTACCCAAACCATTTAGGAAAAAAAGTAAGCTACTGACCAAATTTCATACAAGTCGGACCAATATATATATATATATATATATATATATATATATATATATATATATATATATATATATATATATATATATATATATATATATATATATATAGGGTGTGGTGCTAAGAATTTTAGTTAGCCGTTTCTCAATAACTACCCCGATTTTAAATTTGAAAATTTACACGCATACGTTTGAGAAAAATTCCAGTTCACTTAATTCAAATTGTCCCAATAAATTTAAAGCAGAATTTGGAACTTGATAATATGCTTGTTGACGTCTATATGTCAAAAGAGCGTCAAGCGAAGCTCATTGTCATAAAAATCGAGTTACTATCAGCCTATGCGGTGCAAGAATGGAAAATCTGCAGTATACAAACGACGATTTTTTGGAACTTCTAATTATCTATGGTGAATGCCAACGAATTGCGTTCCGAACATGTCGTGCATTTGCAAAAAGTACCCGAATAAACCGAAACCCAGCCACGACATGATAAATAGGTTGTCACAAAATTGTTCACAGCATGGAAGTTTTCGTCTAAAAGTACAGAAGCGTAAGCCACTCGTCGATAACGAGGTAAACGAAGTGAACGTATTGGCATTTTTTGTTGCTGATCCCAAGGCATCCATCAGGGATTTCGAAAAATAATTACGCTTGTCAACAAAAAGGATTCACAGAATTTTGAAAAACCATCATTGGAGACCCGTCTCTTACCACCCGATACACGGATTGAAACCAAACGATCTTCCTAGATGTGTTGAGTTCTGTGAATGGTTCCTATTGAAAACACACGATGAGAATTTCTACAAGATAATTATTTGGTGGATGAGGCGAAGTTCTTCAAAAATTGCATGCACAATCGCCACAATAGTCACTTCTGATGAGAAACCCATCTTACCAGGATCAACTATTTCCAAGACAGGTGGTCATTTAATGTGTTTTGTGCAATTAAGAACGACAAGATTTTTGGGATTGAAATATACGATGAAAATCTCACTGGTGTGAGTTATAATGATATTAGAAGAAGCTAGAACAAGCTGGTATCAGCAAGACGGGGCACCGTTCAACAATTTTCATTGCGCTCGTGATTTTTTGCACCAACATTTTAAAAACAGGTGGATTGCAAATAGCGGCCCACATACATGGCGACCACGGTCGCTAACTTAACGCCTCTGGATGCAAGGAACTGGGGTTACTTCAAAAATAAAGTTTACCATGCACCTGCGATCGCAAAAGAAGACATGGTGGCTAGAGTTTCACGTGCCTTCACTTCACTGAATTCGAGACAAATCAGAAAGACTACGAACCATAACATTATGAGACGAATAACAAAATCCCCCATGTCAGTGGGAGTAACTTTGAGCATTTGTTATAAGTTCCACAATTTTTTTTATTTGTTTTTGTGTTTTAGTTTTCCACTAGCTATTAGTTAAGTTCTGTGCTCATTTATAATAAATAACTACCTACCCTGTTGAGTGGTATTTTGATTTTACAAGTTAATTGACAACACTTTGATCTTACAGAATTAAATAAGGGAAATGCAGCGATTTGGATGCAAATACAAAGTGTTCTCCTTTTTTACGCAAGAAGGCCCAACAAATGTTATGTTCGCATTTCTAAGAGGTGGGGCTTGACATGCAGACGTCAACAAGCGTACTATAGACTTCCAAAGCTTGCTTTAAACCTATTGTGACAATTTGAATGAGGTGAATCCGATAAAATTGAAATATTCAAGAAACGGAGGAATTTGGGTAGAGGGAATGCTAATACACGTTGAAAGGGAAACCGGATGCGAACCGAAATAGCTCATAAAATATAGGGTGTTCCATTTGTAATAGGCGGGTAATTGTGATTTCAATTTTACCAAATGGCACGGCCAATTCTCATCACCCTGTATATTTAAAAGAAACGCTATTTCACGGAGAGATAACGTGTAACGGTCATCTAGGTATTGGATATAATATTCAAAACACTCAAAAAATTGCGAAAACGATCGATTTTTTACATATGGTGTGTTAGTAATAATTTATCTCAAATTCAATGTAGAATTCAAAACTATAATGAAAATCACCATGTTGTATTTAAAATAAGCAAGTGAATGCTCACTTCCGGTCAAACCGGAAGTCTGACAGAAGTAAGTACAATTAAGTAAGTAAGTACAATCTTTATTTGCAATAAGAAAAAACATTACAAATAGTGTCAGCAGGTATGTGCCTGTATAAAAAAACAACAACAAATAAGCCATATGCAAAATAATGATAACACCGGTTATGAACAAGCATACATAAAAAACACAAACATAAAATTACAATCAGGTAAGTATAAAAAGTTAAATATAAATATAAAACGAATTATAAAATCCAAACACAAACAAATATCCAAAATACAGCAATGACAAACAATAAAAGAAAAGTGAGTACCTTACTCACAAATTAAAATATTCGTCTAGCGAATAAATTGTTACCTTCAGCAAATATTGCTTTATTTCTCTTTTAAAAGCCTTGCTGTCCAAATTCTTATAAGAAATAGGGAGCTTGTTATAGAGTCTAGCTCTGATAGAATCAATTCCCTGTTGTATCAGCTTCAATCGATGCAAAGGTGTTTGCCATGCCTTCCTATTTCTTGTGTTGCAGTCATGGTATACATCATTTGTTCTAAAGTCACCTATATGTTGATGCACGTATATCAAACAGTTATACACAAAGAAAGATGTAACAGTCAAGATTCCAAGTTCTTTAACTTAATCCATACATGCATCAAGCCAACCGAGCCCGCACAACACTCTCACCGCTCTTTTCTGCAGAACAAAAACACCATGAGCTTTCACAGAATTTCCACAGAACACAATCCCATAGTTTGTAGCACTGTGAAAATTTGCAAAGTAGGCTGACCTTGCTGCCTGCAGATTCGATGTATTCTTTACGCCCCTTACGGAATAAATGGCGCGGGTAAGTTTATATTTAAGCTTACTTACATGATCATTCCATTTTAAATCGCTGTCCATTATATGCCCAGAAACTTTATACTATTGGGTGGTATTTCATTACATCATGGTCTGAGCTTTGTCATCATTTAATTTCAATCTGCTTAATGTCATCCAACGTTTTGCATCACCATGGTATTTCGACATTTATTAACAACATTTTCCGCCGTTGTGTCTCCCAAAACAAAAGTTGTATCGTCCGCGTACAGATATGCACTACAGCATGGTAAGTTTACAACTAGGTGATTCATATATATATATATATATATATATATATATATATATATATATATATATATATATATATATATATATATATATATATATATATATATATATATATATATAACAAATAGAATAGGTCCCAAAACGGAACCTTGGGGCACTTCATGCTTTACAAAACGTGGCCTGGACATTTGATTGTTCCACCTTACTATCTGCTGACGTTCCGCCATATGATCTTAGAAGTTCTAATGGTGTACCTCTAATTCCATAAAAAAGAGCTTATTCAATAAAACCTAATGTTGAACTGTATCAAAGGCTTTTGGCAGGTCGCAGCAAGCGATCATCGTTTCGTCATTCTCATCTTGAGCCTTTAAAATATTCTAAATTACACTATTGATTGTAGTGATAGTAGAATGATTTTCTCTATAGCCATGTTGCTGCTTATACAATATTTTCTGTTTTTCAAAGAAGTACATTAATCTTGACTTTATAAGCAGTTATAATAGTTTTGCAATAATCGGGCTAACAGATATGGGACCGTAGCTCTCACGTTCTTCACAGTTTCCTTTTTGTATAAAGAGGAACTAGCGTTACAAGTTTTAATTTGAAAGGAAATACACCCTCAAGTAGACACCTGTTTATAATTATAACTAGCGGTACCAATATCCAGTCTGCCACTTTCTTTATTATATCATTGGAAATTCCGTAGATGTCATCTGACTCTGAACTTTTCAACTTCATGATAAATTGTTTTACTTCAGTGCAATCTGTGGGCCCAAAAAAGCAAGATGTTTTATTATTCAAAGAGACATTTTTAATCAACTCACATGGTAATTCACTGGCCTGTGACAAACTTGATAAGATACCGGCTCCCAGGCCAACAAAAAAATCATTTAAATCGTCTGATTTTAAATTTAGCTCGTGATTCCCTTTATCACTTAATTTTCCAGTCTCTATTTTAATGACTTTCCAGACTGCTTTTTGCTTGTTCTGGATATTTTCGATATAACGAGAATTATGTGCCCTTTTTTCTTCATCGACAATTTTTAAATACCACAATTTAAAACTTTTATAGGCTTGATAGCAGGTATCGTCTCCCGTCACATGTGCAACGACTTCCAATGCGTCCAACGTGTTTATCATCCTTATCAACTTTTAATTATTTTTTACTGAACGCCCAGGTTTATATTTATCGCTCACATTAAGTAGCTTTCTTTTTACAGGAAAACATGGATTAAATGCCGCCACAAATCTTGTACAAAACAAATCGTAATATTGTTCCGCAGAAAAACGTCCCTCAAAGTCATCCCATGTTGTACCAGATAAGACACTAATAAACGACAAAACATTTTCCATACTTTTGTCGCTCATCCATATCACACTCTTTTCTTTTTTTTTTGTAATTTGACCAGGCAACTTCAAAATTTGCGCAAAATGATCGCCCATGTGCAAGTTGACCGTGTTTATCTCGAGATCTATGTTATCAATGCATCCAGTGCTGGTCAATCTGGATGGTTCAGTTGTCGTTATCTCCAAGCGGAAAGACAAAAGAAGATTACGCAAAAGCTCACTTTCCTAAGGATCTCTAAAATCAACGTTAAAATCTTCAACTAGGGTAATCCTTTTGTTGCTCCCAACATACAAAAGAGCCTCCTTGAGCCTATTCAAAAAAATATCAGGTTTTCTCGCTTGTGACCTATAAACTGATATAATGACTAAATTTTTGCTCTTAATTTTAATTGCTGCTAGTTCAATGTGTATTTCTATCGACAAGTTTTAATCGTCTCATTTCTGTGAATCTGAGCCCATGCTTGACTGCAACCAGCGCTCCACCATGTATATGCTGTTTCCTACAGGAAATACTGGCCAGATTATACCCTTGTATATCAAAACTTTTTACACCCTTCTGAGATACGAAATGCTCCGTTATACACAAGACATCTATGTTACTATCTTTTAAATAGGACTTGAAACGATTCATTTTCTGGCCTATGCTATTAATATTTAAATTCAAGAGTACAAAAGCGTCGCTGCACTTACCCCGCATCGTGTCCCCTTCATTGTTTTTTCAATCGAAAAAACCAAAGCTGTTTTACCACTACACCACTGGGCCTTGTCTGTGGTTTGTTTAAACTTCCTTTAGCGCTAGATCTGCACCTACCTTAAATAAAATACTGTCGGATTCTTCCCTTTTTGGCAGCATTTCTACAGAAAACTTATTATTTGGAAATTTTTCTTATAAATAATTTTTTATATTTTCTGATATGGCACTTGGCTTCACCCTGCCCACATACAACCAAGCTCTGCGTGCTACACTGGTAAAAGAAACATTTTTTGGAAAACTATTTTTACTGAACTAGATATTTTCTCAAACGTATGCGTATTAATTTTCTAAAGGTCTTCGCGCCACACCCTGTATATATAAGTGTTTTCATCTTTGTTGTCCAATAAATATATATATATATATATATATATATATATATATATATATATATATATATATATATATATATATATATATATATATATATATATATATATATATATATATATATATATATATATATATACATACAGACATACATATCTACGTTAGCGCTTTCCGCCATTCTCCATTGCACCTTAGCCGACTTAGCCAGGCGAGTAGTTGTTTCCGCTCGATAGTTTAATTCCCACAGCTTCCTTCTTGTTGTACTGTGTGCACGTGTACGTGACACCAGCAGAGATGGCGCTTCGCGCCATTCTCTATTGCGTCTAATGCAACGCCTGGTTTAAGGCTGTTTTGTTGGAGCGTAGGTATATTGAGTACACACACACACGCATTCAATATATATATATATATATATATATATATATATATATATATATATATATATATATATATATATATATATATATATATATATATACTGTAAAGTTTTAAATAATAAAAGAATCTGTTTAGAAGGCTTTAAAACTACTTTTAACGACAATTTATTAAACTTGAAGAAAAATAATAATTGTATAAATCACTACACTTATTTATATTTCCTAGACAAAAACAAAATGCAAATGTAAATACACAATACTTAGTTTGCATATATCAGTTTGAATCTTATGGATTTGAATCAAATTTTCACAAAAGTGTTTTCATCTTTGTTATCTAATAACTTTTTCAAGTTCAAGTAAAACTCGCTTTAGATGTAAGTATTTAAAACCTTTGTATTTTTCCTATGTCTATTGTCAATTTTTTTCGTCCATGTTGTAGCCTTGACAATGCAATAGATCTTTCCGAAAGCCTAGCAATTAATACAGAGTTTTTATTTTGCATCCGACAAAATTTAAGATTATAATATATATATATATATATATATATATATATATATATATATATATATATATATATATATATATATATATATATATATATATATATATATATATATATATATATATATATATACAGGGTGTCCCTCTAACAATGGGCCAAACTCATATATTCGGATAGAGCATCAAAAATTAAATAGACTTTCATCAATACCTTTTGTCCGATTGTTGCTTGTTTTCGATATACAGTGTGTTAAAATTGACTTTGAAAAAAAAAATCGCTCGTTTTTCTGCTAATTACTGGAATATTGATTTGGAACTTTGTAATAGGGGGTTATCAAGGATGCCGCTTCCAACCGTGATACCTATTTTGAGCTACATCATAGTTGGCGCCACCTACACTAAACCCGAATGTTTTACAGGGGCATAACTTTTTCGATGATCAACTTTCTGCAAATCTGTTCAGAAAAACTGAAAACTACTAATTTTTTGTACGAAAAAGGTATACTTAGTTGAAACTCATAAAGTGAGTGGTTACCGAGATATTGCGGTTTTAATAATGGTGTGCATTGAAAATCTCTCAAATCTGAAATTTTATTCTGGCCCAAAGTTCATCTCTGGAGTTACAAACATTATTGTATATGTACCAGTTGTTTCAAGTAACCCCAATGGAAAATTCTAGAGGATTGAGGTCGGTGTATTTTAATCATAATTTTCTAATTCTAAATCAATTCCTAAAAATTGGGAAGTTTCTCTGGATTTAATTCGATTTCATAGAATAAGTATGTTTTTGGCAAATAAAAGATGTATTCCTGTGGACATATCAAGGCGCTAATAACTATAGCAGTTGATTGGCCGGGTCAACAACTGTCAATGAAGTAGATGAAATATCTTTTGTTTTTCGTTTTCATAGGGATGTCATTTGCGTAACACAATAAACATAATCTGTCAATTTTGACAAGCACATGGTTTTTCAATTAAGAGCAGTAGGTAGTTATTATTTCTGAAATGCCTCGCCATAATGAGTTTAGCCATATTGAGAAGAGAGGTATGATCTGCGTTTATGCGCAATCAAACTTCCGTAGCCACCAAGCCGCCGCCAGATACTTGGAATTATATCCTAGTCGTAGACAACCAGATCACAAGACCTTTAGAAGATTATACGATAAATTAGGTATGTAAAAGAGTAATATGCACTCATTGCCATTGATTATTTCTGAAACGAAAGTTTTGACAAAATTCACACCTGAGGGCTGGAAAAATCGTGAAATACACATTTTGTTACACGGATGCGTATCATCTCGTCCTAATGTATTCGTAGGTGAAACTGGTTCTTTCAATTCGAAGTCGGAAGTTGTTGGACCAAGACGTCCTGTACATCAAGAGGAAGAGATATTAGTACGCCTTGCAGAAGATCCGGAAACAAGCGTAAGACGCCTCTCTGCAGCAACTGGAATAAATAAATCAAGTATTGGTAGACTTCTCAGAAAAGAAAAGTTACATCCCTACCACTTCACACCAGTGCAGAATCTTTTACCTCTAGATTTTCTATCTAGATTGGATTTTTGTGAACGCATTCGTCGGTATCAGAATGACGATCCGTTTTCTTCAACAACATTCTATTCACTGACGAAGCGACATTCACAGGAAGAGGAGTTTTCAATTTCAAAAATGCTCACACATATGACAGCAACAATCCTCATTTGACGCGAGAACACCATTTTCAACATGAGTTCTCCATTAATGTCTGGTGTGGCATACTAGGCGACGTGTTGTTGGGACCAATAGAACTTCCTGCAAGGCTCAATGTGGAGAATTATTCAATTTTCTTGAGAGATCAACTTCCTATTCTCTTGGAAGATGTCCCTCTAGACGTGCGCAGGAGATTATGGTTCATTCACGACGGGCACCTGCCCATTATGGACTTCCTGTCAGAGAATTTCTGAACCAAAATTATCCGCGCCGATGGATAGGTCGAGGTGGAGATTTTCCTTGGCCTGCACGTAGCCCCGACCTCAATCCTCTAGATTTCTTCCTCTGGGGTCACCTGAAAGAATTAGTATACAAGAATATTTGTAACTCCAGAGATGAACTTTGGGCTAGAATAATCGAATCCAGTGATATAATGAAAAACGATTATCAAACTTTTTTTAAGGTGAGGCAAAATTTTGGGTTGAGACTAGAAAAATGTATTGAAGTAGGCGGAGGCCATTTTGAGAATCTTATTAAGTGAATTGTTCGATAATTGTCAATTTTTTCTTATAATTTAGTGATAATAATAATGTTAATAAAATTTCAGATTTGAGAGATTTTCAATGCACACCATTATTAAAACCGCAATATCTCGGTAACCACTCACTTTATGAGTATCAACTAAGTATACCTTTTTCGAACAAAAAATTAGTAGTTTTCAGTTTTTCTAAACAGATTTGTAGAAGGTTGATCATCAAAAAAGTTATGCCCCTGTAAAACATTCGGGTTTAGTGTAGGTGGCGCCAACTATGATGTAGCTCAAAATAGGTATCACGGTTGGAAGCGGCATCCTCGATAACCCCCTATTACAAAGTTCCAAATCAATATTCCAGTAATTAGCAGAAAAACGAGCGATTTAATTTTTTTTCAAAGTCAAATTTAACACACTGTATATCGAAAACAAGCAACAATCGGACAAAACGTATTGATGAAAGTCTATTTAATTTTTGATGCTCTATCCGAATATATGGGTTTGGCCCATTGTTAGAGGGACACCCTGTATATATATATATATATATATATATATATATATATATATATATATATTTGTATATATATATATATATATATATATATATATATATATATGTATATATATATATATATATATATATATATATATATATATATATATATATATATATATAATGCTATTTTCTTTGTGAACCGTAACACATTGAAATGTTGACAATAGTCTTGAAGCGAAGAATGATGTTAAATGTGTAGCCGTGAAAATAAGTAACGCATAAAAGTATGACAAATGGTGACTGCTGTGTTCAGTATTTCAGTAATTTTAGTTATTTAGTTCATAATTAGACTTAGACTTTCCTCTACATTAAGCACTTGAAATACGGTTTTTTATAAGGTAGTTTCCTTTATTTATTACTCGTATTAATTCACAAGGCAATTAAATAAAAATCCCTCTAAATTTAGGTACCTTGTTTTTTTCGTCCAGTTGTTTGCGTTTTTTTTTAACTTGATAAAAATGAAATGTAATTTAATTTCACGGCTGAAACACAATAAAACACCGAATTGTCTATTATATAAGACTACAATACAATTAATTTAAATGACAATGTGGTTGTCATCAAGCTCTTTTAAAATCACAAAATGTGTAAATGACATTGTTTTAGAAATTAATTAATGCCTCTACAATATAATATAACTTCCGAATAAGGTTTTCAAAGCAACAGCATTACACTATTGGGAATTTATTAAAATGTACTACATTTCACAATTCAATTAATGAAGGAGTGACTCAATAATTGTAAATTTTTATATACTTATTGCCGTAAAATAATATAAAATAATATAAAATGTTTATGTATTTTTCAAGATACGGGTGAATTAGCGACTACTTAGCATTGTAGGTAGAACAAGAATAAAAATTGCATCGAGCACAATAAAGTGCAGATAAAATTCTTTTTTTCTGAAGCAACTGACCTTTGTCAGATTACTGCAATGTAAACGAGTCGCTCTCTTTCGGCCCGCAATTGTGGTGAATTGCATTTGGTCATCCAGGGTGTCTCTATTGATGATTACTACATGATTCAAGTAAACATTCACCTAGCAAAATTTATACTTACTAGAGGAAAAGGATGGACATAGTTTTGTACATGTAGAAGTACAGCCCACCAATAATCTTGGCAAGGTTTCTGAATTTCGTTAAGCATATCATTCCATAGTGGCCCAGATCCAAAGTATTGCATGAATTCCGAATATATTAACACAACGATTGCAAGAGGTGCTGTAATTCTAAGATACCTGTAGAAGTAAAATAGAAACCAATTCATTTTGCCATGTTTATCCATCTGCTGGAAGTAGCCGACACTGACCAACATTCCACTTATTAAAAAGAAGGTGTCCACACATAAGGTACCACCTGTTATTGCTGTGCTTCTATAATACAAAACCCACTAAAACAGAAATATGGTTAATAATCAATAGCTATGCGAAAATTAGTGTTTATAATAAATTTATTATAATATAATTTTAACTCAGCTAGTGTGTTATGGGAGCATATTTCCACACATATTTTAAATGCTGATTAATTAATTTTTTATAAGCCAAAAAACATCAAATTCATTTCACGGTTAAGTATCAAAGATAACATGTACATTTCTTCATTATTTTCAAAGGCAAGATGTAAAGAACTCTTATCAGTTTAAGTTAAAAAAAAAACATTTTTTTAAATTGATTAGAATGAGGTATCAAATTAAAGGCATTTTAAGCATCTACCAAAGAAAATCCACAATTTTTTCTAATCCTTCTCTGCATATTTTGAAGGAATTTGACTCATAAGAGTTAGCTTCAAAAAGTATAATTTTTGGGTTCACATTCAAAAAGTCTGGACGCAGCAAGTGTGTTATGGTAGTGAATTTTTGTAGAAATGATCTAGCCATTTTCTTAAAAAGTAAACTATGCGCCAAGAAAAACTGAAATTTGCCTGTAATATTTAATAGATTTTGTTTACCACATTTTGTTTATTTAGGTCTTGTACTAATCTCCAGTGTTTTTTTGTTTGTTGAATAAATGCTTATAACTTTTTTTTTCCTTTTAACTTAGACATCCTAATTTTGGCACACTTCGATAATTCTTGTTTCCCTTACTTAGAGAAACCGTTCCATACTAAATACAGAGGCGGAGACTATTTCTCTGGCTTCACAAATGTTTGTTTTCGTTTCCGTAACCGTTTCGCTGCTCGACAGCATCCAACTTTCTTCTGTCTGAGGATGCTGTCAAGCACCGCCTGTGATTAATATAATATCCTTTTCATAAAATAAATCGTGCACAAAATTTGGTTGCCACAGATTTGTTATTTTCGGAGAAACAACAATTGCTTTTAAATTAGAGCTCTAATTTTTAGCACCTAATATACTTTTTATAAAATAAACCGGCATGCCAAATTTAGTTGCCATAGAATTGTTATTGGAGACACAAACATTTTCCGAAAGAAAACACAGAATATTTCCGAAAAAGCTAGGCCTGGAGTACTAACTTATCAAAGCCACTTATGAAAGGAAGGTACCTACCAAAATTCATCCAAACCAGCCCTTTATTTCTTGTGTTATTGGTGTGATACCTATATAAATGTATAATTGTCATTATACTTAGGTTATACTCTAAGAAATGTAGTTACGGTTCCTGAAATTTATGTTTAATATGGATATTTGGAATAAATATTTAGCTTTATCTGTTCATTTGATTTATTTCTTATTGTCCACGGAAATTTTTACTCATTTTCTACAGGTACATGTATAGTTTGAGTTCCTATTGAAAATTATTACCTTATATTATCCACAAACCAAATTTTATGAAAAATTCTGATATATGTTTACCTTCTGCATCTTGTGTATCTCGCTAGACAACTAGGTATGAAATGCACATGTTTTAAAACTTATGAATTCTCAAATGATTCCTCTTACAGATGTATATGATCTTTACAAACAAAATTTTTAACGACAAATTTATTTTCTTTTTAACATGTAATTACTTACTTGGATCCGTCTAAAAATTCTAAATGTTGGCCATTACATTGAAAATTTTACAGATTTTATTTTAATTTAGTTTACACAGGACTGAATATCTTCAAAAAATAGACAAATAAATAATTTGTTGGTTCTGCAACCGACATAGTAAAGCCATTTGTTGAAGTCTACTAAAAAGACTTCTAATTTAACGAGCATTTTAGCGGCATATTTGAGATTTTACTCATCTTAGTATTTCTAACAAGTAATGTTTATCAGGTTTGAGGTTATTTCAACCAATATTGACAATAAATGTATTATTGAGCTTGATTATATCGATAAATACCTTCTAACTAAAGTGGCGTCCTTTAGTATCAATCAGGTTTTTGCTTCGACTTATTCTCTTGAGTTATATGCTGGTTTCAAAACGTTTACACCAGTAACTGTTGATATCCCCTACTGTTTAGAAAACTTTTCTGGTTTTATTTACAGAATTTTCTCAATATTTATCACATTTTATAAATAATCATGCCTGTAAGATGCCGCTTGTTTGAGTTTCTTGCTAACAACCTCCATCGAAGATGCCCGATGTGTCTCCAAAATCTGTCGACCAATTATATTCATATTTCTCACAAATAACAATTTGTTTCCTGAATGTGCCAATGATATGGGTCAATTACAAATTTAGTCAAAAACAGTTATTTGCTTCACACACATGAATTATTATTACTGCACTTATTCAGGTAAGTCAGAACAGCGTTCTTCTTAAGCGCCACACTTGAATTTGTATTATTTGTGCCACTTCCTAAAACTAACCTATTTAAACATCTTGAATTTACTTAAAATTATTGTCAATCTTCCATATATAATCTTTAACATTTCCTTACCTAGCTTAACCTATATCTTATTGTTTACCACAATTTCTTGACTGTAAATAACCGTCTTTTGGAATATAATACCCTGCTTGTCCATTTAGTGTTAATGTTAGTTTTTTAATAGCTTTTTCACGCTATAGGGTAATTAGACTTGTTTTTTAGAGTTTATATATGTCACTTACCATTAATATATAGTCTATCGTTTCTTACATTTTGTTCATGGTATAATACAAATTTTATTTCTTATAATCTAAATATTTGTTTCATTTCTCTTTGTACTATCAAAACACACAATCTTTTTTTTGCTTCAGGTGCTTTATCTGGATTTTATTGTGGACTTATGAATCAACTTATATATATATATATATATATATATATATATATATATATATATATATATATATATATATATATATATATATATATATATATATATATATATATATATATGTGCAAACAAAAATTTAAGAATACGTACCTGTATTCGTATGTATTTTTAAATTCATATAGAAGATAAACTTACGTCCAGTATATGAAGGCTATTAATTACTGGAAAGAACATCATCATTAAGTATCGATGGCCAATGACTACGTAACAAGTACTGAGAAATCTGATGCCATGAAGACAATCCAGGTCCTTTTGGCCTCTACCCTTCGCAAATATTTGCCTCGAATTCTCATTGAGAGAGAAAACACGGACCAGTGAAACTAAAAATAATTTCTAATTAAACAAATCCACTTTTCTTCAATAATGTACCTTTATTTTGGTCAAATATCATGTCGATAATTGTAGCCACCACTAGCCAGATAAAGTAAAGTCCGAAACCGCTTCTGAAATAAATAAAACCGTTAACAATTTAAGAATTATATAGATATAAATTATTTCACACACCAGTTCTTTCCTGATGCTAAGCAACTTTTTAGTCTTTCTGTAACTGTTTATTGTCCTACGCCATCCTCTTGCCCGAGAATGCATTTAGTTAATGAAATAAAACAATTACCGTATAAAGCAGATCTGTGGTGACTATCTCAAAAGGGGATTTTACAGTAACGGTGAATGGATTAATTCTTTTTAAATGTGGTTATTCTATAATTGGTAAACGGATAAGAAAATTTCTACAAATACATGAAATTAATGCCTAGCCATGGCTAGTCCAGTAAGCTGACTCTAGTCTCAGGACTCGCGGATAAATATATTATGGTTCTAAGCGAATCAGCAACTTCAAAGTAGTAAACAAGCTGACTTTGTGAATGAAACCGAGTCTGCAGATATGGCCATTGTCCTGTAATTTACTAATATATATTAGATGAAATGCGGTGATAAAACTGAATCTCAGCAAAAGATATATCTGTTGGCTCCGGCAGTAACAACTGATCTTATTTTATTTCAGAAATCCCTTAAGTTTTTCCACAAAAGCATACGTTTTGTTTTATATTGTACACCTATTAATACAGTCTCATTACTATCACAAAAGCTTATACTTTTATGCCCGGTTTCAGAAAGCACTGTTAAATATTTAACGCGACGTTATTTAATGATTAATTCAAACGACTAATCATAGACTATTTCGGTTTTGTTGCCATGAAAACTAAATATATTGATGCTGTGATTGACTGCTTTGGTCAATGATTAACCATTTGACAAGGCTTTTTGCAACCGGGCACAAGCCTTTTTTTCCAGAAAAACACAAGAAAAAGGTATGGTAAAAATAAATCGTATATCTTTCACTTAGGTCATATGCTGGTGCCTGTTAAAAAAGTAGCACACAAGGTTGTCATATTTTTAAATTTCTGAGTGTGTTGAAAAACAAGTAAACAAGTTTTCAATCTTATAGACCATTACGTAATATAACGTCCAACAATTGTTTTTTTTTTGTTCTTCTTGTGTTATCTTCCATAAATACACTCTAGAGATATTTAATTCACCACAACAAAAATTCTATCCAATCTATAGTTTCACCAACAAAGTTAAGTTTTGTGGTGAATCGTCTTAACTACTTTGGTCATTAGCAAGACTAACGAAGAAAGAATATAAGAGAAACGTAGAATATAAGAGAAACGTAAATCTTAAGCAGAACAACATTATTTGCCCTTACTGCGACGGTGGATCAGAAGAGACGTGTCAGATACGTAGAAGTTTAGACAGTTTGTCTATAAGCCACGTTGGCTCTATGGATTTGTTTTTATTTTAAATCCATATTAAACGTAACCAGCCAGTGTACTTAAAAATCTTACTAATTGGTAAAATCTATATAAATTCACTCTTCGTTGATTGATGGAGCAGCTTATAACAAATTTTCACATGGAAGATGTCGTGATTTAAACTGGTGGCTTATTTAATGTAAATGAAATATGTCGCTATATACTTGTGGTGTGTGTGTGTGTGTATTCGAAAATATACGCAGTAACATATTATGGCTTAGATTAATTTTCTACTTGTTGAATAGAAAAAGCCTACAGTTTACGGTAAACACAGATAGTAATAAATCTCAATAACCGCAAAGTCCAATCAAAATGTCCAGTCAGCCATTTAATATATTATTCTAAACATTATTTACTGTCAGGAATGGGTCAGCCGCTGTTTCAGTAACTCTTCCTGTTACAAATAAAGCTTCCAGAGGGAGAACGAGTTTCCAGGATTATTGGATGAAATATTATGTGGCTGTTTCCTTCTGTATATTGTGATATGTATACAATGGACGTAAAGCGCAATATAAATATTAAAAGCTATAAGAATATTCCTCAAAAATAAGCCGTAAATAAAATAATAAAGTTATGAAAACCATCAGTATTCTCTAGTCACTTCACAACCTTTTTAGTATGCACATTTTTTAGTTTGTTGGATAAGATTTGGATTTGGTATTTTTTCCAAAGCCACGAATATTAAAATAGTTTAAGATTACTAAAACAAAGAAACTACAACTATTTTAAAAACATACCAATAATAAATACGTTTTACGTACTTAGTATTTTAGCAAAAGTTAGTACTTAAGTTTTACTTAGCTGAATTGTAGAGTAAGCTGTACATCCTAGAGCCAGTTTATCAAGCAGTTAACTTTTATAGAAACCTGTTTCTTTTCTTCGGTATTTTATATGGGGCCGTCTTTGAAGAGCCTATTTGACATAGTTATCCTTGCACTGATATACAAGGGTCATTTTCTCCAGACTAAGGGACATTGTTTGTTTTCTCTTCTTTAGCATTTTATGTGGGGTCGTCTTTGAAAAGCCTGTTTAGCCTTTTGATCCTTGCACTGATATACCTACACGGATAATTTTCTACAGATATTGTTTGTTTTCTCGGTATACTCATTTCCACAACTGTCTTTTGTGTAAAGTACAGGAAGCGTTGAGAGGGAACCGGAATAATATTATTAGGTACAATGCAAATGGCAGAATGTTCGTACAAGATTTCCGATTTATGTGCAACGCAATTGGAAACCACAACCAATAACAACTATGGCACACACAGCATAACCAATACTTGTTACTGATTATGAGCGTCGGAACTCAAGGTATGGCAGCGAAAAGCGCCTTGGGCAGGTGAACAGGTTAAACAGTTATTAGGGAGGATATAAAAAAGAAGAGAAATTCGTTTCACATAGAATCATAAAATGGTGACGCCTTGGTAAGGACACAGAAACTGGAATAAGTAAAAAGTAGAATGGAAAAATTGGATATGAATATACTCTGCATGTCGGAAGTAAGATGGTCAAAGAATGGAGATTTCAAGAAGCGAAGATTTTCGAAGAAATGGAGTGACAATCGTTTTATGGAACAATTTTTGTCACTAAAATGATTTATACGATCAAATCTCCAGAATATAGTTATAATTATAAAAGTATACATCTTAACATCTCAGATGAAGATGAAGAACTGGAAGATATATACTACAATGGCATAAGAGACCTGCCTCATAAAATGCCTTATTCTAGTTATCTGATCCTTTTTCCCTACCTTATTATGCATTTTTTATGTTAAACTACATATCTTCCACTTCCTCCTCCGACTTGTGATTTAGGAAAGTATACTTGTATTATCGTGATATTCTATCGTTGATATGCCATGTACTTTTCACTCCCCATTTCTCTATTCCTTCCCTAGTCTTTTCTTGCACTATATATCATTATGACATTATCACTTTTGAAGCCTACATTTTTCGAACACCCTACTTTCCGTCATGCCAAGTATATCTGTGTTCCCTTTTTCCATTATGTTATTTGTTTCCTTCTGTTTCCATAACCTTAATAAACTTCTTAGCATTCCATGTTGCTATACTAAATCAGTTCTTGATGTCTTTTTTATTTACATATTTTTCAATAATCCTTATCTGGATTGCAGCTGATGGGCTGCGGACAGATTTTCGCATGATGTTAGCCTGAGAAGCACGTCTTTCGCTACCGACTCTTGACTCCCCAAGCTCATTACTTTACGATTCTCTATTAAAAGATAGTACAAGAAATTGTTTATTCTATGTTAGAAGTGTGCCGCTTTCAAGTTCAACTGCAATTGGGATTATATAGGACAGTGCATAGTATTTGTAAAAAAACATGAAATGCACATTTATATTAAACGGAGCAAAATTACTTCCCAGAGAGAGAAGTAAGGAAAGTTCAATTGTTAATTTTGCAACTCGTAAATATTTATTTTTCGAACACAAAAAAAGTCTAGACGCGGCAGGTGCGTTACGGTAGCAAATTTTCATAGAAATTATCTACATTGTTACGAAAATTATATATATATATATATATATATATATATATATATATATATATATATATATATATATATATGCATATATATATATATATATATATATATATATATATATATATATATATATATATATATATGTATATATATACATATATATATATATATATATATATATATATATATATATATATATATATATATACATATATATATATATATATATATATATATATATATATATATATATATAAGCTGAGCTTGCGCTGGTATCCAACACAATTTAGATTACTATTGTTATTTCCAAAATAATATCTGTGTGTGTTTTGTTTCTTTAACGTCGGCCTATTTCCGCGACTATGGCCAATCACCTACGCCAGGGAGCAGTTTCACCTCACTATCCTGGAAATTTTTCCGAACCCCTGCCTTCTGTAAGGAGGGTAGGGATATTTAACGTGCTTAACATCGCATGGACACGGGACCGACGGCTTTACGCCCCCTCCGAAGGGCGGAACGTGCAGACATTCAACTTGCTGAAATACAATGCCAGAACCTCGGTTGATATTAATGTTACAGTTTGTACTGAAAAAGTGAAAGGAGTAGCCTGAGATCGAACCCAGTATCCTTCAGTTCAGAGGCACACGTTCTTACCCCTGAACCACCGAGGTTCTAAAAATAATATGTATAAATGACAAAATCAATTTTCTGATAGTCTTAACTATAATTTAGTAAAATCTGCTATATCTTCTTTTATCTTGTCACCAACTAAAACAACCATAAACTCTTGTGTGCATTAGTTACCATTTTGCAAAAAAAATAATCACAGCCAGACAGATTCTTTAAAACTTAATAGAAATGGGATCACAATAATTTTGACATATAAGATTGAAAATCATCCCAAATGTGGGTTCTAGAACTCCTAGTTCGCACCCATGTGAAGAAATTTCTCTGTCACAATCTCCATTTTTTTTCTTGGAAATTTGGCTAAAATTACAATTAACATCCATCTGTCTGATATCTATTTAATACAATTGGTAAATTTAGTGTTCGAACTGTCATCCACCGCCTTGTTGACAACACGCAACGGTGTGTAGAAATGTTTGTATCTTTTGAGTCATTTCCGGGCTAATTCTACGCATTTGAACTACAATATGATTTTGTAGTTTAGCTAAATTGTGTGGTCTGCATGGACGTAGAACTTGGACTTTGAAGAATCCCATAAAAATTATACAGAGGTGTAAGGTCTGAAGATCTCTCGGGTCGTTTTATTGGCCCTTGTCTGCCAATCCACCTAGTACGATAGGGAAGAAATTATTCAAAAAGTCTGGAACAGGGTTCGCATATTGCGGGGTGCACCGTCTTGCTCAAACCATATGGTATTCCCTGGGAGGTCAAAATTATTTTAGTTTGGAAAAATTACTGCAAGCGCTGAAAAAGGTCATTTTGCAAAAACTGTAAATATTTTTCTCCAGTGAGGGTCCCTTTAAAGAACAAAGGCTATACTATTCTTCTATCAACTATGTCAGCCCATATATTTAACCTCTACGGGTATTGGTTATGTGCTTTTACCATCCAGTGAAGATTTACTCGACTCCATACCAGCAATTGTGAGGGCTCACTGTGCCTTGGAGACAAAACATGACCCCATCCAAAAAAAGTATTCGCGGGTGCAAACTCGTCATCCTTGAGTTTTCGTACGAGTAGAAATGTGTAGGGGTGATATTTTCCCACCTCATGACATATAGCACTGTTGCCCGACTAATTTTATTTCCTATAGCAACTAATCCAGACGTATTATTCACTTCCATAGTTAACAAAAGGAGGGGGGGGGGGGGGGAGTGCGTAAAGCGTAAAGTCGTCAGCACTGTGTACCATGCAATGCTGGGTACGTTAAAGACCATTACCCTCCTACAGAATGGAAGGAATTCGGCAAAATTTCCAGCATACAGTATGGTTGTAAAGCACTGGGTTTCAGAAGTACGTTGTTAATGCAAAGGGTGAGTCTACATTAGTATTAAGTTTGGGACGGTTTTATCAATAATTTATGGCAGTTAGTAGAAGGTTAAAGTAATATTTTAAAGGACACATTTTCAGAACAATACTTTTTAAACGTTTTCCTCTTACCTATACCTATAGTAAAAATACACACGGTATTTAGAATGCGAGGATAATTTCAAACTACATTTTGCCCTGTATTGTTAATATAATATAAAAGGTAATACAAGTGTGTTATTTTTGCCGTGTTGATATGTAGTAGGAATTTATGTTTCAAAAATCAAACTTAAGGATTTTAGCATAGGTGCGAAATCTGAATAAAGCCCAAACCTTCATTTGGGACTCTATACTATCTTCCTGAAAATTATTATCTGAGCTTAGAGAGCTGTACTTTGCTTAATTCGCATCGTAATAAAAAGTGGTGGACCGTGGAATTCATGACTATTGTTTGCGAGAGATTTAACTTCGCTCTCATTAAAGTTCCAGACTTTTGTACACTGCATTAAGGTTACTAAACGTGTCCAGAATAAAATGGAATCTGGACACTGATATGAATATATTATGGTTAGCGTTTTTGTCAGTAAAATATAATAACTGGTCATTCCCTAGTAAAACTCCGTTAGATTGCTGTTGTGCAAATGTGGTTGACGCTGCGTTGCCTGCATTAAAAATCAACTATCTCTTAACACACACACACACACACACACACACACATATATATATATATATATATATATATATATATATATATATATATATATATATATATATATATATATATATAAATAAATATAAAAATATAGAAATTTATACTGACGCCAGATATGTGTTCCATGGGTCCTAGTTCGCCCTGATTTTAAGAAATGTCTTTCTACAAAAATGACTAATAACAAAATTATTTAATAATGAGAGGGTCCGCCGCGGTTTCTTATGCATTGGATAACTCTCTAAGGCATGCTTGAAATTAAATGATTTATGTTATGCTATAGGAGTGCGGAAGCCTTCTGATAGTCGATATATGCAACATGCAGAGGGTTCTTCGTTTTCTTTTCGTGTTGTGTTATAACAGAGTCTATAACTATTTGCTCCTTGCAGCCCCTACCGTTTTTGCTGCAGATTTTTGCTCCTCTGCTACCAGTTGGAAATTATGTAATATATTATATATTATATATTATATATTATATATTATATATTATATATTATATATTATATATTATATATTATATATTATATATTATATATTATATATTATATATTATATATTATATATTTTATATTATATATTATATATTATATATTATATATTATATATTATATATTATATATTATATATTATATATTATATATTATATATTATATATTATATATTATATATTATATATTATACATTATATTATGTAATACCAGTGGTAAAAAATTGTGGAGTGTCTTCTGGATGTAGGATGAGGTGACAAAATAAATTTGCGATCTTCTGATGCGTGACAGTAAGTATTTGGTACCAATAGTTATGGATGTTGTCACAGCCTGGTGCCTTACAGTTGTGTCTTTTACGAATGGCTTTCGTCACTTCTGCCAAGGTGACTGGATAGTGTGTCATTATTAATGTTTTTTCTGTTTTTTTTCCTGTCTTCCCTAAGCTACACAGCCTGTTGATTGTGCTTTTGTGAGCGTTCTCATATCCCAGATCAAAAGGTGAGCATATGGGCATTCTGTGGTGGTCGTTGCTGTGCGTTGGCTGTAGGTTGACTTCAATTTTCTATAAAAATGCTTCTTGTTTGTTCGGAAAGTTGATTCTGTATTTTTCGCTTTTTACTTATATTTACGAAGCCGTTAGTAGGTAATGCGCCTCTTGAGGCAGACATGAGTGGGTGTACCCCCACTCCCCCCTTGTGGGCGGAGCCCCACCTTCCATGGGGGCGTGGCCACTCCCCAAGATGGCCGAACAAAAATGCCGGAATAAAAAATGGCGGCTTTCGTTTTTAAAAATGGCGGCCTAACCTGTAAAGGTGATTCGCTTCTGCGACGTCGATACGGTCGGACCTGTTTCGGTGTGTGTGCAAAGTGATATTAATTTATTGTGATTTTAGGATAGTAATATATATTTTAGAACCTTTGAAAATGTCATCGAGGAAAGAACAAGAACCACCCGATAGGGCCAAATGAATAGATATGGATTTAGATGACTTAGAGACTGATATTTCAAATGACTATGGTAATTCTAGCGGATCATGAATGTTGTTAGGTATCAATAATACTAAGACTGTAAGTAATACTCATATTTTAAATTCTTTACAACAATTAAGAGGAAATCAGGGTAATGAATTAGGAGAAATATTATTAAATAGATCAGAAATAAGCAATACGGGAATTTATTCACATAAAAGTGGAATGCAGATAATTGATAAAACTTCTATTGATAACAGAAAAGAAGAAAGTGAAAATATTTTACCTAAAGAGATAATTTTATAGGATGAAAATGATACCGGTCCATTTAATATTTACATCGAGAATGCAAATAAAAATATAGGCCGATCACATATCATTGGCACTTCAAGACTAATACGTAATAGCGTTCCTCAAGCACACAATGATATTGTAAGTATAAATAGTATAAGTAGAAACAAGTTGAAAATAGAGCTGTCAACAAAAAATAGTGCTAATGCTCTCGTAACTTCTAAAATACTGTTAGAAAGTGGGTACAATGTTTACATACCAAGGTACTTAGTTAGAAGACAGGGCGTAATTCGACAAGTAGATAGCAATATTTCAGAAACAGAATTGAGAGCTTTAGTAAAACCAATGTACTTTGATAATTTTAAAATAATAGAAGTTCGTAGACTAAAACGCAAAGTGGTTGAAAATGATAAAGTCGATTACTTGCCCACAGAGTCTATTTTAGTTTCATTTAGAGATCAAATATTACCGGAAAAAGTTTTAATTGAGAAAATTGTGTTTCCAGTCGAGCCATATATACAAAAAGTTATCCAATATCTCAAGTGTTTGAGATACGGGCATATAAGTCAGCAGTGTAAGGGAAAAGAACGATGTAAAAAATGCTCTCAAGAACACAATCACAGTATATGTCAATCCGAAAAAATCCTGTGTGCATCGTGTGGTGGCGAACATCTTGCTACAGACCGGAATATTTGTCCGGAATTTGCCAAACAAAAAGCTGTTAAAAATATGATGGGACTAGAAAATATTTCATTTAAATCTGCCATAGAAAGGTATAACACAGGTTATGCCTATCCTCTTAAAACAAATAATATAATAGGTCAAAATACAACAACTCAAACACACAAAAATAGTTATTTTACAAAAATACAACCCAAACCTAAAAGAACAGAAGGCATATATTATAATCGGTCAGGTATGTCGCAACAGCACAGAGACATTGTATTTTTCCAAAATTACCCTCTACTTCCGTTATATCTCAGACATCGAATCCCTGTCACAGCAACCCTACTAGCCTAAAAGGCTTGCCTAGTATAGAAACAATGACAGACAGAATTTATATATTTATAAAAGATAAAATGATGAATGTTAATAATAGCTTTGAGTTGATAGATAAAGACGTTAAGAACAGCATATTACAAATTTTAGGTGGTCACAATGTATAATCTAAATATATTGCAATGGAATGCTAGATCAATAGTGTCTAATAAAGGACAGTTAGAAAATTTTTTGTATGATCACAGCATAGACATTGCTATTGTGAGCGAAACGTGGTTAAAAATAACAAATAATATTATCTTTTCGGGTTATAACTTACTCCGGAAAGATAGAGCAGACGGTTTTGGGGGAGTAGCACTTATAGTTAAAAATTCAATACTACATTTAGAAATAAGAGACATACCTCATATTGAGGGCTTAATGTGCGTGGGCGCCAGATTGTATTTGGGTACTGAAATGTCGAAATTAGATATATATTCAGTATATTCACCACCCAATAATATTATCTCGAGTAATCGATGGGAAACATTTCTTAGAAATCTAAACTCACCCTTTATCTTAGCGGGGGACCTCAATGTTCATAGTCCTGCCTTTGGTAGTACATGGAGCGATACAGCAGGTAGAAATTTGCTTCAGACTTGCGATAATAGCAGATTAATTTTTCATAATACGGGGCATGAAACATTACTGAATAAACCAAACTCAACTAATAAATCAGCAGTGGATTTGAGATTGAGTTTCCCGGAAATAGGCCCAAGAATTAACAACTGGTATGTACACGAGACAACATTGGGATCAGATCATTACGCGATAACATATTCATATAAAACTATTCTGAATAGAGATACTTCAAGTGACAATTTCAATATTCAAACTAGTAATATTATTAACGAAAACAGTGCATATTCATTCTTGTTAGAAAACTATAAAAATAAATCGGATTTAAGTAATGTAGAATGGGGTTTGTTTTCACATTTGTTTGATCAAGCAGTAGTGGTGATCGGGGAAACTATAAGTTATGAACATTTTTATTCTATTATATTAGACGCTAGTAGTCAAACCATCCCCATTAAAAATAAAGTATTTAATAAAAAATTCAGAAAAATATGGTGGAATGAACAATGTAAAATAGCAATATACGACCAAAAGTAAGCCTTGAGAGAGTACAAAAGAAATCCTAGTGCTGGCAATTTTACAAAATACAGTCGGGCAGTAGCCATAACAAAGAGAACAATAAAAAATAGCAAAAGTCAATGCTGGAAAGATTACTGCAACCAGTTAAACAGAAATGTTTCTATAATAAATATATGGCAACAAATTTAAAAAAAAATTCATGTACATTTCAGACTCCAAGAATAAGCCTTCAGCTAAACGAATGCATAGAGGAGTTTTTTCACAAGTTAGCCCCACCATGGGTTCAAGAAGAAATAACATTTAGGGACGAGGAAGAGGAGCACATTCTGCTTAAAGATTTCACTCTGTTAGAATTGGTAAAGTGTTTAAAAAATAATAAAAATACTGCTCCAGGTATTGATAACATACACTACAAAATGTTATCAGAATTATCTAAAGAAGGAAAACTGACGCTAGTGCGTCTTTATAACAGCATATGGATAACAGAAGAAATTCCAGAAATCTGAAAGATATATATAGTTATTTCCATGCTGAAACCTGGAAAAGATCCCACAAAAAAAGAATCTTATAGAGCGTTATCTTTGGCTTCATGTGTCCTGAAAATCTATGAGAATCTCATTAAAAATAGATTAGAGGCATGGTTGGAGCAGTGTGAGAAGATTCCGAAATCACAATTTGGAAAGAACATTCAACCATAGGAAACATTTCACATCTGATTTCAGATATTAATCTAGCTTTCTCACATAACAAGTCTTTGGTTGCGCTGTTTATTGATATAGAGAGCGCTTACGATAACGTAAATTTAAATATACTATACAAGAAAATGCTAGCTATAGGATTACCTTGTGCTTTCTCAAGAAAAATCATAAAATTGTACACTAATAGAATTAACTATTTTAAAGTACACAATAATTTGATTGGCCCCCGTAAAGTAAATAGAGGATTACCACAAGGCGGGAAACTTAGTCATATTCTGTATATAATATACACCTTAGATATAGATGATAATATTAAAATACCAGGTGCAGATACTCTGTATTATGCTGATGACATATGTATTTACTCTAGTAACAATGACATTGAAAAGGCAATAAATCTAGTGAAAATAGTATTCAAGAAGCTATCTTTGTGGTGTTTCCGCAATGGTTTGTCAGTCTCTATTGCTAAATCAGAATCGTGTATTTTTTCTAGGAAAAGAAGTATTGAACCGATATACATAGATATAGCGGGCACTATAATAGCTATAAAACCATATGTTAAGTATTTAGGAATACTTTTAGACAGAAAATTATTGTGGAGACACCACATAGAATATCTTATAAAGCGTAGTGAGAAGGGCATCAATATACTTAGGTCAACTACACACACTACATGGGTAGCAGACGTGGAGGTAGCACTGTTGATGTATAGATCATATATAAGGTCCATTTTAGATTATGGGAGTATGTTGTACCAACAAGCGGCACGTACACATCTAAATAAATTAGATGAAATTATAAATAGGTGTATCAGAATATGTCTAGGGGCCTTTAGAAGTACTCCTATAAATAACATGCTGGCCGAATGTAACGAAATGCCGTTAGGTTACAGAAGGCAAATTCTAGGTTGTCGTTTTATAGCAAAAATGTTTGCCAACAAGAGTAGTCTTATTGACAAGGTCCACCAGCTGTTTTTGTTGGATCTGACAAATTCGTATTGGGTCAAAAAGAAATCCCCTGCTTTAGTCTCCTGTTATGAAGATTTTAAACAAACCGGTGAGAACATATACAGATCTAACATATGTTCAGTTTCTCAGCTTTGTCCATTTGTTCTTCCAAACATTACAGTTACAATTTTAACAGATTATTCCCAGTACCTGGCACAAATAAGAAACGCCATGTTTAATAGTGATATAGAGGAGTTTCATAAAACATCCCACCAGTTGTTTACAGATGCTTCTAAATCAAACGAGGGAACTGCCTGTGCTGTTTACGATCCTCAACTGAATAAAAATTTCAAATACCGTTTGCATTGTAAGATGAGGAAATTTACAGCAGAGACAATAGCTATAATAGAAGCCCTAAAATATACAAAAATTATTGGAAATAAAAATATTCTAATTTTGACTGACAGCAAAAGCTGTGCGGATTCACTAAATTACTTTTACTACAACTATAAAAACAATTATTTAATAATTCAGATTATCCGCATTTTAATAGAGTTAGAAGAGATGGAGATCGATGTTAGATTTACATGGATCAAAGCTCATTGTGGGATTACAAATAACGAAACTGTTGACAGAATGGCTAAAGAAGCTTTAAATTGTGAAAACCTTTTAGAATATCCCTGTCCATGGACAGACATAAAAACTTTATTTTTCAGGCAACAAAGACAGCTGTGGGAAACTGATTATCACAGAAAAGGTAAAGGTATATTTTATAAAAGAATTGTTCCAAAGTTACCTTGCCAGCTATGGTTTTCTGGATATCCTAGAGGATTGGTAACTAGCATATGTAGTTTGAGATTTAACCACTCCTTGATACCTACCCATTTACACAAACTCAACCTTAAAAATGACCTATATTGCGAATGTGGTGAAGAAGGAAGCGCACAACATGTTTTACTAGAGTGCTCAACTGGATGGGATTACAGAAATGAATTCCTAAACAGAATACACAACTTAAAAGACGTTGAACAACCCTTTAATTTGGAACAACTTCTACAATTGGAAATGTAATAAAAACATATATTGGCTTATGTATAAGTTAATTAAAAAACTCCAACTAAAAATATAAAAAACTAGGCTTTAAGTTTATGTGTCATTTGTGTCTATCCTTTATATGTACCCATGACGTTAGTGGCCCTCCTGTATGTCAAAGAGAAAAGTTGCCATGATAGGCCCCATTGGCATGAAGAATATGTGACCCTGTCTAAGTCCCTTAAGTAGTATCTAGATCTTAAGTAGGCTTAAGTTAGAATAAAAAGCACCACTATTAATATTATTATACAAATAAATAAAATAAAAAATATCCAAAACTACATGTTGGGACAAATTTCAATGCACCATGAGAGAATGCATATGGACTGTTGAATTCACATACTAGTTGTAACAAAAGGCTTTTAAAATGTGCGAATGGTAACCATACCGCAGCCAGTGCAATTTGACGTCACACAACCTGTAAAGGTGACAGCTTTTAACGTTTGTCGGTCTAACCTGTACATCCTTCCATCGAAACATATGTGACCGAGCTATTTCGTTGATGGCGGCTTTCGTTTTTAAAGATAGTGGTCTGACAGCTTTAAAGATGCCGGTCTAACCTGTGATACCTTAATCTGACATATATACCCCCTGACATTATAAAAAAATGGCGGCTTTCGTTTTGAAGATGGAGGCTTTCGTATTTAAAGATGGTGGTCTAACTTGTAATGGGTAGGTTCTAAAAGTAACACACAGACAGGTTCAAATAGAAAACTCGGGACGCAGCAAGTGCGTTATGGTAGTGAATTTTCTTAAATATGTTTTTATTGCAAATATGTCTGTTTTCTTTTTATTTCAGGAAGCAGGCATCAATTTTGGTTACCAGTATAACCTATATAGTAAAAACAAGGTGCCATGTTTCATAAAAATAACTTTATTGTGTGAAAATGTACAAAATTTTCCAAAAGTAAACTTAAAGTGTTCCCACAAAAACTCGTTTCTTGGTCAACCGTATAGGTTAATAGCAAATTGAGCTATTAAAATATGAAGCATTTGATCAAAATTCGCTACCATAACGCACTTGCTGCATCCAGAATTTCTTTTCTTACAAATATGCATTATATTTCGATGGAAAATCCAAAAATGCAATAACATAAGGTGTGTTTGATTAAAAAAATAAGAAAATTTGTATCACCAACGACTTATGGGCCATCCTATGTTTGTAGAAATATTTTTTTTAAGATGTAGCTCAAGACACCCTATAATTAAATTATAATTTTTTTTTCATATCTTGTATAATAACGGATATATTGAGCTTTATTGATTTTTTACGAAAATTCGACAAAAATTATATAACATTAAACGATAAACTCTATAGCTAAGGCTACTGCCAAGCATCAGAGAAAGGGTCTATTTTAAATAAATTTTCTGGAAATATTTTAGTAAAATGAAGGACAATGACGGTTGAAACTAAGACTTCAGGGTTTGTAAAACATTCTTCTTGAGACATTTTCTTTCCATAGCCCGTACTAGATTCAAGTTCTTTGCCTAAATGTTGCCAATTTTTGACGTTTTAAATCGCAACTTTGACATTTTGAGGAAAATCCCAATAAATTTTTATTTAAATGCCTATAACTTTTTTGTCTTTTGATCTACAGAGCTAAATTCTGGTAGGTAGCTTACGTATTATGATATAAACCCGCGTACCAAATTTGGTTGCCCTTACTTTGTTAATTTTGGAGATATAAATTTTTTACAATTTTTTTCGAAAGAAAACTCAAAATTTTCCGGGAAAACCTGGGCCGATTTTCCTGGCTAACGAACTTATCCAAGCCATTTATAAAAGGAAGGTACTCACCAAATTTAATCAAAATCTGCCCATAATTTTTTGAGTTATCGGTGTGATATATATATATATATATATATATATATATATATATATATATATATATATATATATATATATATATATATATATATATATATATATATATACAGGGTGTCCCAATAGTGTGTAATTCCTCCATATATCCCTTACCCTTAGAGCTAGCCGAAAAAACTTTAAACAAAATTTTCTTGGGATTATCTAAGCTATATCGAGAAAATATATTCAGCTTTATGGAACTTCCGGTTGCACCGGAAGTAGCTATCAACTTCGTTATTTTAAATAAAATGCTATACTTTTTATTACATTTTTGGATAGAGATTAAAAAATAAGTGTGACTTTATGTAGCATTCCCTATAGCTATCTTTGATATTTTTGAAAATATTACGACTTTCTTTTTTTTTAGCTCCGATTTATGTGTTATTTGAAACGTCTGCCGTGAGCTGAGTTTTGAGTTTTGCTACCTTAAATTCTAAATATCAATAGACGACATTTAGTACTTTAAGATGGTTAAAGAATAATTCATCATTATTGTACAGGGTGTATTATTTTGGGGTTACAGCATATCGAACTTTAAAGCAGCATAACTTGTGTTTTTCAAATGGAGCACCCTGTTTTTTATGGATTAATCAGGTAGATCATTAAATTCTGCATCGACTTAATATAGGTCTTCCTATAGCTATAGTTGATAGTTTTTGAGTTATAGTGGTTTATTTTAGTTTCGCTTGTAAAAATAATGGTACTGTCAGATACAGTAGGCGCAGAGAATGAAACAACTAATATTTTTTGTCAGATGACAGATAAATGTCATCTAACCAGAACTATAGCTATTTTCAGTTCTCAGGTGTTTGAGCTAAGTTTTATGTGCTAACTTTTGTGTTATTTAATTTAAAATGAATTATAATACTGAAGAATTAGTTGATATGACACTTATTATAGGCGAGTGTCAGCGAAATTGTTTTTTAGCATCTCGTGTATACGCACAAACATATCCGAATCGAAGACATCCTCAGGAAAAATGTTTCGTCAAATTGTTGGACCGTTTTTTGCGAACTGCTAACGCCAATTATGAAATGACCACAGGCAAAGGGAGAGTAAGCGGCAATGAAGAAAACGAATTTTGTATTGTTGCATCGGCATTAGATAATCCGCACACAAGCGTGAGGAAAGTTGCCGACGAAATAGGAATATCAAAATCTTCAGTGAACAGAACATTGAGAAAATACAAGTTTCATCCATATAAAATGAAGCTGCAGCAGGCATTGACGAATGCAGATTTTCGAAGTCGCCTCAGTTTTTGTGAGTGGGCAGTGGCAAAGTACAATGAAAGTGAGAATTTTTTTAATTACGTGATGTTCAGTGATGAATCTTCATTTTCAAGTTGTGGTAGGGTTAATGGGCACAACTTTCATTATTACGCTTCAGAAAATCCAAACTTTTGCAGATCAGTTGACAACTAGCACCGTTTTACGATAAATGTTTGGGCTGGAATAATTGGGACTAATATTATTGGGCCATATTTCTTTGATGGGCACCTCAACGGGTAGGGATATCTGCGTATATTGCAGGAAGATGTAGAAGCTTCTTTGGACGATTTGCCTCTAGATAACAATCGACGTATGTGGTTTATGCAGGACGGGGCACCAGCATATTATGACACAAATGTTCGCCGATTTTTAAATGATCGGTACCCCAATAAATGGATAGGGCGAGGTGGTCCCGTCTCGTGGCCTGCAAGATCTCCTGCCCTCACATGTCTAGATTTTTTCCTGTGGGGCTATATCAAGGAAATTGTGTATCAAACACCGTCCAACACCCCACAGGAACTGAGAAATAAAATTGCAGTCGCGTGCAGGGCAATAACTTCGCAAATGTTGAGCAATGTTCAAGAAGAATTCTTAAGGAGGGTTAGATTGTGTATTCAGGTCAATGGGCAAAATTTCGAATAGTTCTAATGTATCGCTTTTTTTAGATTATTTTTTCTGTTAATGACTGTGGATTATTATTATTATTATTATTATTATAGTTATGTTATTATAGTTTACTTCACTTTCTGGTTCGCATAATTACAACTACCTTTATTAAACTGTGTTTCACTTTTTGTATGGTAAAAATATGAATATGTCCATTATATAACAATCATTGCATGTAGTTGCATTCGATAAGTTTTTTTGTCGACAGATTATCTAGTTACGAGGATATGATCAAGTGATTTGCATCGTGACTATCTCATTTTATTTGGTAATTCTATTCAAATTATTGTTAAAACAAACATTTATTAGACGGAAGTAAGCTCAAACAATGGAGATATAAAAACTGCTGACTTTCTTGTCAAGGAGACGTTTAGGTGTCACCTGACATTGTTCACATGCTCTGTGCCTCATACACTGACAATCTGACAGTACCATTATGTGCCTCATACAGTGACAATCTGACAGTACCAATATTTTTACAAGTGAAACTAAAATAAACCACTATAACTCAAAAACTATCAACTATAGCTATAGAAAGACCTATATTATGTCGATGCAGAATTTAATGGTCTGCCTGATTAATCCATAAAAAACAGGGTGTTCCATTTGAAAAACACAAGTTATGCTGCTTTAAAGTTAGATATGCTGTAATCCCAAAATAATACACCCTGTACAATGATGATAAATTATTCTTTAACCATTTTAAAGTATCAAATGTCGTCTATTGATATTTAGAATTTAGGGTAGCAAAACTCAAAACTCAGCTCACAGCAGACGTTTCAAATAACACATAAATCGGATCTAAAAAAAAAAGAAAGTCGTAATATTTTTACAAATATTAAAGATAGCTATAAGGAATGCTACATAAAGTCACACTTATTTTTTAATCTCTATCCAAAAATGTAATAAAAAGTATAGCATTCTATTTAAAATAACGAAGTTGATAGCTACTTCCGGTGCAACCGGAAGTTCCATAAAGCTGGATATATTTTCTAGATATAGCTTAGATAATCACAAGAATATTTTGTTGAAAGTTTTTTTGGCTATCTCTAAGGGTAAGGGGTATATAGAGGAATCACACTATTGGGACACCCTGTATATATATATATATATATATATATATATATATATATATATATATATATATATATATATATATATATATATAACATATAAAAATTGAAACTGACCCCGGATATGTGTTCTGGGGGGCCTAATTAGCGCTCATTTGAAGAAATTTTTTCAAAATTCAAAAGTCGGGATCTCCTCATTAGTGAATTTTTTTTAAAGAAAATTCACTAAAACCAAACTTAAGTAACACAGAGACAATAGAGGTCGCTGGCAAAACAAATAAGGAAGTTCAAAAACAAAATGGCCAACAGGTTCAAATCTTTAAAATAGGAACTTTTTAGCCTTATGTGTGGGCTCGATAAGTAGTTGATTTTATTTTGAAAGAGATACAGGTTCGATTCCTGATATATGCCCCTTGATATGGTAGTGTCAAACAAATACGAAGAGGTACTGAATAACTAAACAGTAAGCTCAGAAACAATGGTTGGTTACAGGTTCAATTACCGATGTTTGCAACTTTCTTAGTTTTTAAGTTAACCCCCACGTGTTTGGTGTCGTGTTACTCGTCTAAGTAAGCAGAATTCAAATATGGCATATACGTATGTGCGAACTACTTTTTTAATTATTTTGTTTAAAGGTAGGTAAGGGTGTCATTTATTTCGTCTTAGTGGGTAGTATTCAAAAATAAAAGGATCCACTATTTTGATTTCATACATCATGACATTTTGTAAAGATAGATGTTGACGCATGCTCAAACCAACTTTCTTAGTTTTTAAGTTAACCCCCACGTGTTTGGTGTCATGTTACTAGTATAAGTAAGAAAAATTCAAATATAGCATATGCGCATGCGCAAACCAACTTTTTTTAGTTATATATATATATAACGCTTGTGCAAAAATGAGATAAAAGACTTAAAACCCTTATCGCGGAAGATCCGTGAGATGTAAGAGAGAACCAACATATGCACGGTGTTAAGGAGGCGAAACCAAATTGGAATATACAATAAAATGGCAACTTCTGGTCTAAAATTTAAATCCTTATATCTTTTGAACGGAAAGTGGTAGAAAGGAACCAACTTTAAAAATATATCGCTTCGTAAGAAGGTCCACAGGAAAATGAGATAAAAACTTGAAACCCTTATCGCGGAAGATCCGTGAGATGTACGAGAGAAACAACACATGCACGGTGTTAAGGAGGCCAAACCAAATTGGAATACACAATAAAATGACCACTTCCGTTCTAAACTTTAAATCGTTATATCTTTTGAATGGAAAGTGATAGAAATGAACTGACTTAAAAAATATATCGTTTCGTAACAAGGTCTACAAGAAAATGAGATAAAAAAACTTCAAACCCTTTATCGCGGAAGATCGGTGAGATGTACGATAGAACCAATACATACACGGTGTTCAGCAAATCAAACTCTATAAGCATACCCAATAAAAATGTTACTTCCGGTAGACACTTCCGGTATAGCTATTCTTAGAGCTACATACATGTGTGATACATCCAAAGAATCAGCTTGTTGAACAGAAGAAAGAAATATAGTTTTTAAGTAAATCAGAACAAGTTGTGTTAACACCTAAAAACAACACACTCTCTCTTAGACTTAATGAAGTTACTTTCAGAGAAAATTTCAAGCTTACCATGATGACCAGTATTCAATAACGTATTTAAATGTTGACTACATCAAGTGATACGTGCTACAGACAAATTTTAGTACACCTTCTTAGACTTATTGAAGTTGACGGCACAGACAGCTGTCAAGTGTACCTAACAAACCAAAGTAAATATGTCTTGAAGAACAGTCTTCAATTCTCCTAAACCAACACGTCTCTATGATTTCAGAGTAATCTTAGCCATGTGATCAGTCAAACTAAGTATCTTGAAGTGTAGCTTTTATGTATATGGCATATAAAATAAGAAAACCAAAGAGTTCATTGCCTATTACAACAACAAACTGGCGGAACATTTTGGACCAACTGAATTCCGTTGGTCCAAATGTTCCAGCAGAAGGAGCTGACTTAGTACCTACAACTGCTACATACTTAGTAATCATTAGCGAGACTATCATTTCAGAGTAATCTTAGTCATGGAACACTCTAACTAACTGTCTTGAGATGTGGCTTTATGTATCATTGGTTCGAAAATAAGAAACCTAACGAGTTGATTGCCTATTACAACAGTCAGCTAAAGGAACATTTGGGGTATCGGAATACCGATACCCAAAATGTTCCAACCGAAAGAGCCCACTTAGAGTCATCTCCAGGGGCTCGAAATACCGATGCCCTAGAAGTGGCGGAAGCAACATCTCAATTAACACCAACAACCGCTACACACTTGGTGGACTTTGGTATGTTTCGTATTAAATTCGGTTTGTTACATAACCAAGAATTTTTTTACGAAAAATTCAACAAATTTTTATTTCTGCGTAAGCGAATTTAGTCAGAAATATAGAACCAATCTCCAAGAAACCGAAGTAAAATGATAAGAACATTAAGAACAAACATTCCGATACCGAAGTGATCCTAAACACGCCATATGATGCAAATTCTGTAAATCTCTTTAACAGAAGAAAAACAGAAGTCAAATACCTTAAGACAAATAGAACCGACGTACATAAGAGATGTGTCTGAGGAGAAGTGTATTCAGAACCTTATTGAGTTTACTTAGTTTTAAGTATACGAATATAACAGTCTATGTACCAACCAACCAGGGCAACACAACTAACCAACCAACCAACTAACTGTTTTTGAGGTGTAGCCTTTATGTATGTATGTAATTTAATTTTCGATAGTGTAAAAATAAAATTAAAAAGTGTGATATATGAAAAATAAGAAAACTTAAGAGTTAACTGCCTATTACAACAACAAGCTACAGTCATATCCAGGGGTCTGGTATACCGAACCCCTAGAAGCGGATGCAACGTTTCAATTAACACCTACAACTGATACATACTTGGAAAAAATGGGTGGAGCTCAGACTGTAAACGACTTGATAGGTGGTACATATGTTTGCAAGATGCTCCTCGTCTTAATATTCGACAGACAACACAACTTATTGTTTTCACCTTCGCGTCTTAATATTCAACAAACAGCAACGACAGCTGTCTTACAGGACAGACAGCTGTCTTACAGGACAGACAGCTGTCTGACAAGAAAGACAGCTGTTAGACAGCTGTCTGACAGCTGTCTGTCCTGTCAGACATGATTGGATATCTAACAGGCTAAATTTAGAATCGAATCTTTGCAAACATATGTACCACCTATCAACAGACAAGTAGGTTTGAAATTTAAACACAGAGCGGTTAAAAAAAATCAACACATTATCAGATACGCAATCCAAGAGTAATATACCTATAAAACAAATGCATGTTTGCAGATTTCATAAAAACCTAAATAAAAAACATTAAAATGTTGTGTGGCAAGCTTGAGATTGTAGTAATCTACTTATCCACTATGGTGTTTATAGTTACATGTGCTCTACAAAACAATTCAATAAATGTCATAGATTATAATATAAAGTTTAGTATATGTAAAGTTGTTTCGAAGGTTTGAAAGATCAAGGTTTTAAAAATCTACAGTAAAAATAAATAAATTTAACACAATTTGGCATTATCGTAGGTTTTTCATAATGATTAGATATTTATGTGTTGTGAACTCAATAAACACTTAAGGTTGGATAGTTAAATAAAGTATACTCGTCAATTGCTGGTAATTATGTAACCTTTATCTTTGATTACATTTTAAAGTTTTTAGTTTTTGTATACTCACAATACTCCCAACTCCACCAAAGTAAAGTCCAAGCCTCTAGGAAGTGTATAGCAGTCTTTTTCATCAACAGAAACGGTTATATTCAGTCCTTGTAAAAACGAGTATATGATTTTACCAAAGTGGTCGAAGACATCAGAGGCTGTACAAGAGTCGGGGATACATATAGACCAAGCCAAAGCAGCATTTTTTACAAACAAATAAATTTTGCTAAATCTCTGAAAATAAAGAAAATAAAGAGCAAAAATGGTATAGCGGTTGTTTCGTTTAGTTATTGTATTTGTTGTGCAGTGCGGTTTTAAATTTAGTTTTTTTGGGAATTTTGATTAAAAAAAATCGATTATAGGGAAGTAATAAATTTCGTATTATCGAGCAATTTGTTGAATGAGACTGAACTTGAGCCGCTAGAACCAATATATATGGTCCGCTAAGTTAAAATATATATATATATATATATATATATATATATATATATATATATATATATATATATATATATAATTTTCGTAAAAAATTTAGATAAATTTCTATGAAAATTTGCTACCATAACGCACCTGCCGCGTCTAGACTTTTTTGTCTTCGATTAACAATTGCACTTTTCTTACTTCTCTCTCTGGGAAGTAATTTTTCCTCCGTTTAATATAAATAAGGGTGCATTTTATGTTTTTTTTTACAAATCCTATGCACTGGCCTATATAATCCTAATTGCAGTTGAAACTTGAAACAGCACACTTCTGACATAGAATAAACAATTTATTGTACTAACTATTAACAGAGAATCGTAAAGTAATGAGCTTGATGAGTCAATACTCCGTAGCGAAAGACGTGCTTCTTAGGCCAATATCATGCGAAAATCTGTCCGCGCGGACATCAGCTGCAATCCAGGTAAGGATAATTGAAAAATATCTAAATAAAAAAGACATCGAGAACTCATTTAGTATAGCAACATGGAATGCTAAGAAGTTTATTAAGGTTATGGAAACTGGAAGAAACAAATAACAATGTAAAAAGGGAACACAGATATACTTAGCATGACGGAATGTAGGGTGTCCGAAAAATGTAGGCTTCAAGAGTGATAATATCATAATGATATATAGTGCAACAAAAAACTCGGGAAGGAATAGAGAAATATGAAGTAAAAAATACATGCCATATCAAAGATAGGATACTTATGGACACAATCGTCGCAAAGCCTCAGAATATCACGATAATACAAGTGTATTATCTATGAATAGTAAATATGCCATACAAATAGAAACCTTTTATTGTGTAGAAAAACGAGCCATGTATATTAAATTTATGCATCCTAATATTTAAATCCCTGTATATTTAAAAGAGTGTTGAATATTTTGGGTTAAATAATAAATATCATGAGAATTGAAAGAATATAGAACAATGTTTTGTTTTTACGTATATTGTTTTGGTTGTCTAGTGAGGATCGTTATAATATAAAGAACACAACAATGCTTTGTTTTTGTACATAGTATTTTGTTTAAAGAAAATAACTTTTATTTTGTCCCAGTGAATAAGTAAATGTGAAGTAGGTATAGTCACAGTGTTTTTCAGGTTGTTTTTATTGTCAGTAAATAATAAAAAGACACAATGTTAGCATATAAACGCGGGGACGTTTTTTTCTATAAGTGTAACTAATAAGAAGTTGGACAATGTCAAGATGCAGGACTAATGAACTCTGTATTGCACAGTCTATATCCAAAAGGAGAGTTTTTTTGAGAGAAAGGTATATATTTAAAAAAACAGGAAAATATAGGAGGCATTCCATGATAAATTGCGGCAATGTGAGTTGAGGATTCCATGATAGACTGCGGCAATGTGAGTTAAAGAAACATTCGATTATAAACTGCGGTGAGGTGAGGTAAAAGATATTAAGTGTGGAACTGCTAAAGTGAAACGGATAAGTGTAATTAGCACTCGATTTTAAACTGCCTTAATATAAGATGGCAGGGTAATGAATATTAATCAGCAATAGCAGTCAAGGTAGAAGAAAAATTTCCACGTAAAGGGCTATACAAAATAAGCCCGATATCAATTAATTGCCCCAATGAAATGGTGAAAGTAATAAAATCCAAATAGGTAATCCAGTGGCGAATAATACAAATCTCAATGAAGAACCAATTAGATACATTAACCAGTAAGTCAATCTTGTGTATATTGTAGTTATAAATGTGCAGATTTTTTATATTGTGTTTACTTTTAAAGATTTCAGTTACATTGATAAATTTTGTATAATATAAAGAGCATTAAGGGGGATATGCTGATAAACGCCGAATTAATAGAGCATAGTTTATTTAATTCATTGTTAAAATAAGATGTTGATTTGTGTGATTTATTGACAACGATCAATAATAATTTTTGATATAGCTATGTTTTTCAAACGAATTTAAATAACCAGAAATAAAAGATTATAGCTTGTAGTTATATAGTCTGTTTAATTTAACCCATATAAAAAATTTAATATCACCAAATAAGTCTATATTCAAATATATATCAATTAAAAGAGTAAAATCAATAAAAACTCAATTGAAAATATTTTAACGAAATTTCTAACACTCTGCATTAACAAAAATATACAAATAAGGTACATCAAAACAAAAATGTTGGCATCATTTCATTTTTATAAATGTTAATACTTTAGATAAAGAGGAAAAAAGTGCTAAAAATACTAAGGCAATATATATATATATATATATATATATATATATATATATATATATATATATATATATATATATATATATATATATATATATATATATATATATATATATATAATGTTTTCAATCTTTTTAGATGTCCCGCAGTAAATCAGGCATAAAAAGGCCAGTTCCATCGAAGGCAGTTATGGAATCTGCCGTACAAGATGTTATTAATAACGGTTTGTCTCTGCGAATTGTTGTAGATAAATGCAAAGTTGCAAAATCTTCTATAGGACGCTACGTAAAAAAGATGAGGTGTAATGCTCTGACCAGTTTTTCTGATGCTCCTAAGTAAGATATTGACAGAATATTTTCACCTGAAGAAGAACAGTTGGTTGATTATTTGAAGCATGCTGCTCAAATTAACTATGGCCTGACAGTGTACCAGACCAGAAAACTAGCATATGACCGTGCACTTGCGACTAAGAATAATGTGCCTGCATGGGAAGAAAATAAAATTGCTAGAGTGAGTTGGTTTCGCATGTTTCGTAAACGTTATCCTGAACTATCATTGCGAAAGCCTGAAGCCACAAGTCTGGCACGTTCAACACCTTTTAACAAAACAACATTCTCCGAATTTTTTTCCAATTATAGGAAGGTTCTAACAAGAGGAAAATTCGAGGCATATCAGATCTAGAATGCGGACGAAAGTGGTTACAGAACAGTTCATATTCCTCCTAAAATACTAGCTGCTAAAGGGGTTAAGCAAATCGGAACCATGATATCTGGAGAACGTGGGTCTAATGTAACAATAATTGTTGCTATAAATGGTGTGAGTAGCACTGTACCTCCTCTGTTTTCCCGAGGGTCCACTTAAAGCAGCATATGTTGAAGGGGGCTCCCCCGGGTTCGATTGGAGCAGATAACACAAGTGGTTGGTCAAATGAAGATTTTTTTTTAATTTATTGAATATTTTTTATCTCATGCGAAGCCTTCATTAGAAGAACCTTACCTTTTAATTTATGACCACCATGAATATCACATATCCCTAATGTCATTGACAGAGCTAAAGCAGCGGGCCTTTATTTCTCAACGATACCTCCACATACAACTCACAAGTTTCAGCCCCTTGATAGGGCAGTTTTTGACCCTTTTGAAGGCTACTATGATAAAGCCTTAAACGAATGGATGTGCACTCCAGGAAATGTGGGCAAGCCCCACACAATATATGATGTTTGTGAAATTGCTGGTAAGGCTTATGAATTAGCTTTTACTCCAAAGAACATCATTAGTGGTTTTAAAGTTCCAAGTATTATACCAATAAATGAAAATACATTTGATGAGTCAGAATTCCTTCCTGCATACTTAACCGATCGTCCAATGTCAACTACAAATGCCGAGACAGAACTACCTGCCGATGATATTTTGCCATCAACCGCTGTAGAAAATGTGATTCCCCAGAAGATTGTTCTCTAGCAGATCATAACGAGTCGTCATCAACAAGGTGTGACTCATTGGAGGTTTTAGATTAACTGGAAAACTGATCTTCTCCTGTTCCCAATATAAAAGTAACACCTATGATGGTTAAACCGTTTCCCAAAGCCGAGGCGAGAAAAACATGATACAGACGAAAAAAAGGAAAATCACTTATTTTAAACCCACTAAAGGACATACGTAAAAGAAAAAATCAAAAGCATCTGTGGTACGGAAAAATACTGACAGTAGTAGTAGCGATAGCGATATAAATGTGATTATTAATGATAATGAATCGAATGGCCTAGATGAAATGCATGAGGAAGAAATAGAACCCGATAATTTAAACGGTTCTATCGAAGTTGGTGATTATATTCTGGTAAAATGCAGCGGAGAAAATTTGAGACTGGCAAAGAAGTCAACCTCAAATTTATTTTTGGAAAAATATTTTAAACACATGAAATAAGGTAACAATTTAAACGTAAATTAAAAATCTTGGTTCTCGGCTTCGTCACACAGGGTTCTCCCCCTTCTGCAAGCCTGCAACCACCCTCAATGCATTAACAAGAACAAAGTAAACAAGAAAAATATCTTTGCAACAACCCCCAAGAAAGTTGTGGGACCTGTGGTGAATAAGGGTTCTGGGCGAAGTAAACAGGATTTTAAGGAAGTATACCTTCAAAATGGGTAAAAGGTAGGTTATAGAGGTCCAGCTAGCTGGTTTCTTCGAACTTTCCGCTCACATTTCCTTTTTATCTTCTTTTCCGCCCAGCACCTCTATTCATTCATGGTCCTGAAACTTTTGCAAGAAATTTTTCTTGTGGTGCATTCAGAAAGGGTTTGTAAGTATGTTTCTGAATTTTTTTCTAAAAGTCTCCCGTGTAATAAACTGCAAATTTACCGAAAATTTATTTTTATATCCAAAAGGAATGTACTTGCCAAATTATAAACGTGGCAGGTATTTTTACTTATTAATCGCTTGGATGATCCACTTCAGTCAACTCAATTGAACCACTTTCTGCAAACAAAATAACAAAAAAAAGTTTTTTAAAAGAAATTTGTAGTTATTTTTCAAATATAGTACCCACACTGCCTTTATATGGGTTTTACTATGTATCAAAACTGAAGATCCTAGTTTAATGGGAAATTGAGTTATCAGTATCTCAAATATTAAAAAAAATCGCTACCATAATGCACTTGCTGCACCTAAACTCTTTTCAACACTTATTTACTATTACTGTATTTATACTTTTTGAAAATGAAATAAATATACACAATACAACATTTTGAATTAAAAATTTTAATAATCTACACTCTACATCTGATTATATATGTAATTTAAACTGCTTTATGATATTGTGTAGTTTCCTTTACTTCAAATGTTCCATAAAAAGTAAAAGCTAAGAGTAAAGAAAACCATAAGTAGCTAAGTACCCTAGGTATTATACTTATATTAGTTTGCGGTAGGTGTATTTCTACTTGAAATAATTTTGTTTCACTTTAGTAATACAATACCTACATGCATTCATTAATAACGTGAATCTGATATACATAACCACTTTTTTATTTGTTTGATTGGATGTTAGAATCATAATATACTGCAGCCACAGTGGACGACCAAAGGCATTTGTTAAAGTTATGTTAAAAGTAAAAGTTGGGTTATTATTTACCTACTATTTGTATTAACCTTAGAATATAGGTAGTTGTCTAATATTCTGACATTCTTCGATATTAGAAGGAGTCGATTTAGAGGTTATGCGCAGAACGTACACGTTTCTCTCGTGACTCCTGTCAGTTAACAAATGACAAATTTTGGTGTTGCCAGATTAAACTAGAGAAATGGAGATGGCTTTTAAATGCCGTGAAAATTGGAAGATTAATATTTATACATAATAAAACGTAGTTCTAGATTTCTTTTAACCAAATTGAATCAATTTCACTAAAATTTTTAGCCTGTCCGTTTAAAACTTAATTTGAAGATTTTGTTTGCAATGGCAGCGGAAGATTATAGGCATCCATTTAGAAGTAATTTCAGGTTATATCGTAGATTATTAATTTTTTATTTAGTTATAACTCAACTGAACCAATTAAGTTCAAATTTGGTAGGTAGGACCACTTGTACAATGTGTACGTGTAAAGTTTTTAGTTTATCTTTTCTAGTAATTAATAAATATTGCGTTTTCAAGCAGTTTTTTGTATTTTTTTCTAAAAGTCTTTAATTGTCAAAACTGTCTAACGAACCCCTATATATATATATATATATATATATATATATATATATATATATATATATATATATATATACTTTCTAACTGACCTTGGATTTGGTTTCTAAGGGCCCTAATTCGCGCTGAGTTGAAGAATTTTTCTTAATGAAAATTCACTAAAACTGGTTTATGAGAAGAAAACAAGCACTAGTGCGGCCAGTGAAAGCTATCTACGTCCATATTTAGCGAGTTACACGTTATTTAATAAGACTGAGTTATTTAGTGGTTATTTCATTTAAGATAATACGATTGTTTTTAGGAGGCTTTTAGCCATTTCCGTTTTTTGTCACTATTAAAAAATCTGTAGAATAAGCACTTGCCGCAATAATTTCTAAATAAAATATTTACCCTTCTGGTAACATTTCTGTACTCCAGTATCTTTTGCAATAGTTCTATGTCTGGTTCAATTTTTATCGTGCAATGTTTGCCACGAATTGGTCCATATTGAGAGTTGTGATATATTTTGATACACTGACTAAATGCTCCAAATTCCATAAGATTACCCATTAAAACTCCGGACTGCAGTTTTGACGAAGAGTCAAACACTAAAATAATGACATAAAGAAGTAATGTTATTATTACTATATAACACCAATTATATGTATTAATTTAAATATTATTAAAATTATATTAAGAGCCTCGGCGGTTCAGGGGTAAGAACGTGTGCCTCTGATCGAAGGGTAGTGGGTTCGATTCCCAGGGTTCCCCTTTTACTTTTTCAGTACATACTGGAAAATTAACATCAACCGAGGTTATGACTTTGCCTTTGAGCAAGTTGAATCTCTCCACGTTTCATCCTTCGGAGGGGGCGTAAAACCGTTGTTCCCGCCTCCATGCACTGTTGGGCACGTTAATGACCCCTACCCCCTTTACAAAAAGGCTGGAGTTCGGCAACATTTCCAGGATAGTGAAGTGAAACTGTTCCGTGACGCCGGTGATTGGCCATAGTCGCGGAAATGGACCGACGTTAAAATACAAAAAGAAAAAATTATATTACCTATGTAAATACTTAAAAATCGCAGCGGGTCTATAGAACGTACGTATCACTAATGACAATTTAGAATACAGGTAACGAGTACTGGATCCGAAAGTGGCAACTACATGCGAGTATTAAAAAGCCTGGACGCAGCAAGTGCGTTATGGTAGTGAATTTTCTTAAAAATGTTTTTAAAAGCAAATATGTTTTTTTAAGAAAGCAGGCATCAAATTTGGTTACCAGTATAATCTATATATTGGGCCACCCTGTAATTGTGGAAATATTTTTTAAGATGTAGCTCAAGACACCCTATAATTAATGTATACAACTTTTTTTCGTAACTTGCATAATAACGGATATATTGATCTTTAACGATTTTTTACAAAAATTCGACAAAAATGATATGCCATGAAACGATTAACTCTATAGCCAACACTACTGCTAAAGCATCAGAGAAAGGGTCTATGAAATTAATTTTCTGGGAATATTTTAGTAAAATGAGGGACAATGACGATTGAAACTAAGAGTTCAGGCTTTGTAAAACATTATTCTTGAGACATTTTCCTTCCATAGATCATATTAGTTTCAGGGTCACTGCCTAAATATTACCAATTTTGACGTTTTAAATCGCGACTTTGACGTTTTGAGGAAAACCCAAATTTATGTTTCTTTAAATGCCTGTAACTTTTTGTCCTTTAACCTGCAAAGCTAAATTTTGGTGGGTAGCTTACCTATAATTATATAAATCCGTGTACCAAATTTCGTTGCCCTTACTTTGTTAATTCCGGAGATATAATTTTTTTTCGAATGAAAACTCAAAATTTGCCCTGAAAACCTTGTCCGATTTTCCTGACTAAAAGTGTATTCACAAGACATGGCGGCAGCTTAACACTACCGTCACGCTGTTTTACGGTAAGTATACAAAAACATACTTGTTTAAAATACAACCTACACCTTGAGACACTCTTCACAGACACAAAGTAAAATAGTTGCTTCTAAAAAATCTGAAACAACACTTAAATATTGACAATCCCAATACAGTGAATCACAGCCTTTAAAACGCTAATATGTATAATTGACGTCGCTATAAGAGTTGTATCCAAAGGTTTTAATTTTGCACCTACCCCTAAATTCAGCCCGAGAGAAAAAATAGTTTCTTAAGCGCAAAATGCCATAACATACATACCGAGTCACCAAGCTGAAATTACAGTACAATTAAGACAATTGCTAAGACTTTAAATTATTTTTTCACAAACAATAATCATTTGGCGATCCAAACCGGAACACATCCTTTATAATCTCACCAGCAGACACAGGCAACAGTACAGTTATATTACTCGACGAAACAGAGTATATACAAAAGTTGAACCATTTACTAAGTAGTATCGACTATGAATACATCCTTAACAATCCCGCAAACATCTTTGAAACTAAACATTTATTAACAACTACCAACTCAGCCCTGACATTAAAAAATAACTTATTTCGCGGGAAAAAACCTTCCCGCAGCATCTTAACGTATGCTCTCTAAAAAATACATAAGACTCATATTTCCCTTCGCCCTATTGTGAGTACCCTTTGTTCACCTACACAAAAACCTGCAAAACATCTAACGAAAACTCTTCAACCATTAGTAAAAATAGCTACATCCCATGCCTAAAACTAAAACCATTTCATTGACCCTCTTCAAACAGCATTATTTCTCAAAACCACATCCTTGTGAGCTTCGATATCATTTTATATTTACTGATAAAGCTCTTTAAGAATACCTCGAGATTTTAAAAAATAGTGCTGTAAATTGAATCATAACTTCCACATAGGTGTGATAATCTACGCTCCGCAGAAAGACATTTTCATGAAAATAATTTATGGTCCATGACTTGAGTACAAAGAAAATATTCGTATTGCTGTACCCATAAACTTCTAAAACAGTATATTACTCAAGTTCTAACGAAAAAAATGACAATTTTCAGCAAATCACCCCTCATTTTTCCCTTATCCCCTCAAGCGATCTTACCCAAAAACAATTCGATGCGTTCCTTTGTAGGGTGCTAACTGGATACCAAATTTGAAGATGATATCTCAATTCTTTCTAACCATCAGATAGAACGACAGGCCGACAGACCGACCGACTGACAGACAGAAACATTTTCGTACCAGAATCAAGTTTCTACCTGTTTTGACGATTTTACGCAGCTTTAGCAAAAAAACATTTCTAAATTTCTGTCACCCCCCATTCGTCCCTAAACCCTGGAGCGATTTTACCGAAAAACAATCTAAACCGTTCTTTTGCCGGGTGCTAACCGTATACCAAATTTAAAGACGATATCTAATATCGTTATAGAGTTCTCGTGGCTACAAAGAGAGAGACATATAGACCGACAGAGCCCAAAAATTGTCTTTCCCAAATCATGTTTTCTATGTTTTGTCACTTTTGAAGACTTTTAAGTGAAAAAAGTTTTTGAAATTTTCTGTAAACCGCGTTTTGGCTCTTCTGTGGTTGTGTCTAATGCGCGGGCACCTTATACCAGTGACACCTGAAGACTTTCGTGAAATCCAAGGTTCCGCATTCTCCAATCTCGCCTTTCACGACAACTCGTCGGGTGGACGATACAGAATGGATGAAATATTTCCAGGATTAACTTCTGTTAATACATGTGATAGAATGTCAATCTACACTGCGTGTTTCAGTTTAGTAGCGCAACATAGTCTTGAACATGCCCATGCTGAAAAGTGTGATGATGAAATAGACCGGATCATAACAGACCCCATGGATACCCACGTGATTGCCAGAAAAGTTTGTGAGAAGGTATGCTCCAATTGTATCTGAGTATCACGGGAACTATATATACATGGTTGCCTCCTCTTTAGATGATTGGGTAGGAAATTTGCTAGACTATATTATACTACTGTATGCAATGTGGATTGACACAGGTAGTTATTCCATTACATGTCATCAACATGTTATGTTGAGACAACATAATACCTAGTTACTCACGAGATGGAGACATTGCAATACATCCCACAATGTTTTCTAAGGCCTTTAGCCAAATTGCTTTGGATGTGTTGTGATTGTCATTAGTATAGAACACTGGCGAGCTCTAGTTGAATCAAAACCGGTATCTACTTCAAATGATGGTTATTGCATCTAGACATGCATACAAGATTATGTTTCCTACCAAGTTTCTAGCTTATAGCTTTTTGTATAAAATACTTCATAAAAGGCGAAGCATATGTATCTTAAAGACATCGTGAACTTAAATGTTGTGCCACAAGATGGGTGTGTACTCTTTGAATAGTTAGATATTATATGTCTTTGTAAATATGCTTATCGGGGAGGCATTTCAAAGGTTATATGCTCTAGGAAGATACAAGAAATTGCAATTAACTGTTTGACAAGTGTGTAATTTGAGACTTGCCGCGTGAGCTTTTTGGCTAAAAAAGGTGTGCCAATTTAAGTTCAGATTCTGACAATACAATTTCTAAGGAAACATTTTGATGAAAATAACGTTAGAAAGGCAAGGCCTATCTGACTTTTTTTCTGTGATCTAGAGAAAAACGATCGACCGTGTGAAAATAATCTCAAATTTCTAAAGGTAATCTGCGGAAAGGTACGTTTCTAGTACCACCCCAGGCATAAAAATAATGTTACAACTATGGAGGAATATGTGCTTTTAGTGAATTTTCGTAGAACAAATTCACTAATGGAGATATCCCCACTTTTAAATTTTGAAAAAAAAATGCAAATGAGCGCGAACTAGGACCCCTAGAACCTATATCCGGGGTCAGTTTCAATTTTTATATGTTTTTTGAGTTTTCATTCGAAAAAAATTTATATCTCCGGAAATCACAAAGTAAGGGCAACCAAATTTGGTACGCGGGTTCATATCAACATAGGTAAGCTACGTACCAAAATTTAGCTGTATAGGTTGAAGGATAAAAAGTTACAAGCATTTAATAAAAAATAAATTTGGGTTTTCGTCAAAACGTCAAAGTCGCGATTTCAAACGTCAAAATTGGTAATATTTAGGCAATGAACCTGAAATTAATATCAGCTATGAAAAGAAAATATCTCAAGAAGAATGCTTTACAAAGCCTGAACTCTTAGTTTCAATCGTCATTGTCCTTCATCTTACTAAAATATTCCCAGAATATTAATTTAAAATACACCCTTTCTCTGATGCTTTGGCAGTAGTGTTGGCTATAGAGTTTATCGTTTAATGGTATATCATTTTTGCCAAATTTTCGTAAAAAATCATTAAAGCTCAATATATCCGTTATTATGCAAGTTACGAAAAAAAATGGTATACATTAATTATAGGGTGTCTTAAGCTACATCTTAAAAAATACTTCCACAATTACAGGTGGCCCATAAGTCGCTGGTGATTCAAAATATATTTTTTATCCGAACACGCCCTATGTTATTGCATTTTTGCATTTTCCATCGAAATATAATACATCTTTGTAAGAAAAGAAATTCGGGACGCAAAAAGTGCGTTGTGGTAGCGACTTTTCATTAAATGCTTCAAATTTGAATAGCTCAATTTGATATTAACCTATAAGGTTGACCAGGAAACCAGTTTTTTCGGGAACAATTTAAGTTTAAATTCGGAAATTTTTGTACATTTTCATACAATAAAGTTATTTTGATGAAACATGGCATATTGTTTCTACTATATAGATTGATGCCTGCTTTCTTAAAAAAACATGTTAGCTATTAAAATCATTTTTTTGAAAATTCACTACCATAACGCACTTGCTGCGTTCAGAAGTTTTTAAAGTATGTAGTAGTAAAATGATACTGCTAATTTTTACAATTCTAAAAACATGTAAACACAAGCAATGGTGCTCTAAGACTCGTATACACAATGTGGAAAGGTTCGATTTTTTGAACAGTATGTCGCCATATATCTAAACGTCTGTGGCTTGTAGGTAACTTTTCCTAAGTAGGAAATTTTGTGTTTTTGAGGTATTAAATATAACCAGATTTTCAGAGCTTGAGCTAAGATTTGTAGAAAGGCCCGTGAGTTGGAAGTAGGCTACTTTACGTCTTATTGCAGATATTGGGCGAATCGATGAGAATGTACGGTGAAGAGTATTTTCATCCACGTGGCAGTGGGCTGGATTGTTGGCTGTTAATAGAAGGTCATTTATATGCAAAAGAAAAATAATGAGGGCCAAAACTTAACTCTGTTAACACCTGCATTAACTTATAATTCATCTTACCTAGCACCATCGACAACACCTTGTAAGAAGCATTTCTATAGAAAACAGGACGTTCATAAGCAGCTTGTAACACAATCCATATAATTAAACTTAATTGAGGAGTGCCGCAGGCCTGAGCCGATCGATTGCTTTACAAATATCCAATGAAATTCCATAATATTTTCCAAATTTTTTAGAACTCGTTGACCAAAGTATGTGAGAATATCATCAGTGGATCGGTTTTTACGAAATATGTACTTAGAATAATTGATTTATCGAGATATGTTACTGAACTTTTTTCGTAACCTTGGACCAAACGATAAAATCTGCGCCCACGTCGCACTTGTCTCCCTTTTTAGGAACGGATTGGACTGGAAGATAGAAATACCCCATTCGTAGACGACATCGAAATGTGGACACAAAATCAGTCAGTTCAGGAGTACAGATTTTAAGAACTAGTGCTGGAATTCCATCGGCTCCTGATGCCTTTTTAATGTCCAGATTTTCCAATATGCGCTTAAGAATGCAATTTCTGCAAATTATCTCTCTCATTTTTAAATTTTTAGCTGGAAGAGTTGGTGGAATCTCTCTCTCCGGATCAAGCGTGTGCATATTTTCTAATGAAAAACGTTTGACCATGTTATGATTTAAAAATATAAAGTCAAAATTACTTAAAATATACGTAGATTTCTAGTCTAAACAGGTTAAAGACTACTAATCTAAGATAAGATAACGTTATGATGCACCCTACGAATAACACCTACTTGTAAAATTTATATCAAAGTTTTATTCTAAAATAACATACAACAAACTGATACTTTCAAATGCTGAATGGCTTTCAGATTGTTGTGTCGTGGTCGAACTTACTTGCTAGATTTTTGCCCACCATAGCTGCTGGCCTCTTCAGAAGCTGGACACAAACAGTTTTAGTCTAGAGTCTAGTTACTCAACAAGTCAACAGCTTTGGTTGACGGAACGTTTAGCTACCAAATGAGCTCGATCTCCGCAAAATATTCTCACCACCAGCCATGAAAGTCTAAATTCGCTAAAAACGAATACTTACTTTGAAGTGCCCAGGGCTCAAAAGCTCTTAATCCAATATCGAATTCTTTTGAATGACTTTTACAAAGTGGGTTACCAACATCATTTAGAGTATACACCCCCACAATTTGATTCATTGTTAACCCTTGCTTTAAATTCAGTTTTACAGGGTCTCTGTTTTGTCTACCTTTACTTGATTGTTGGTCCTTTAAGGATGAATTAACGCTTTTATCTGATTTTACATTAACGCCTACTTCTTTATTACCGTTTACTAGCTTATGCGTTTTTTGAGAAACTTCAGGTAATGACAGAGTAGATTTTTTATTAGCATTATTATTATTTATTGTGGAATTACTTTCTGATTTATTTTTAGTTCGGGCAAGTGTAACCAAACCAAGCAAAACTATGAAGTGAAATGTAATAAACTTCATGATGGACGAGTAATAATGCTTCCTACACATTACACATAAATTTATATGCATAGGATGCGACAAACTTTTAAAGAAACTGAAAAGAAAAGAACCAGTTGTTTGTATTCTCAATAGCATATTATTATGAGTCATGCATATATCACTGACATAGATCATAGAAGGGTTTTATTATATTCCTACACCTAACATGGCTACCAGCCAACGGTCAATAAACAAATAAATTAGTTTAATGAGTGAGCTAAGTAATTTGTATTTTCCTCTTTACATAAACACTCTTATTTGAACAATATTTGGTTTTCAGCTAAGCATTCCATTTGGAGATTCTGATAATTAAACAAGTCAACTAAATAGAGTTTATTTGCGTTAATTTTCAACTGAATAGATCCAGAATGTAATTATTTGATAAATTGACTGTTCATTTGACAGTTGTTAACCCGCTTTTATTAGAAACTTCCACTTCAACAACATGTAACACACAAATATATCTTTTAATTAAATAAATGTTTTCTTATGCACCTACTAGTATATTATTCTAATGCTCAAAGCTAGATCAACCAACCGTCAACTATACAGTTTATTGTCACCGCAATACGGTTGCATTTTTAATAAATATTTTCAAACTTTAGAAGCCTTCAACTTTATTTACGAACCAGTTTTTTTAAAGATAATTGGTACGTAGTTTTGTTTAAATCTACATTTTACTATTATAAAAAAGTCTGGACGCAGCAAGTACGTTATGGTAGGTAGCGAATTTTCATTGAAATGCTCTACACATTTTTATGAAAATTATATATGTATAATGTAAGGAATGCTTTTTCTCACCCTGCTCACAGCGCTATTTTATTATGAAAATTCTCTGTAGGTATTAAATAGACACGGCAATATGTGAACAAGTTTCACGTTAAGTTTCATATATGTGGTCCCATTAGATCTAAAGTGTCAAGCGATGAGGGTTTAAACATTGTTTACTTAAATATAGATGTGCGGGGTGTGTGGAGTTCCAATATATCTCTCTTAGATTAAAGGGCCTCGCGCTATTCATGCTGCAGTTATCTATACACTTGAGAACTAGTTCGAAGAAACATTCTCGGGGACGTTTTTGTCATCCATCTTGTTTAACATTTGTGCATTAGCCATTGTATCGTTTAACGCGTTGGTTGCAGTAGAAAATTTAGTGTGGTGTTCATTGTTTTCTGGAAATTTACAGTGCACGTTATATATACCTGCATTCAGGTGAGTCCTCTCACAGAATGCATATGTTCGTTCGTTTATTGTACAGCTATTCTTTGCCTAATTATAAATTGAGAAATAATTTCAATAAGGATATGATTGAGGATGGTTTTAGGAAATCATTTAATAACTAGTTTATATGAAAATAAATTATAACTAGAGTTCAAAGTCAGTTTATTATTTATACGAGGCCAAGTTATAAATTAAGAAGTAATTATTATATTCAAATAAAGGGGCTTTATTAAATAATTTGATAAAAAGCTAAGTTTAAAGTACGTTTATTATTTATACGAGGCTAAGTTTTAAATTGAGAAGTAATTATCATATTCAAATAAAGGGGTTTTATGAAATAATTTGAATAATAGCTAAGTTAAATTACGTTTATTATTTATACGAGGCTAAGTTATAAATTGGTAAGTAATTATCTGATTTAAATAAAGGGGCTTTATGAAATAATTTAAGAATGAGCCAAGTTTGAAATACGTTTGTTACTTATACGAGGTTAAGTCAATATTCATGAATTAAGTAAGAGTTGAATTATGTCAGTTTGTTTAGAGTAAATAAAGTGGAGTATGTTTGAAAGTAAACTGATGATAGTTTGGAAGGTGTGAGGGACACCTTCGCTGTTTGCTCACCCAATAGGGCGTCATACTGGTAGAGGCGTTGGGTTTAGGCCCAGGTTACGTAACCGCAACACGGTTGTTTGTTTGCATCGATGGATTTCGGTAGGGATACAGCTGAGCTTGCTCTAGGTATCCATTGCACCTACTCCCGTCGATAGCTGGATATTGGAGAGGACACATCGTAGAGAATGCTCCGATGCGTCCATTGCACTTATCAGTATTCACGGTGGTACTGTTGTTGCTTTTTGGTTGATCTGGTAGCTTGACCGAGACACTGTGGTCAGTTCACCCGTTGGTCTCATTGCACGTGTCAGTCCCAGTGTAGGAGTTGGGCTACTTGGAGAAGGGCACACCCTGGAGTGTGCATCGTGTGCCCATTGCACTTCTCGGTATTCAACTCTGACAGTTACGAGCACTTTAGGTGAGGCATTGAACTGCGCCTCATTGCACACCTCTAAGCCGGCACTGACCTGGTGTCGGGTACGGCACCCAAACAAACACACAGGCGAAACTATTGTTTTAGAAACTATTATTTGAGTAACTAATGTTTGAATAATTATTGTTTGAGTAATTATTATTTGAGTAACTATCGTGTGAGTAACTACCTGGGTAATTATTGTCTGAGTAATTATTGTTTGAGAACCTAATGGTTGAGCATTTAGAGACATTGTTGAGAAGCAGTTCTGAGGCACTGATGTGCGCTGTTGAGAGATTATAATGTGGCTCAGATGAGCCTTGAGTAGGAATTGCTATTAATGTTGGAGTTGCTCAGTGGAGCGTTATGTCGAAACTGCTCTCAATGTTAGGTTGCTCAGTGGAGCTTTGAGTATAAATGGTGATTGATGTTGAGTCGCTCAGTGGAGCGTGTAATTGGTAAATGATTGATAAAATAATAATTGAATGCCCCTCGTATATATATATTAGGTTGTGCTTTAGATGAACAATGGTGTGTTCAGGTATGTTTTTAATTACAGGTTAGTGATGTTGTTACTGGACACATTTGACACCCCCTCGCCCGACTCATTACGCCCGTACATTAAGGCTTCGCCATCATTCTGACAAGTAATAAACCTTTTGCCTTTTGCATGATTACTCTTAAGTAGATAGCACAACTGCTAAGTAAAATATCGACTGGTGATTTACTGTTGAGCTATTTAACTATATTATGTGACCGCTGGCCGATTGTTATTATCATAATAGGTTATTTACTAAGAGGGTTGTAACCTTGTGTCATCGAAGGGTTACGTTCAATATATAATTATTCAATATATATATATATATATATATATATATATATATATATATATATATATATATATATATATATATATATATATATATATATATATATATATATATATATATATATATATATATATATATATATATAAGCTACTGACATCCTGACATCTCACGTTTCTTTCAGATTTTGGCTACGTTAAGCCATTTAATTTAGATATGTTTTGATTATTGCTGGTATAACACACTGATCAGCTCAAATAAGAGCGAAACTAGTATGTTTTTCCAGTAATAATCATATATATATATATATATATATATATATATATATATATATATATATATATATATATATATATATATATATATATATATATATATATATGACAATTGGGGGTTCGATCTACCCAAAAAACGATGTATTTTTTGTCACGCATTGTTGAGAGAGATATATAGCTAGGATGTGTGAGTTAGAGAGAGAGAAGGGAGCTGACTGCTCTCTGACCCCGTTCAAGCAGCTTTACTGCAGGTCTCTCTCGCGCTCTCCCAGGAGCATGCCTGGTAATAGGGAGTGGATGAGTGTAGATTACGTGGTTACCGGGTCAGTAGGGTCCGAGGGGGTGGTGGGGTAGAGTGTCTGGTGGCTGGTTGTAGTGTCGTGCTTGACTTTTAGATGACTTTGCAGGTGGATAGAGTGTGAATGTTGAATGTATCTTTAAAAAAGAAAATGTAGTTTGACCAGGATTTGAACCTCGATACATTGTGATAGAAGTCCGAGACGAAGACAACTGAGTTAATGCGACTTGTCCAGACGTGTAATATGTGTATAGACGCGGCCCCAGAATACCTGCAGGTCGACAGAGGAAGCTGAGGAGAGAGCCAGCTGCATCCTACACTTTCTCGGTCACGGGAGAGCCACACTCTCGGTCGATGGGGTTCTTGAGCATTAGGCGACACCGATACTTTCCTTAGCTAGTAATCTGAACCCGACTAAACTTCACAGCACTACTAAGAAAACTTCATTCAAAAGGTGTAAAATAGCCGTGCTTTAAAATATCCTAACAACTTGGTAAATGAAATATTATACATTAAACACTACAATAGCTGAGATAACGTTTGATTTCTTAAATATACAGTCATGTCCTATAAATATTTACATCAATAAATGTACCGTCAACCTAATGCCTGTCATCAGAATATAAAGTTGATGTCAGCTTGTTACTAACAACTATTGTTCATTCATGATTTCCTAGGACATAATTAAAACTATTCTAAGATTCCCACATGTGATATATTTTTTCCCTCGGGGCTCGTCCGCGTCTTTACCGCCTTGATAGCACGGCAGCCTTTGGCTTATTGTGCATGTCCTTTGTCTTTTCTACTCCACCCATCCCAAAATCACTGTGCCTTGAACTAGTTTGCACAGCAACTGGTAGGGTGATGTTTTATAATGCTCTGTCTCCGGTCTAGACTGTCCGTAGATCAGTTATCTTTTGCGGCCCAGAGCTTTACACTCGCACAAAATGTGGTGGGCTGATCCCTCCTCCTCGCCACAGAGTCTGCATGCCAGGTCCCCTTCTAACCGCCCCATTTTATGCAGGTTTTTCTGCCGTGTGTCCCGTCAAGAGTCCTTTCATGTTCCTGAGCTGTCATCTGCTAAGATTTAGCAGCTCCACAGCTCTCTCTGAACTGGGATTCTCAATTACTGACTTCCCATTTCTTGGAGGTCCGGGGTGGCAGTTATTTAAGACTTGGTTTGACAATCAATACAAAGGACAGCAGTATGTGTAGGGCTGCTAGTGGAGACCAGTGTAGAGCGTTGGGTTCCATACAGTTACCTTTTCAGTTGAGGGACCGGTTGAAAATAATATCCATTTTAGTTGTGCCAGATTTTCCACATACACTCATTTTGTGTGCAGATTTTTGGAGATGTATGGAAGTAGTGCTGGATTTGCGCCATGGTAATTGAAGGTTTTCAAAATATGAAGTTAATGCAGTAGAGGTCGATGCTATAGACCAGAGTTTGTTGACATTAGAGCTGGCTGAAGCTTTGAAGCGATTAGTAAGTGAGGCTTTTTCTGAAATGGGAGATAAGTTGGGTTGTACTTGTCTGATGACATCATCACCACCCATAAAGCAGATGTATTATCCGGTTAGTCTGTTTATTCACAGTCAGATCGATCAACTGTTGGAACAACTGACAGCAGACAGTGCAACAGAAAATTATTCCAGTCCTTGTGCTAGTCCCATAGTTATCGTAATGAAAAAGGACAATACATACAGATTCTGCGTTGATTATCGTAAGCTCAATTCAGTTACCGAAAAGAGTTGGTACTCACTTCCTTCTATTTCTGCAAAGTTGGACAAGTTAAGCCCAGTTCTTGTCATCAATATACATTAAATCGGCGTACTTTCAGGTGCCTCTGGCAGAGGCTTCAAAGCCGTTGACGGCATTTATTGTCCCTGGTCGTGGACTATATCAGTTTGAACGTTAGCCAATGGGCTTGGCGGATAGTCCGGCTACTTCCCAGCGTCTAATCGATAGCGTTCTTGGTCCAGACATGGAGCCACATTGTTTTGTATATCTGGATGATATTGTGGTGGTGGCGTCAACTTTTGAAAAACACGGAGGTATTTAGACGGTTGATAGCCGCGGGGTTGACAGTCGCTAAGGAGAAATGTAATTTTTGTAGGCCGGAGTTGCGTTTTTTTTTGGGATATGTAGTTGATCACAAGGGTTTGCATGTCGATCTAGAGAAGGTTAGTGCCATTTTAAATATCCCCAATCCATAGAGTGTTACGAAAGTGAGGCGATTTCTCGGAATGGCCAGTTGATATGGGAGATTCTTACCGAATTTTTCATCTTTGATAGCGTTAACTGATTTGCTTGATAAGAATAACAAGTTTTATTGGGACGCAGCGTGTGCAGAATCGTTTCGGTTAGCGAAAGAATATCTTGTAAAAGCCCCAGTTTTGTCATGTCCCGATTTCTCATTGCCTTTCACCATTCAGACGTATGCTTCGGGTTACGGAATTGATGCGGTGCTTACTCAACAGGTTGAGGTTGTTGAGGGAGTTATTTGTTACCTGTCTAGATCTTTGACTCGTGCTGAAAGTAATTATTCAACTGGAGAGCGTGAATGTTTGGTAGTGTTGGGGGCTGTAGAAAAGTTGAGACCATATGTCGAGGGGTCTAGGTTCACTGTCGTTACGGATCACCATAGTTTAGTGTGGTTGAATCGCCTGCAGACACCCACCGGAAGGTTAGCCAGATAGGCTACGAAGCTTCAACAGTACGATTACGAGATGGTTCACAGGCGTGGGAAAGATCATGTGGTCCCAGATTTGTTGTCACGTTCAGTTCCTGTTCTGGATTCCGCCACCGCCGAGTCACGTGGTGAGAATGATATTCGAATGTCGATGGTCCTGACGTACCTTGAAAGAGAAGATACATAAAAATGTCAACTTGTTTGATTCCTACAAATGGCTTGATACACTACCTGATGCCACAGCTGCCTACAACTTAACCATTCATCGAACAACTGGTGTAAAGCCTAAATATGTTAATAAGAAAAATGAAGCAGCTATTCGTGAACAAGCCTACTCAAATATTGAAGTGTTTTATCAGAATAAATTCAAAGTGGGTGATGTTGTGCGTATAGGTAAAGAAAAAGCTCAATATGAAAAGGGGTATACACCTCGCTGGTCAACAGAGTTATTCAAGATTGTTAGTGTGCATTTCACAAATCCAGTAACATACTTTCTTGAAGACATGCAGCGAAAACCAATCAGTGGAGGGTTTTACGAGAAAGAACTACAAAAAAAAAAAAACAAACAGACATCGATCTGGTTGAAAGCACCTTGAGGAAGAAAGGCAAGAAACTCTGTGTAAAATGGTTAGACTTTGGTAAATCTCATAATTCTTGGGTAAATTCAGATGATGTTAAATAATCGTATATATTAAATGTATTAATGTACTTAGAATAAAATAAAAATCTTTGTTAAAACTAATGTGCTTTTTATCCATATGACATATATACATAGACTAATACAATTAAACATTATGACGTAAATCAATAATATGCTGAATAAACTTCTCCTGCGGCACATCTGCTATATCTAGATCGCTTCTCTACGCGTCAAAGTATTTTACTATTCTATTAAAGAGATTTACAGAATTTGGATCATACAACATGCTTAGGGCCACTTCGGAATCGGGATGATTGTTTTTAAACTTCTTGACAGCTCTTCTGAAGCTTTTCTTTTGCGTTCTTACAGCATGATATGAATGTAGGTAGCGCCTTTTTCATTTCTTGAAAGTAAACCAAAAACACAAAGTTTTCCAGGGTTGCTTGGTTTTGGAGATATGTATTCAAGATGTTCTGTGACCTTAGCGTTTGTTTCTCGCATGCGCTGCACTTCATCATCTATCTCCATTAATTTTATTTCAATTTCCTTAAGGTTGTTCTTGTATTTTTCACTAAATTCGCTTACGAAAAAATAAAAAATAATTTGTTTGCGCTTTTCATAGAAATGATTGTATATCCAACAGGCCAAATTTAATATCAAATCTTTGCACACATATGTACCAGATATCGAGTTGTTTTCCGCTTATGTTCCACCAAAGTCCACCAAGTATGTAGCAGTTGTTGGTGTTAATTGAGATGTGTCTCTAAGTTGTGGTTGTAATGGGCAATTACCTCTTTAGTTTTTTATTTTTATTTTCCAACCAATGTCCACAATTTTGTTGCATTGAAATAACCAGTATTGGTATCGATAATTAATTGAAAGTCTCCAAATAGACCATATCAGAACTGGTCTTCAATTTACTGGTAACACACATCACTTAATGTAGTTATTTTAAACACAATACTAAACACTTGGATACTCAAGAGAAAACGGAAGCACGTCTTACTTCTAACACAACATAATGTATAATGAGCTTGATAGTGTGTGCGGGCAACAATTTATACATGTGAGACGGCTCTAAACCTCTCTTTGTAATTTTTAACAGCTTGTTAACTTCAGAGGTGAAAAACATAGTTAATTAAATGGACATAATAAGTACTCACTTGGAAACACTGTCACTATTATTGTACATAAAGTAAATAAACAGATTCTTTATGGACACCTGTAAGACCTCATTGTTTTGAATTATACTTTCACAATTCTTGTATAGTGGTGTTTACTAAAAATTAGCAGCAACTCTTGGAAATCCATTGGTAAAATTTAACCTAATTCCACTTCTGTAAACAATTCAATTTGAGGTTTTGTTTACATTAATAGTTTCCGCCTCTCTCAAATAAAAGCTTAAAATATTGTATCGAAATATTTCCAATTGCCTGTTCTTATCACCCTTATCTTATCCACATGTTTCTTATATGCTGATTTGCAAATTTGTTATCTTGAAAGAAAAAAAGAAGTTTTAAAAATTAATTTTATTGGAAATTCAGATGACGAATGTAAGGGGCTTGAATAAGATAGGTCGTAATTACCTGCAGTAAGTTGTACTGGATATTATAAAGTCTCTTGTAGATATTTGTACCACAAAGGTTGTTTAGTATATCACGTTAGTGGGATTAAAGTCATTACAAGACACCATCTTTCATATCATTATTAAAACCCCTGTATATATATATATATATATATATATATATATATATATATATATATATATATATATATATATATATATATATATGTATCTATATGTATATATATATACATATATATATATATATATATATATATATATATATATATATATATATATATATATATATATATATATATATATATATATATATATATATATAGGGTAAGTGTAGTTTCAATAATTCGGAATAAGCTATGTTTATTCATACGTTTTCAAATATTAGTTTTTAAATCTTCTTTTAGGGTTTTCTGGCCTGGCATTTGTTTTTCTAGCTGGACAGTTAATTTTTCTGACTTGACAATTAATTTTCCGGTCTAGTATTTAATTTCTGGCTTGGTAAATTATATGGATATATATATATATATATATATATATATATATATATATATATATATATATATATATATATATATATATATATATATATATCAATAAATATATCGACAAACAGACTGGTGATTTGGAAATCAATTGGATTAACCTGTAATATCCTGGAACTCTCTACGGGGAGCTATAGTGACATATTTTATATTCCTGTAAGTGAAACACTTTAGCTTAAAACATTAACTCAACTTGGTGTGATATTCTTTCTTGTTTTTAATAATAAATACAATAACAACTCACGTCTGTGAACTCGACAGAGCGCTGTGACAGAGGCTTCAATTCGCTTATAACACCATATAAATACTGTATTAAATCTAATACCTTGCTTAAGGTCCCTTTGTATTAAATATTTAAACACAAACTCACTTTTTTTATTCACTTTAATTAAGTTCCCTATATGTGCCTCTCCAGTAAATAGGTTAATTGATATTTGATATTCCACATCTGTCGCCTGTCACTTAGCGTGGAGATTGGTAACTAGTGCTAGTATGCGATTTGTACCGCTAGGGTGTTACCAACATCTTTTAACCTTTTGTTTTTTATATTTTGGCTTTTCTCATTTAAACAAATTGTGACGGGCAAGGTTTTCGTAACTAGGTTTCAAACCCTAGGAAAACCCGTCACAATTAATTGGCGCCCAACTCTAATTTTACCTGTGTTTTTTTTCCCAACTGCTGTGGCGAATTTTCATATTTTTTTATTATTAATTCTTTATCCAAAGATTAGCCCGTTATTGCCTTGTTTTTTTTTCTTTCCAGTTTTTTTCTCTTTGTTTAATACCTACAATACCGAATTTTCATCTTTTAGTGAATTTTCTTAAAAAAAATTCACTAATGAGGAGATCCCGACTTTTGAATTTTGAAAAAATTTCTTCAAATGAGCGCTAATTAGGCCCCCCAGAACACATATCCGGGGTCGGTTTAAATTTTTATATGTTTATATATATATATATATATATATATATATATATATATATATATATATATATATATATATATATATATATGTACCACACCGATAACTCAAAAAATAATGGGCCGATTTTGATTAAATTTGGTGAATAAATTCCTGTTGCAAATGGCTTGGATAAGTTCGTTAGCCAGGAAAATCGGTCCAGGTTTTCCCGGAAAATTTTGTGTTTTCTTTCGAAAAAAATTTATATCTCCGGAATTAACAAAGTAAGGGCAACCAAATTTCATATGCGGATTTATATCATTATAGGCAAGTTACCTACCAAAATTTAGCTCCGTAGGTTAAAGGATAAAAAAGTTACGGGCAATCAAAAAAAAATAAATTTGGATTTTCCTCAAAACGTCAAAATTGCGATTTTAAACGTCAAAATTGGTGAGTACATTCCTTTCGCAAGTCGCTTGGATAATTTTGTTAGCCAGGAAAATCCGCCGAGGTTTTTCCGGAAAAATTTGTGTTTTCTTTCGCAAAATATTTATATCTCCAAAATTAACAAAGTAAGGGCAACCAAATTTGGTAAGCTGGTTTATATCGTTATAGGTGTGCCACCTACAAAAAATTTAGCTCTGTAGGTCAAAAGACAAAAAAGTTATGGGCATTTAAAGAAAAATAAATTGGGGGTTTCCTCAAAACGTCAAAGTGACAATTGAAAACGTCAAAATTGGCAACATTTAGGCAAATAACTTGAATCTAATACGGGCTATGGAAAGAAAATGTCTCAAGAAGAATGTTTTACATACACCGAACTCTTAGTTTCAACCGTCATTGTCCTTCATTTTACTAAAATATTTCCAGAAAATTCATTTCTAATAGACCCTTTCTCTGATGCTTGGCAGTAGCCTTAGCTATAGAGTTTATTGTTTAATGGTATATAATTTTTGTCGAATTTTCGTAAAAAATCAATAAAGCTCAATATATTCGTTATTATACAAGATATGAAAAAATATTGTATACATTAATTATACGGTGTTTTGAGCTACATCTTAAAAAATTATTGCGACAATCACAGGGTGGCCCATAAGTCGTTGGTGATACAAATAATATTTTTTTGTCGAAAACGCCTTATTTTTTTGCATTTTCCATCGAAATATAATGCATGTTTGTAAGTTAAGAAATTCTGGAGGCAGCAAGTGCGTTGTGGTTGCGAATTTTGATTAAATGCTTCATATTTGAAAAGCTCAATTTGCTATTAACCTATAAGGTTGACCAAGAAACGGATTTTTTCAGTAACACTTTTGGTTTACTTTTGGAAATTTCTGTACGTTTTCAAACAATCAAGTTATTTTGATGAAACATGGCACATTGTTTTTACTATATATGTTATACTGGTAATCAAATTTGATGCCTGCTTTTTCTATATAGGTTATACTGGTAACCAAAATTGATGTCTGCTTTCTTAAAAAGAAAACACACATATTTGCAATAAAAACATTTTTAAGAAAATTCACTACCATAACGCACTTGCTGCGTCCCGAGATTTTTTCAATTTATCTTAATTTTATTGGAAAAATTATTTAGCTTGCGAATTCACACAGTGGTCAGGGTAGGTCAGGTCAGGTCACACAGTGGTCTCTCTCTTTCATTCGTCGAAGAAAGGAAGGGGTTTAGAAAGGGAGAAAAAAGTAAACATAACATCCGAATATATATATATATATATATATATATATATATATATATATATATATATATATATATATATATATATATATATATATATATATATATATATGTATATATTTTCTTTCATAATTAATAATAATAATATTTTACATATTTACATTTATATAGGGGGGATTTTACAGGTGTGCATAGCCAATAGAGTAATTTTATATATGTTTTTTAATTATTACTTTATCTTTTGTGCCCGTTGTTCACTGACTTGCGTCCAAGTATTGTGTCTTGTTGGGACACCATGGAGATTAACAGACTGTTGGGGGATGAACTGACACATGCACTTGAAATAAGAGGCTATGGTGTGGGGGGAACGGTGGCGGCAAAACGCCAGAACTTGAGAAAAGTTTGGGATAAACCGGTGGCGAAGACAGACTTGGATCCGGAGGTGCAGCTTTTGGTTTGTTCACTAAATCTCGATGAACTGCTGGGTCATATTCAGGCGTTTGATGCAAGTAACGCGCTGAATGAGTACCAACGAATCCGATCCAGGCTGCACCACGTCCAAGGTAGGCTTTCAAGAATTTTCGCTACCACCAAGCTCTTGCAAGGCCGGAAAGACAATTTAGAATCCATGTGTCGGAGCTTATTTAAGCCCTTGGTAGACGCACAGAAGATTGCGCAGTTATGTCAGCCATCGGTAAATAGGTCCCTCTTGGACGAATACCCAATTTATTTCTGCCAGAATTTAAACCTTGCGTCTCAGGCTCGGTCAGAGAGTCGAAAGTGGGGAACTTCATCAATTTAAGAGAAGAGAGTGAGCCGGTTTCTACTTCTGCACCCGGGGTACTCGTGACCTCTGCAACGAGGGAACAGGATGACAACGGTGTTGCCCTGGTGCAGAGGCTAAAAAATTGTAGCTATGCGCAAGGTCGGGTTGAAGGGTCCCCAGTTACCCGGTCACCCCGAGGTTGGTCAACTCTCCGATATGTTGTTGAGGAACCTAGTCTTTTTCCCAGACAGCCTCAAGGGAATTTGACACCCATCCCTTCTGCCACATTTAACTCACAACATCAGCCTGAGGGTTTTGGGCAATCAAGCGCACCTGAAGGGCCTGGGACTCTACATCAACCGTATACCTCTTTGTACCCCCATCTTACATCTTTGTACATCATCTTACTTCTAGAGTCTTTGTCACGCTGGAATATAAAATTCGATGGCACCTCGAGTGTCACTTCCTTCATTGAGAATGTCGAGCAGATGGCTCTCTTTTGGAAGGTCAGCAAGGAGCGCCTGTTCCAGTCGGCATCAGACCTGCTAAAAGAGGATGCTTTTTTGTGGTTTAGGACCAGGAAACACAGATTCCATAACTGGAATGGATTAGTGCGAGAACTGCGTTACAGTTTTCTGCCGACAGATTACGAGCTTACTCTCATGGAAAAGACCCGTCGAAGAACCCAGGGACACGATGAAAAACTCCATCTTTTGCCTCTAAATACAGTCTCTTTTCAATAAACTTTCTTCACCCCCGGAGGAAAGGGAGCAGGTTAAGGTTATCCGCCGAAATCTGTTATCTCACGAACTAACTCCTGCTCGCAATACCATCTGCTGGCACTGCAAACACCCGGCCACATTCGACCTAATTGTCCCCTGCTAACAAGATGCAACCAATGCGGTCGCACCGGGAAGTCGTCCTGTCGTTGTCCACAAAACGACAGGGGAAGCAACTGCGACGCCGCCAGCGGGATCAACGCTTTGTTAAGAAGACCTCCATTCCAAAACAACTCCTCTCCGATAAGGAACTCTCTTCTTGCCATCCCGAATTCGTTCGTCGCCAGGCACTGGTATATTACATTGTGTCTCATGACCCAGAACCACAACTGTCCTTTTCTAGAGGTGAACGTACTGGAGTTGCCTCTCTTGGGACTTCTGGATTCCGGAAGCAGCGTATCCTTGATTAGTGCCCAGACCATGAAAAGGTTACTTAGCCTTGGGTTGAGGTTGGACACTAATCGTTGTACGAGGATACGTGTCGCCGTCCTGTTTGTCTATGGGTATGTCTGCCCCTGTTAGCCTGATGAAGAAGGTTAAGGGTTGTCGTTTTTTGACAGTTCCCCAGCTAAATAATGAGCTGATCCTAGGCGTGGGTTTCTGGATGGCAATGGATATCATCCCCGATCTCAAACGAGACGTGTGGCATTTTGGACCAGAAAGGGCAATGGCGATGAACTGTGGCATTAAGGATGAGACTTCCTTAACTCAGAATCAGAAGCTGAAGCTGGAGACACTGTTGGCCAAGAAGTTTAGACTGATGGGGAACACTTTAGGGTGTGCCTCTCAGATTCAACATGACATCATTGTCTAGCCGGGTACCATACCTATCAAGCAAAGGCACTACCCTGGTTCTCGAGCCAAGCAGAAGATCTTGAGTGGGAACTCGACCGGATGCTAGATCAGGGGATCGTCGAACCATCTAAAAGCCCTTGGTCCCCCCCTGCCCTGTTGGTGCCTAAAGACGGTGAAAAGAGCCATCGGTTTTGCGTGGACTATAGAACTCTGAATGCAGTCATAAAGAAAGACGCGTACCCCTTGCTCTACATTTCCTGCATTTTAGACTGGCTAAAGCGTGTCAATTGCCTGAGCTCGATGGACATAAAATCCGCGTACCACCAGGAGTCTGTTAAGGAATCCAGCAGGGAATTTACCGCCTTTACCGTTCCAGGCAGGGATCTCTATCATCTCCGGCGAATGCCCTTTGGGTTGACAAGTGCTTCAGGAACCTGACAGAGACTAATAGGTAATGTCATTGGTGCGGATCTTGAGCCACACGTCTTCGTCTACTTAGACGACATAATAATTATCGCCTCCGACTTTGACACCCACCTTCTCATCTTGGAAAGGGTCTCCGACAGGCTCAGGCAGGCTGGATTGACAGTGAGTCAGGACAAATGTCATTTCTACCGACCATATCTACGCTACCTCGGATACGTGGTGGACGCAGAAGGGCTCCACGTCGACGCCGAGAAGGTGGAAGGTATTCTACACTTGAATGCGCCTCGTAATGTAACAGAAGTAGGGCGCTTTGTAGAGATGGCAAGCTAGTATCGACATGTTGTCCCTAATTTTTCAACCGTCTTGACTCCAGTCACCAAACTGACGCAGAAACACGTACCTTTTGTTTGGACAGAAACATGCCAAAATGATTTTACTCATATCAAAACTGCCTTGTTTTTACCCCCGTCTTGACGTGTCCGGACTTTGAAAAGCCTTTCGTCCTTCAGACTGATGCATCGGCGTACGGACTGGGAGCTGTCCTGACTCAGCAGGACCCATATGGCAAAAAAGTCATTACAACAAGAGTACGACCGAGAGAGAATGCTTGGCTGCCATCTGGGCTGTTGAGAAGGTGCGTCACTTCCTGGAGGGAAGTCATTTCACTATCGTAACCGACCAGTCTTCCCTAACTTGGCTACGTAAAACTAATGATCCAACGGGTCGATTGGCTCGGTGGGCCCTTAGACTACAGCCCTAGAATTTCAACATCCTCCACCGGAAGGGCAAGGAAAATGCGGTCTTCGACTTCCTCTCCAGGTCAGTACCTATGAACGTAGAAACCGTCCAAATTGCTCCTTATCCAGTTAACGGCTCCATCATTACCACCGACCACTGGTGCCTTGGCACGGTGGCCAAGGTTAGTGCCAGGCCCGACAAATATCCCCAGTGGCAGATAGAAAAGGGGCTCTTATACAAACATGTCCGTTGCTCCTTCCCCGATCTGCCGCCGAGACATCATCAAGGAGCACCACGGCAACCCTCACTCCGGGCATTGCGGCTCCTACAAGACCTACTGGAAGCTCCACCAGCGTTTCACCTGGCCCAAAATGAGAGCTGATGTCAGCCGTTTTGTCCGGCAGTGTGCTGTATGTGTTCAGCAGAAGCCTAAGCAAAAACTGCCTGCAGGCTTAATGGGTACTCATCCAAAAGTCCAAAGACCTTGGAAAATGGTCTCGCTAGACTTAATGGGTCCGTTTCCGAGGAGTCGTCAAGGCTACAAACACCTCCTGGTAATCTCTGACTATTTCAGCAAGTACCCAGTAAACACATGTTCGTTAATTAAACGTTTAAAAGAAAATTGCTACCTTACGTTTACTTTTGGTAAAAATGTCGCCCAAATAAACATATAATTAAACCAATATAAAAACGTTTCTTATACATGTATGTTTTAACGTTTAAATATACGTTTTTGTTACATGCTTATTAACAAGGATTTTACAACGTTAATTTAACCATCATCTGTAATGGAGAATATACGTTTATAATTACTGTTTGTCAACGGGATTTGTAACGTTAAACTACTTGCCTGTAATAACGTAAAATATACATTATTTATACACGTTTATTAACAAGGGTGTTGCAACGTTGATTTAACCATCATCTGTCATGAAGAATATACGTTTATAATTAATGTTTATCAACGGGGATCTGTAACGTTAAACTGCTTGTCTTAAGGAAGTATAATAAACGTTTGAATTACAACTAATACATACCTACCAAATGATAGTTTTTCAACTCAGCTGACAGCAGAAGATGAGTACGATTAATTTTTTGACGATGGCAACTTATAGGACAAACGATCATTAGGTGGAGAAGTGCTCATTGGTCATCAAAATTTCTAAACTTGCTACTCTGCTAAATTTTATAAACCTCCCATTGACAAATTATTATTTATGTTTATAATTTTAAATGGGCTTTATAAAAATGGATTAGATCACAAGTCAAATGTCAAATGAAAATAACTTTATTTAAAAAACAAAAATATATTTCAAAAAACTTACATTTCATTATCAAAAAACTAAAACAATTAATACCACACTCTAAAAATATAACAAGCTTCTTCGATCATAGCGTCTTAATCATGAAATAAAAAATATATTTCCTAAATTGTTTGTCAACTTCTCAACCAAAAAAAAGTATTGCTCCATTAGTTTTTTGCTCTGGACATTCTCGAAGTAACTTATTTCAACCAATCCTTAATAGAACAAAAGATTGCTCTGTAGCTTTTTTAGTTTAATTTAATTTGCACGATACATGCTCACCTATTAAATTAAACTGTGGAAAATAAACAAATACGTCAAAATTTATAAATGCTAAACTCATAGCTAACCATTATTACTCTCATTCGAAAGTTTGATTCAGGAACAATCAAAATACAGGAAAAGAAGGTGTATTCATAAACGTTAGATATACGTCTAATGTCTCAATAAAATTAAACTTGAAAATATGAGAAAGCAACCAACATGGTCGATTTTAAACACGCCGGCTAAACTCATAAGTCCCAATTATTTATTCTACCTAATAACGCTCTATAGCAGTCAAAATACAAGAAATGATTAACTTCGACAACTTTTGAGGACCATTATTACATATTGTGATACAACTTACCTTGACCTAAGTTCAAGACATAAAGCTGCGTTAACTGTACCTATTCCCTAAACTTTTAAGGGAAATCGCTACAGGATGATAATCATTCTTTGTAAAAGTGTATAAAACAATTATAAATTATAGAATAATCCACCATTCACCATAACATACAAGTGTCACGTACTGAATATAATATTTAATAACATCTAATTCTAAACACCACGCTACACACTGCACACCATCAGGTCACCTGTTCTGTTTCTATTTCTATTCGTTGTTCGTTCTCGTTCAGCATGCGTTTTTTCAACCGTCTCTACGTAAAATAGACGTTTATTAAACGCACGTGTGTTTATTGGGTATGACCTGCTGTTGCCATTGCGTTCCACGACGTCTGAAGGTTTTGGCTAAACATGTGGAAGCAGACCTGTTCCACCTATATGGGGTACCTGAAATGTTGATCTGTAAGAACGGTCCATAGATGCGCAGCCGACAGTTCAAGGGACTCTGTGAGAGGTACCACACCCGGATCCACTTTACAGCCCACTACAACCCGAGCCGGCGGAACGGTATAACAAGATTATCAAAACCATGGTATCTTGTTATATCTGACAACATCACGGTACATGGGCTGACAACCTGGTTGCTATCGGTTGCGGTATAAGGACTTCAAGGAGTGAAGTCATAGGTCATACCCTATATTTTATCAACTTTGGACGGGAACATGTGTCAGATGACCAGAACTATCAATATCGTGTGAGAGACAACAACGAAGACGACCCTCCTCCACCAACGGAAGCCCAGGAGCGAGTGGACGGATTCCGGAAGTTGTTCCAAGTTAAACAGAGGCTTGAGTCTGCACAGGAGAGGAACCGCCATTATTATAACCTGAGGCGTAGAACTGTTGAGTTCATTGTTGGCGACCATGTCTGGCGAAGAAACCAGGCTATCTGATTTCGTAAAGGGCATTAAGGCTGGCCTATGTCCTAAATATGTGGGTCCCTTCACCGTTAAGCGGAAAAATGGGTACTGTACATACGAACTGACAGATGACATTGGTCGCCCAGCTGGGGTTTGGCTCGTGCAAGACCTCAAGGCCGAGTTTGATTTTGTTGGACCAGCTTCTGGGTCGGGTGGTGGCAAACACGGGTTGGTAGTCATTCAGGCTTCCAACCATTTTACTTGCTCTAACACGGGTTGGTAGTCCTTCAGGCTTCCAACCCTTAAACTTGTTCTAGCACAGGTTGGTAAACCTTCAGGCTACCAAACCTTTTAACTTGCTAACCATTCCAGCTTTTATTACTGAGGATATCTTTTCCTCATTTTGTTTGCTCGCTGGAGTTTGTCTTGTGGAAGTAATGTAGTGCTTCGCCAAAGGTGTCTTTTGAGTTTAAAGATCACCTACAGCTAGGAGCTGGATAAGAGGCACTCCTTATTTAAAGTGTGGGCTTTTGGTGAACTGAAATTGTTCGAGAGCTTAAAAGTCTACACACCAAGGTTTTGGGATTAAAACTTCTGCAGGTCAAATAGATGGTGACCAATGGAGGGGAACCTCAGTTAGTAGTCCTCCAGACCCCAAAACTTTTTGTGCTTCAACGGGTTGATAGTCCCTCAGACTACCAAACTTTTCAATTTTAACAGCAAACGTCGGTTAGAGGTCCGTTAGGCTTCCAACCTTTTAACTTTCCAGTAGGCCTCCGATATGGTCTAGTGGCTACGATTCAGTCTAAATTACTAAACAAGATCAACCACAACACTAACCCATACAGGCAAATAATGACCATCATTTCCTGTCACATGCAGCCTCTAACAGGAAATCGGATAGCCGCGTGCATCCAGCTCCTTGCAACTAGCGTCTTACTGCTAACATCTTACATGGTGTCCCTAACACCTTACCTGACCTGACCCCGCTATATTTGAATAGCGCTCATCCGGGTGGTAGGTGGTGGGGCAAGAATTGCTCATCTATACCTACTCATACACTCACCAACTTGGAGCAATTAAAACTTACCATCCTCTTTCCGTAGTAATGGGGTATGCAGTTCTATGTTCTCAAACCTATCGACATTTAGCCGCATGACCCTTGTACCTGTATAACCTAGAATAACTTGAACATCCATAACCAAGGACTTTTGAAATTGTAAACTATCTTTTTCCTCTTGGTGTTTTGTTCCACTTACAGGTTCGCCAAGAGCCTTTGTTGATACTGTTAAATCCCTGAATTCGCTGGGTAAAACACGTCCTCTTTACTGCCTGATTCAATGAAATACACTTTCTCACATAGCTGTCATATCAAGCACCGCCCGTGTCCCATTGTTCTCAGCATGTTCTTCAGTAGTGGATACTTTTACTCGAAATGAAACTTGACTTGGTGACCAACTTTATTAAGTTGACTCGGTATAAAGACCAACTTCACTAAGTGTACCATCCAAACCAAGCTGTATCGTAGATAATACAGCTAAAGTTGTTCAGTTACAAAGTTCAACTTGACCGGCGTCACAAAGTAACCAGACATCTAGGAAGCAGTAACCCAGACAGCATTTTAGTAATGAGTCATACCCGTTTTAATGCAGAAATAGTCAAAGAACGTAAAATCACTGCCGCAGTTGCGAATAATATGTCGAGAGAGACTTTAACTGAATCTCGTAGAAATTGTATAACTTTCGAGTTTGCGTATTTAAGGAGGATAAATTTATATGCATTTCCCGCGAGCATTACCGATATCAAACGAATTAGTATTCAGTGCCCTTTATTCAATACATAAACGTTTTTCTTTATTTGGCGTGAGTAATGGCAAACTGAGCCCGCGAAAAGTGGAATGCGACTATTATTTAATTACAAAATATCTGTCAACACTATTTCTAATCTATTTTTCATGATTCACTTAATTTTTTTTAAAAGGCACGCGACTAATTGAGTAGTTGTTATTTAACTCGATATTTTTTGGTTCCTTCTGTTTTACCAAGTGGCGACATTTTTTTAATACAATCTAAATACCTACGCATTAATATATATATATATATATATATATATATATATATATATATATATATATATATATATATATATATATATATATATATATATATATATATAAATGAAATGCTGTTCGTTGATAAGCGCATTACTTGAAAACGGCTGGGTCGATTTAGCTAATCTTATTTTTAAAATGCCCGTAATAGTCTAAATAAGTTTTTTAGTAAATTAAAAATTAAAAAAGTTGCCCCGGCAGAAAATTCTGCAAAAACTAAAAGTACTTCTTTTCCGATTTATATCGCTACGTGCGCATAAGTCGTTTGACATATTGAAATTTGGGCAGGACAACGTCTGTCGGGTTAGCTAATATTAAATAAAGGTACAATATCTTGAAGTTCAAGTAATGGAAATAAAGTCTCAAACTGTTACATATTCCAAGTCTGGGAACTCTGTGAAGTTTTGTCGTATTAATTTGTTGTCAACATATACCACAAGCTTTTGGCGTTATGGTGATGAATATGGTATATAAAATGTTTGTTTACTAAGATCCTCATTTTTTTTTTTTCATGAATATTCGCTAGTAATAAATACTTATACAAAAATGGTTAAAAAAATTTGACATAAAAAAATCGCTTATATATTTTTATTGAAACACGAATTTGCACGAAAACTCATTAAAACGTTATTTTTCATGAATTTCGTTAAAAATAATGTTCCATTAAAACTTCCCTAAACATCCTTTTGCACAAAAATTAGAAACACATTTTGTCTTTCAAATAAGTTTACAAAAACTTTTTTGTAAGAAAATTCGCTATTTCATTTACAGAAAAGAAAACCGCAAGTGAAGCCAGAGAAGTAGCCTATAAATATGTACTTTAAGAACATTTTGTACCTACATAAAATGTCGCTAAAAATAAATGAAAAACTACACAATCTGATCTAAATACAGACATATAGACTTTTCTGCAGCTATCCAAAAAATATGTCTAGTGCCTGACGATGCCGTAAAAAGCGAAATCGGTCGCAGAGAAAAAACAGTCACTTGTGAAACCACAGGAAAAGTCACTACGGTGGTATTAAACATTGAATGGTTTCACCAAGTTAGAGCAACAAGAAACAACCAGCTCTGCCACTCAAATTGAATTAAGCTTTCAAAGTTCTTATTTTCTTTTTAGTGAATTTTTTCTACAAAAATTACATAATCTGATCAGAAAACCGTTAAATAAAAATTTAATAAATGACTATAAAGATGAAAAAAAAAGGCAGTCAGGATTAGAACTCGTGTTATAGAACTATATTATTAGTTTACAATTATTTTTAATAATTATTAAGTTGATGTACTGAATATATATATATATATATATATATATATATATATATATATATATATATATATATATATATATATATATATATATATATATACAGTTGTATTACACAATAAACAAAGGTTTTATATAGGGGAAAAACCTGGGTTAAGGCACTCCACAAAAATTCCGCTAAAGTTTTAGAAAAGGCAAAAGTCATGTAACTTTTAATAACGTTACTGAATATGTTACTTTTTTCATTTTCTCTTTAGTGAATTTTTTCTACAAAAATTACATAATCTGATCAGAAAAAATTAATAAATGACTATAAATATGAAAAAAAGGCAGTCAAGATTAGAATTCGTGTTATAGGACTATATTATTATAACATAACATAACACAAACCTTTACTGGTTTCAATTACAAAATATTAGCAAATAATTTATATTTGTACTTAAATTAGGCTTTTGTTTACATTGTTCCAGCCTTATACTTCTACATTATATTTATTTACATCATTAGTTTTCTGTTTACAATTATTTTTCATAATTATTCAGTTGATGTACTGAATGAATATATATATATATATATATATATATATATATATATATATATATATATATATATATATATATATATATATATATATATATAGTTGTATTTACACAATAAATAGAGGTTTTATATAGGGGAAAAACGTGGGTAAAGGCACTCCACAAAAACTTCGAGAAATTTGTCGTTCATTAAAGTTTTAGAAAAGGCAAAAGTTAATGTAACTTTTAATAACGTTACTGAATATGTTACTTTTTTCATTGTACCTGACATTACCTTTTCTTTTGTTTTGGATACCATTTTCTGCAGAACTTTTTATGTGGTGTGACTTCCCACACAGCACCCGGACGTCTATTAGATATTAGCGATGGATATCCAGGACGTACAATTGATATACATGGATATCCAATGGACATCTAATGGACATACAGATGTCCTACTAATATCCGTCAATATGCATACCCATGTGGATATATCCTGGATGTTGTATGAATATAGATGTGGTCATGAAATGGATGGCCATTATTCATGTACTGGATATTGTATGGATATATACATGTGGTCATCACTTTTACATAAAATGGATATTCGATCCTAACCCTCTACTCCTCTCTTTATAACCCCATCCCCCCAATGAAACACTAATATAAGCAAATAAATATTTTATTTTGTTCTAAATTCATTTAAATAACTTAGTTATCTTGATCTATGATTCGACTCAGGTCTGAATTCTTGCTGTAAAGAAAAAAAGGCACTGCTAATAATCAAACTCATAAGACAATGCAATAATAAATAAACAAATTTTTGTAAATATTACTTTAATTATTATAGCTACAGCAGTTTAGTGGTTATTCTACAATAATAGATAACATCAAGAACACACCAATAAAGTAATACGGCTATGGTAACCAGTCTGCTAGAACATTGTGAGATGTACGACAAGGTCGCCATCTCGGTGTAGGGTGTGTAAGGTGTGGAGTGAATTTGTTCTATGCATTTTGGGTTTATTAGTAGCCAATACACCTTGTAAGGGTTGAGTAATTTGACTCGTGGACCTGGATTAGAGCCTTATATTTTTATTTATAGTAATTACAACACTGTAGCTACTTATCTTATTGTTTTCGTAAAAGTTCATAAGCGAGGTGCAGCATCTGATTTAACCATTGAGGTTAATAGATGTGAATTCTGTTTGTTATCATATTTTCTTTCTAGGTATATAACGAGATACCTAGGATCAAAATCGCTTATGGACAGAGCAAACAAAGCTAAGAGTATTTTGGAACACAAGGAGAACCACAGCGGCTTGAAGAGTAATTGATATTCTTTGAGGGTATTGGCGTTTTATTAGAGACTTCTCTATTATCAGTTTCACAAAACATCTTCTTCTTAAGGCAAGAAAAAGATCAGCCTGTCCTTTGGGTCATTGACGTCGATAAAGCTTTCAAAAACGTTTAGTTGCAGTTCATGTCTTGGCTAAATTTCAGTAAACCTTTTTTGGTTCAGACAGATGTTTCTGACGTCGGCTTTGAACTATCACTTATTCCAGTAGGACTCTAAACTAAACAAGAAAGGAAGTATAGCGTCACCGAACGGGAAGATATGGAAGTTTAGTTTGGAGTTAAGCATTTTCGACATTATGTGAAAGACACAACTTACGGTCTTTAAGGACCACACATCTCTTTTCGAGCTTCATAACCTAAAGGATGCTACAAGTCAATTGGCTCGTTGGCTTTTGCGTTTAAACTAATTTTATTCACCATTAAACACCGACAGGGTGCTCAAAATATATTGGTCAATTTTCTGTCTCGACAATTTTCTCTATTATCTGCTGTAGACCTTGCTCCGCACCAATGGCAACTAAATATGATAAAGCATACCCATATTCTTTTCGGACACGCTTCCTATTTAGAACATTGAAAAATTGTGTTGCCCACAGCAAAGGTGGTCATTATGATTTTCATGATTGCTTCTTGACGCTGTTTTTGCGTAGAATTTCTCAACATTTAAATCTGTTGCCTTCTGGACTAACTCTTGGAATGCTGTCCGTTCCATGTACTTGCATGCGAAGATTGGTATTTTTATTTTTGGCACTTTGAATGCTGGAAACCTAACCCTTGAATAGCAGAGTGTTTGTTTGTTGATTGCTCTTTTCAGCTCGACCATGGCGTTATCGTATTATTGGCTTAGCGTCAAATGAGCTTCATCTAAATTTTCTGATTCGGTTATTCTATTTATTTCCATTATATTGTCTTCTACTTTTTTCAATTGCATATCTAATATTTCTATCAAGATTTCATACTTGGTAAGTATAGTGTTATCGTCCATCCTTTCTACTTCTTCTAATTTTAGGATAAATCGGTTCACCCGTAATTTTAGTTATCTCGAACGTCTTGTGATTTATATTTTTAGTTCCTCCATTGCTTTCTTAATTTTATTTGATTTAATAAATATTTGTAGTTTTTTGTTACCTTGTCTGATGCCTAGTTCTTTTTTGACTTGGTTTATTGGTCGCTTGTGACCTATTTTTTGCCTTTAACCCTGTATTGGTGCTTTTTGTAAACGCTTGTGTCCTTGATTCTTTTGACTTTAATCCTGTATAGTTGCTTGATTTGGAACTGACCTTATTTTGGTACTTTCCTAGACGCTTGTGTCCTTATTTGACCCTGTATTGGTGCTTTATTTGGAACTGACCTTCTTTTGGTACTTTCCTGGACGCTTGTGTTCTTATTTGACCCTGTATGGGTGCTTTATTTTGAACTGACCTTATTTTGGTACTTTCCTGGACGCTTGTGTCCTTATTTGACCTTGTATAGGTGCTTTATTTGGAACTGACCTTATTCTGGTACTTTCCTGGACGCTTGTGTCCTTATTTGCTTTGGATTTGGACGCTTCTGTCCTTTATTTGCTTTCGATTTGGACGCTTCTGTTCTATATTTGCTTTTACCTAAAATAAAAAAGGTATTTGAAGACTTGGGTTAAAGGATGTTTGATAAGAATAATTGATTTAAATGAGGAATTTTAGTGCTCACTGTATCTCCAATGGCACTGATTACTTCCTCGAAGGACCATGTTCTTCAACTGTTGGCTTCGAAGGACCATGTTCAAGAAGCGGAAGATAATTGATTTTAATGAGCACTGTATTTCCAATGGCACTGGTTACTTTTTCGTTGAAGAGCCATGTTTAAGGAGCGGAGGATAATAAGGGATAATGGTTTTAGAACTAGGATAATATGAACATGGTATCGATGTAATTTGTAATAAAAATTTAATAAACAATAAAACGAATTAACAACTTTCTAAAACTAACTTAACCGAATAAATTTAAAACCAAACCTGTACATAATTAAGTTAAAAAGTCTCGCGTCTTTACATTTTAAGAACCTAATCAAAAATCTCTGATATTAGCGTCTACATTTTCAAGGCAAAAGTTAAAAGTCAAAAGTCTCTTAATGTATACAAACACTGCTATTTATCACCTTGTATGTGACATACTTCACAAATTGCAAACCTCATCAGTCAGCATTCTTCAATATCGCAAACTGCAACTGCAACATGTTTATTAATTGCATAGACATAAGAGCAATTCCAGGTCAATAATTATAATTTCTATGCGACCTACTTAATTATAAACGATATTATTTGGATTTATTACAGCAAATTTTCATATGAATATTTTTTACTTAAAAATAGTATTAAATATATTTTCATGACTAGCAATGCCATCTTGGATAGTTTTCTGTTCTATGAACAAAGTGAAAAGAGTGCCCTGGGATCAAACCCAGTACCTTTCGGTTCAGAGGCACACATTCTTACCACTGAACCAACGGGGCTCTCAACGAACCTTCAGTTGATAGAAAATTCAGTTCAGTTATTGAAACCTAAAACATTTAATAAAAATTTGCTACCAAAACGTACTTGCTTGCCCCAAATTTGTTTTCTCACAAACGTATTATATTTCGATGAAAAATGCAAAAATGCATAAGAGGTCTTCGATTTAAAAAAAGGAAATTTGTATTACTAAGGACCACGCTGTTATTGTAAAGTTAATTTGATAAGATGTAGCTCAAGAAAATCAATAATTAACATATACAATTTTTTCTCGTATCTTGTATATTAACGGATATCAATATATCCAATAAGCTCAATAGCTTTTTTATACGATAACACGCTAAGAATTATAGATTATTAAACCATAAGCTCCAATTAAAACTGCTGCCAAAGCATCAGAGAAAGGGTCTATTTTCAATGAATTTTCTGAAAATATTTTAGTAAAATTCACTAAAGTCTGGACGCAGCACATACGTTATGGTAGCGAATTTTCATAGGACCGTTTTTAATGTTAAATATGTTTTTTTTTAAAGAAATACGTGAAATGGAGTAGATAGCGTAACCTTTTTAGTAGAAACAATGTACCGTATTTCATCAAACTAGCTTTTTATTTGAAAAATTACAAAAATGTTCCGAAGAAGATTTAAAATCCACCCAAAAAAACTAATCTGACTTTCCTGGCCAACGAACCTTTCTACATAATTTACACAAAAGCTATACCAGATAATATACAATTATTCACAGAAAGCTTTTTGACCGAAATTTAAAAAAAATGTTTACATGGAGATTTGTAAAGAAGATGTTTCATGAAAATTCGCCATTTTTTTTACAAACACTGGAAAAGTAATTTATGTCCTGCCTGTATATGGCATATCGATTTTTTTGACGAATAATATAATCGAAAACCACCCTGAATGCGTCATTTTCATGGCACTCCGATTTCCCAATGGAAAAATGGAAAAATTGCGATACGGCGTTTTTACGAATGTAAAAACGCCATATCGCAATTTTTGTAAAATGTAAAAAGGTGAAAAACGATTGAAATAATTCAAGAACGATGGGTGATATCACTTTTTTCAAGAGATTGTGTGGGCATTGGTGATTGTCATATTAGTGGTTCTCCATTTCGCAATTAAGACAGTGTGCCGGATTTTGGCAGTCTGCTGCCTCATGTCCCTCTCTCGTGATACGCCTGCATGATTTTTCTCTGTTAGGGTCACGGCATTCAGCTCATCCATGACCATATCTCCAACAGGTAAAACACTTCTGCTCCTTTGCTCGTTCTGCCACCAACCTATTCGAATTCGGCCCAGCTCTATTAATTTCGTAGCCTTTGCTGCCGGAACGATTACAGTAACATTCTGTTTGTCTTTGTAGGCAGGTCTAATTGCCCTCGGCTAGATCTCTTCAGGAGTCAGGACCTTAACTTGCAAGACTGCATCTTGGATTTCACTTCCAGTTGTCACTTCGTTAAAACCCCTTCACGTGCCGGATCTTCTTGCTACGTAGTAAAGAAGTGTCGGCTGTAGGTAGCTCCTGGCTGATCTTTTTGTAGCTCTTGTTTAAGTGGAATTTTGACTGTATATTTTTCATCCTTGTTTATTGATACTGTTTGCTTGTACCATCTTTCATATACTTGCTCATCTTTTGTCATATTTTTCAACCCTGGTACTTCTTTCAATGCCCAAATCTTTGAAATTTCATCTTTTTCTGTTTGAGTAATCATACTTGTTACCTTGACTTCCTCCTTGATTTTAGAATTTGTAAATGTGCTAGAAATGATGTATTCTAGCTCTGTGTTTTGACACATCAATCCGTCTCTTATTTTTCTTAACCCTGGTAGTAATATCTGTCTACATTCTTTGGTTCCAAATAAATTAACTAATGGAGCTGTTTTATTAAATGTTGGGTCAGCTAATAAATAATTCTCATTTTTAAAATTTTTGCGATCATGCTGCTTGGCATTGCTGAAGTAATTTTTTGTATAACAATTGCCTCAGTATTCATTCTGAAACTGCTTACCAATTGAGACGACCACAGTATATTAACCCTATAGTTTGATTTTTTCTCTTCTTCCCCTAGGCCAGATATCTGTGTCTCAACTTTGTGGAATAGTAACCCCAATGTCTGAGCAGCTTGATCTGTTATAAATGCACCTTTAGAGCCAAAGTTGGTTAATGCTCTTAAGTATTCATACTGCACTGTGGCCGTTCTTACTTTTTTATCATTGCTGCCGCTAAAACTGATAAATTGTTCTGCATATATACATTTGTTCTGATTTCCGCAGTCCCTCTTGTAAGGCGGTTATCTTTTCTTTCATTATTACTTCCATGGAGCAGTACACCGATGTTTTTGCCCGACAAATCTTGCACCTGCTTAGTGAAAGACATTTGCTTTTCGAACTGTGCTTTAGGCAATTAGAACAGAGCTCATTTCTTTTTATAAACTGCTGTTTATCATATTGTTGCAAAGCTTTGAATTTTCCACAGTCTAATATTTCATAGTAAGTTGACTTACAATACATACATGCTGGTTTTGAATTGTGATGCTCAAGATTTTGCTTAAAGCCATTTCCAGTCTCTTCATTTTGCTGTGAGTATCTTCCTGTTGTGCTGAATGCCTCCATGTTTTGGTAATTTGTGCAAAGGACCATTAATAATTCGTCTAAGCTTTGAATTTCCATTGAATTTTTCATTGTCGCCTCGTATAATTCGTCCGGTCTTGCGTCCCATTTTTTGGTCATTGTGTATATATATATATATATATATATATATATATATATATATATATATATATATATATATATATATAAAGCTGGTTCTAGTGGCACCCAATTTTACAAAGAGACACCCGAATTTCGGTGACACTTTGTTTTTAACAGAAAATAGCCGTTTTCGTGTCTACTGTCATCTACAGACAAAAATACCAATTTATCCTAGGGGTGCCATTTTGAGTCATTTTATCTACACTTATACACCATTAGTTGGTCATTATTGCTACCAGACTGCGCACCGTTTATACACGAGTGTAAACTTTATATAAGAAAAAAGTTCGGGACACAGCAAGTGCGTTATGGTAGTCAATTTTTATTAAATTCTTCAAACTTGAATAACTTAATTTTATATAAACTTAGAAAGTTAAATTTTGGTGCGTAGTAAGGCCTTCGCTAAGGCAAGATATCCACCGAAAGTTATTGAAATAACTTTGTAAGATTCGGAGAAAAAATTTTTTTCGAAAGAAAATTCAAAATTTGAATTACTCAATTTTTAATAAACTTAGAAAGTTTAATTTTGGTACGTAGTAATGTCTCTCCCAAGGCAATATATAGTAAATTTAATTAAAACAGCTTTGTAATTTTCGGAGAAAAATTTTTTAAATTTTAAACTGTTTTTTTACAACTTGTGGCAAACATTTTCTACAAATTGATGTGTGACTGAATAGTTAAGGTGATTTTTATTTCAAAGTGACAATTTTATTCACTTATATATCTAGAATTGTTACTAAATAATAATGACAAGAAATTTGTCTAAAACCATGTATTAAATGCGCTGGGAGAATATATTTCAAACAATTGATCATTGGTTGTTACTGCCGTTACAACCGTTTCATACTAAATACATATATAGAAACATTTTCTCTGGCATCACAAATGCTTGTTTCCTTCTCTTCAACCGGTTTCGTCTTTTACGGCATTGTCAGGCAGGAGAAAATAGAATTTATTTATATTCACCGATGAAAACTATAAATAAAATAATTCCGTTGCAGGGAAGAAAACAAACATTTTTGAAGCCAGAGAAAAAGTCTCTACAACGGTATTCATTCGTTCGAATTGTTTTCTAGATTTTGCTTATTACTTTCAAGCATTTTAATTTTAAAATATAAGTTTTTTGTCTACCCTGGACAAATTATTTTTCCCACTATTATTTATTTCTAGAGCTAATTTATAACAACCTTAAGAATACTGAAAAAAAAGTAACACAGTATTCACAATAAGGGGCACCTGTGAGATCCACTTTTTGCATACACATTAACATATATGTGTCAGACTAACATAATTTGTCAAATAATGTTCCCAAAAGCCTTTGCTTACCTGCTTTTCACTTAATGTTTTTGCGGAGAAAAGTGTGCCACTCCAGACTTTTCAATAAATTCCAGTTTCGTTTAGGAAAATTATATTATTATTTAGGAAAATACTATTGCTGCGAGTTTGAGTGTTAATCAAAAGGTGACTATTTTAATTTGTGTGTTTCACTTTAGAAGGAAATTTCAATACCGGGCGGTGACATGTCTTATGCAGGCATATTTAGAAAAAGTCTGGACGCAGCAAGTGCGCTATGGAAGTCAATTTTCTTAAAATGTTTTTAATAGAAAATATGTCTCTTTAATGAAAGCAGGAATCAATTTGGTCACCGGTATAATCTATATAGTAGGAACAATGTATCATATTAAATCAACATAACTTTTTTGAAAATCTACAAAAATTGTCCGAAAATAAACTTAAAATATTTCCGAGAATACTCGTTTCTTAGCTGACGAACCTTAGGTTAATAGCAAATTACGTTATTGCATCTAGAAGCGTTTAATGAAAATTCGCTACTAAAACGCACTTACTGCGTCTCAATTTTTTTTTACAAACATGCATCATATTTCGATGAAAAATGCAAAAATGCAATAAGAAATGTTAAAAAAAAGTAGGTATCACCAACGACTTATGGGCCAGCCTGTGGTTGCCAAATAATTTTATAAGATGCAGCTTAAAACACCCTATAGGTAACGTACACAATTTTTTCTCGTATCTTGCATAATAACAATTATATTGAGCTTTATCGTAGAAACGCGTCACACTGTATATATGTAAACAGAAAGTAAACCCGCTTATGGATTCTAGGGGACCTAGTTTTCGCTCATTTGAAGAAATTTTTTTAGAATTCAAAAGCCGCGGTCACCTCAATAACGAATTTTTTCCACGAAAATTAGCTAAAAATTATAGACCGTTATACCAAAAATTTAACTAAAACTACTTCCAAAGCAGCAGAGAAAGTGTCTATTTGAAATGAATTTTCTGGAAATATTTTATTAAAATGAAGGCCAATATTGGTTTAAGCTGAAACTTAAGGGTTTGCAGAACACTCTTTACAAAATCAGCATTTCTTTCAGGTTCTTTGCCGAAATGTTACCAATTTTGACGTTTCAAATCGCGACTTTTTACGTTTTGAGGACCCCCCCTTTTTTTTAAATGTGTTTAACTTTTTTTTCTTAAAACTTACAGACCTAAATTTTGGTAAATTATTCACCGTTTATATATATATATATATATATATATATATATATATATATATATATATATATATAAAATTGAAACTGACTCTGGATATGGGTTCAAGGGGACTAGTTCGCGCTCATTTGAAGAAAGTTTTAGTAAATTCAAAAGTCGGGATCTCCTCGTTAGTGTTTTTTTTAAGACAACTCCCTAAAACAAGCACTTGTGAAGCCACGGGAAAAGTCTACGACTGTATTAAATATGGAACCGTTTCACTAAGTTAGGGCAAGAACAAACAACCAGATATGTTATTCAAATTGAATTAAGTCTTAAAACTTTCATCTCCTCTTTATCAAATTATTTTCTATACAAAAACTCGATAAAAAATCGGAATAACAACAATCAGATTAAATAACTGTGAAGTGAGATAAGACTAAAAAAAAATTAATTAAAAGCGAAGTCACTAACCAGGATTAGAACGCGTCCTCTGGGAATCGATTATTACGATCACTGTACCCTAGCCGACTGAGCTACGCACTATATTCATTTACCAACAGGAATTTACATAAATCTTTTTTGATTAACAATGGATTTTTTGGTTATATTTAACGCAATCTAGAAAAATAGCGACTTAGATACATATCTAGGAGCATGTTAGTCATCTCTTGTAATATTTTTCAGTCACATTCTGATGAATAAATTTTTTCATTTTTATCTTTCTTGAATCAGATTTAATTAATAAAAAGTAGTTTACCTCTAACTTTTTTGCCTTTTGAGATAAAAATCTGAATTTTCGTACGTAGGATACTCTTTGACAGAAACTAGCGTACCAAATTTGGTTGCAGTCACTTTATTATTTCCAGAGATATAATTTTTTTCTGAAAGAAAACACATCATTTTCCGGGAAAACCTGGGCCGATTTTCCTGACTAACGAACTTGTCCAAGCCGCTTGCAAAAGGAAGGTATTTGCCAAATTTGATCAAAATCGGGCAATTATTTTTTAGTTATCGGTGTGATATATATATATATATATATATATATATATATATATATATATATATATATATATATATATATATATATATATATATATATATATATATATATATATATATATATATATATATATATCATATAAAAACTGAAACTGACCCTGGATATGGGTTCTAGGGGGCCTAGTTCGCGGTCATTTGAAGAAATTTTTTCAAAATTCAAAAGTCGGGATCTCCTCATTAGTGAATTTTTTTAAAAGAAAATTCACTAAAATGTATTATTAAGAAGATACCTCCAAGAAAAGCTGACTAAAGAATTTATAAAATTGATGCAACTTTTAAAGGTGTATGTTAGGCCAGAATAAAAACCTATGTGTATAATACATACTTATTAAAAAAAATTGTGATTTTTTAAAAATTTATATTACCTACTTATTGAAGCTCCTTAAATAAAGAAAATAAATAAATAAGTATTTTAGATATCATGGTATTTAATATAACACTGATATTTATGTGTAGATTCTCTAATTAATTATAACCTATGCTACTTTTACTATAAAAAAAAACAGAAGTTAGTCAAATATGAGTTTTAGTATTTATTAAAAATGTTTACTTTAACAAGGCAAATAAAATTCTGTATCCTGAGTTTATGTATTATGCTGCAAAAACCGAATTTTTATTTTTGGTCTTGCAAGAAGTTAAATCTACTATATTTGCTAGCTGCACAGACAGAGTTAAATGTTTTACAATAAAAACTATCCTTACATGAATAATTTTAGATTCAAATAAGCGACGAAATATAATATATTAAAACAGCTAATCAGGCAACATTGTTGGGTGCCATGAATTTGTGTTAATACTTATTGCCTTCAGTGACTCTAGATATTCTTTAATGGTATTGTACAGATTTTTGAATTTTTCTGCAGACTTATAAAATATTGTTTTAGTTTATACATTTTTCTCAATTAATTTAGATAGTATTAGCCTTTTCTTGTACATTTCACTTAATTGTTCCCATGCTATTTCACGTACCTTCACTTATCTGGAGATGCTGTATTGTTCTGCTAGCTTCACCCTTGACTTGGGTTTTCAAATATTGCATTTTTTAGATATTTGATAACAACTTGTCTGAACCTACTATCTTCTGGAAAAATTCTTGAAATGTTGTCCATTCTTCATATTTCTCAGTGAGTATTGGTATTTTTATTGTTGTTAATTTGCTGTTATATTGCACCAAATTTTTGTGCGTCAGGTTGTTGTTTAACTCTGACAGCTTGTGACTGGCGTTATTGTACCTTTCCCTTGGCTCAAAATATGCTTCATCTTGAAGCATATTTATCTCCATTATAGTTTTGCATTAATTTCCATTGCTTATCTAGTCCTTCCATGAGTTTTTCATACCTGGGAAGAACATTTTTTCCATCCATCATTTCTGCTTCTACTATTCGATTAAATCGGCTTACTATAAGATTCTGTCTTTAAAAGTTTGTGCATCTCTTCACCTTCTTTGCGCTTTATTTTTGCCATTTTAATGTTTCGTTTTATAATTCTATTACTAATATTTTTCACTTGTTACCTTGTCTGACTTCTAGCCCTCTGATTTGACTTCTGGTCGCTTGTGACCTATACATTATTATTGGATTTATTTGTTTATTTATATGCTTGTGGACGCTTCTAACCCTGTTAATTTGACCTCACCCTGTATAAGCTTTATACTTGATTTCTGGGCGCTTGTGTCCTTATTTGACTTGCTTTGTGGAGTCTTGTGTCCTTGTTTACTTGACTTGACCTTATATATGCCTTTATACTTAATTTCTAGGAACTTCTGCCCTTATTTTACTTGCTTTGTGGATCCTTGTGTCCTATTTTACTTACCTTGACCCTGTATAGGCCTTTTACTTTCCATTTTATTGTACCTAAAAACGTAAAAGAAGGTATTTGGAGACTTGGATGGATTAAATGATTTTTAGTAGGGATAATGCATTTAAAAACGAGGAATTTTAGTGCTCACTGAATGACCAATGGCACTGGTCACTTCGTCGAAGGCAATAAGGAGATGAGAATGGGGTAAAGCTGATTTGGATATGGTAACACACTGTATATTAATTAGTAGAAGGCATGTTTACTAGCAAACTTATTTTAATGAAACAACTCGAACTTAAAAGTTTGTGCATCTTTACACCTTCTTTGCGCTTTATTTTTGCCATTTTAATGTTTCGTTTGATAATTCTATTACTAATATTTTTGATTTGTTTCCTTGTCCGACTTCTAGCCCTCTGATTTGACTTCTGGTCGTTTGTGACATATACATTATTATTGGATTTATTTGTTTATTTATATGCTCGTGGACGCTTGTATCCCTGTTTATTTGACCTTACCCTTTATAAGCTTTATACTTGATTTCTGGGCCCTTATTTTAGTTGCTTTGTGGAGTCTTGTGTCCTTGTTTACTTGACTTGACCCTATATAGGCCTTTATACTTAATTTCTAGGCACTTCTGCCCATATTTTACTTGCTTTGTGGATCCTTGTGTCCTATTTTACTTACCTTGACTCTCTATAGGCCTTTTACTTTCCATTTTATTGTACCTAAAAACGTAAAAGGAGGTATTTGGAGACTTGGATGGATTAAATGATTTTTAGTAGGGATAATGCATTTAAAAATGAGGAATGTTAGTGCTCACTGAATGACCAACGGCACTGATTACTTCGTCGAAAGATCCTGTTTAAGGAATAAGGAGATGTGAATGGGGTAAAGCTGATTTGGATATGGTAACACACTGTATATTAATTAGTAGAAGGCATGTTTACTAGCAAACTGATTTTAATGAAATAACTCGATAAGTTTAACAAATATACAATATATACAGAGCTACAGAACTTATGTAGGTCAATAGCTACGTACATTAAAAATATAGTGATTGCAGTATTGTTTAAGTTTCTAAAACATGAATATAACCAAAAATGTAATTGCTGCAAAGAAATTTCCAGGCTTAACTCATAATTTCAAGTCTGCAGTTTTAATACACTGGAATGATATGACCTACAAACCATTGACACCGAGGTTAAATAATCTCAACAACTCAATTTATATTAAAATTAAATGCTGATAAACATAATATAAGGTATTGTATCTAAATCTTAGGATAGCTGTTTTTCGGTAAGATACTGTTCCCGAACAACGCTACTATCAACAATTATGTAAATATTAGCAGAAAATGAAGACAGTGGTTGGAAATTTTGGATGAAAAAAATATCGTATAAGAAGTTTATTTAATTGGTTTGTCAAAATTTGAAGTATCATATTTTGGTAAAACAGTGTTAAGTATGTTTAGAATAAATTGTTTAAATTATGTCACTCTATACAGCACAAGTCACCATGGACTTGCTGTATAAACGTATTGTGAAATTTTAGCCTATGATAAAGTATAAGGTATCAACCGGTTTAGAAATTAGAGATTTGAAAAGTAGCTGCAACGTATAGTTCGTAACAGTTTTTTGATAATACTTTAGTTACTGCGTAGTAGGCGTTTTCCGTAAACAACTTTAAAACTCTGTTCTTGCCAGAAACGCATTTTGGTGTCATTAGTTATTATTTTGGTAAGCTTCTGTACAAGATTATCTAAAGTATGTAGAAAACAGCTGGATCATAAATTATTTTAAAATATTTGTGCAATATTAGGTAAAACTGGTTCGTTCCGTCCAAAACGAGATATATTAGGCCGTCTAAAAAATATCGTTTCTGAACAAGAAGCGATTTTAGTTCGTGTCGCAGTAATCAAGAAATTAGTTGAAGAATAGGTTCAGCTGCTACTGTAAGTACTCAGCTATGAGGATATCTTATGCCGAAGGTTTTATCCACATCCTTTCATACTCGTGCATAATTTATTTCCAGCAGATCTTCCAGTTAGACTTCGATTTCGCCATTGCTTTAGGAACAAACAGAATGCAAATCCACTGTTTGTTAGTAAAATACTATTTACAGATAAGGCTTCCGTTACTTGGCAGCGTGTATTCAAAAGAAGCAAACATATGTGTGAAAATGAAAATCCTCATGTAGCAGTAAAACGTCATTTCTCGCATGAATTCAAAATTACTGTTTGTTGTGGAATAACCGGAAATCATAACGAAGGTCTATATGAGATACCACTGAATCTAAATGTATATTTCTCCCTAATTTTTCCACAAAATGGGTACAATGATCTTCTTAATAATTAAAGCTTAAATTTAAGGAGGAATATTTATTTTATGCACCGAGATACTTCACCGTTTTAGCGGGAAGTTAACTAAATAAAAGATATCCCCAAAGACGTATAGGCTGTGCACCCAATGCTTTGGCCAGCTCGTTTTAATAATCCGTGGCGGATTTTAAACCGCCAGACTTCTTTCTTTGGAGTTCCCCTAAATCGGCTGTGTGACAATGACACAATAACCATTTGCGACAAATTATGGAAAACAATTGTAGATACTGTCAATTTATTTAGAAATAAAGGAATACTGTTGTAAGAAATAATGTTGTAGTCGTTGTGTTCGGTTGTGTTCAACGCCGTCTCTTAAAGCCTGACAGTTAGCTCAGTGTATAGTGGAGAATAAGTGTAGTTTTGTGCTAGTAGTAATGCGGATATTGCTGGCACTGATATAATATAATTTGCAGGTAAAATAACTTTGTGGTTGAAAAGTAAATACATTGAAAGCAAAATAATTGTGCTATTTGGGATATATTCAAAATGGTGTTTTATATCTTGAAGAGGACTGAGCAGATAAAATTATGAATAATATGTCTGTTGTGAATGATTTTACTGATTTGGAAAAAAGATTGAAGGAATTTATTAAGCAGGGAAAGGGAAAATACTGGGTTCTTAGTAACATTGAAAAAATTGACACATGAAATTCCGGATATTAGGGTTAGGTGCAATGAAATAGAAAACAGACAACACCTGTTAAAAAAAAAATGAGAAAAAATAATGTTATAATTTTCGGACCTCACATCGATGATACTGAGGATCTGGCTCAAATAAGTTTAGAATTTCTGAATAATTCGTTGGAAGTAAGTCCTGGAAGAAGCGATCTAAATGATGTGTACAAAGTGGGCAAAGACATACAAAAGCCAGTTATAGTAGAGTTCTTATCGTATATTATAAATAGGGAAGTTACTTCAAAAACAGCTAAGTTAAAGGAAACAAACGTATTTGTTGGGCAGGACTTGACACCGAGAGAACAGAAAAAAAAATAAAGTATTAATAAAGCATCTTAAATTTGCTGAGGCTAAGAAATAAAACGCGTACAATTAAGTCAGGACATCTAAATGTGAATCTTGACAGTTTCAAGGCAGAAGATCTTGAAGACCTACCAGCGAAGCAGTGGAAGAACCCGCTTTTGAACCAAAGTCTAGCAGTGCGCCTTCGACACCTATGGAAAGATCTGAGAATTGATTAAGTGACGTAAAAAATATCTTAGCTAAGGCAAAAGTAACTGGTAAAATAGTTAAGAAAACTTATCGTACCAATTCGACTAGTACGACCGAAAAACCGATTACTAGGCAGGCAGAAAGGAAGTACGGTACACCTGTGACTCTGGCAAGGGTAAAATAGCATATGTCGTGTGACGTTTTTTACTGAATGGTTGCTTTATTGTGAATTTTTGGCTGTGTAAGAATAAATCACCGTCTTCCAGTATCGGTATTGTTGAACAAAATAGTAAGGTTTAAATGGCCACTGACTTGTACTGCCCATTTTATGTTCTTCCTTCGCTTTTCAGGAACTTGTAAATGGTTTTGTACAATATTTAATATTTATTTTAGGTCATATAAAATGTTGGTGTTGGTTTTCTTGTATATTTTGTTCCATAATTAACATCTAGTATAGTATTGATACGTTTCTATTTATCGGTAGGTTTTAATTCTGGTTATTGGGTTTAGGACTTTATCATCTATTACGCTTTTAACGTGTGATAATATTTGTTTGTTGTTTCGGTCAACTATTTTTTACATCATAAATGTTCGAGATGTTTTTATATTTTAATTTTTTGATACTTAATTGTGTGTGTCTGTTTTAGTTGTAATTACCAAGGATCTACACTTGTTTTTAATTTTGAACTGAGATGATCTGTGATATTTGGATTTATGGTTTTAATGTCTCGTTTTGTTATTCTCTTTAGATAATTGAGGTAAAGTCTTTTATATGCTGATCCAACAGATATTTTAGTTATTTAGTATTGTAAAATATGTATCTGTTGTAAGTAGGTATGGCGGAACTTTGACCTGACAAGGAGTGGTGGTAGCTCGCCTCCCTCTACTTTCTAAGATGGCGGATGACAGTTGACAGCGGACATAGGACACGTGACACTGGTGACACTTGAGATTTGTGACATTTATAGTTTTTTTCTAGAGAAATTTTGATGCTTTAAAAAAAACAATCGGATCGGGTTAGATTCGAATCTCGGAACTTCGGAGAAAGTCCGATATACTATCCTCTGAGCTATCGGCGCTTGATATTTTACTGCTTAATTTTGCAAATATGTGACTAATTAAATAGGTTAAATAAGACACGGATTTATTAGTTAGAGTACTTAAATCTCTATCTTGTTAACTGTTTATACTCGTATATAAATCAAATACTATTTATTATATGTTAAATAACATATAGCTTTATTTATTTAATGGTAGCCATAATCATACACTTAATAATTAACATATTACTTTAAATAAAAGCTCATACTCTTGTTATTATACAAACTAACTCATTGGATGGTTTTATTAGACGAATGACTAATCACTATCTCGCAAAATGTTCTGTACAAGAAAGGTATAACATTATTTACATGAAATTACCTAGCTGAACTACTATTTACCGTTACTGTACATGTGTCATATGACCAATAAAGTTAGAGGCGAATTTCGTTTAACATAAAATAACACAGATTACCGACACTCGAGGTCGCTCTAATTCCTTAACATATTATTAGTACCAAACAAATACGAGGGGTACTGAATAACTAAACGCTAAGCTCTGGTTTCTAAGTAAAAAAAAAAGAAGATGAATTTTAAATCAACACATTCGATCTGACTTGTTAAAAATAATAGTCTAACAATTTGATTTTATTTGAAATAAATACAGGTTCGAATCCCGATATATGCTATTTAATATGGTAGTGTTAAACAAATACGAAGGACGACATATACAAGGGATACGGAATAACCTACACAGTAAGCTCAGGTTTTTAAGTGGTGGATATGGATGTGTGGTTACAGGTTCAAATCCTGATGTTTGCGTGACTGCAGGTTCAAATCTTGATGTATGTCTGTTGTTTGTTATATCTGTATATGTAACTACATGTTCAAAACTTAATGTGTTTGTGTGGTTAAAGGTTCAAATGTTAAGGTGTGTAAGTTTGACTAGGTTAGATTCAGATTTAGATCCAGATCAAGATGTGGAAATTATCTTTTTTAGCTTTCGGTTTAGAGAACAAGTGTTTGGAGTCATGTTACTCGTCTTAGTAAGCAGAACTCAAATATGTTGGTTAGCGCATGCGCAAACCAACTCTTTTAGTTTTTCATTTAGAAGACATGTGTGTAGTATCATTTTACTCGGCTCAGTAAGCAGAAGTCAAATATAGCATATGCGCATGCGCAAACAAACTTTTTTAGTTTTTGGTTTAAAGGGCATGTGTGGGGTATCATTTTAATCGTCTCAGTAAGCAGAATTTAAATATAGCATATGCGCATGCGCAAATCAACTTTTTGTGTTAAAGAGTAGATTTGAATTATATACATGATTTCAAGTTTCTATCATTTAAAACTAGGATAACTACTCAAACTAAATGTCCTGAAGAGCAGTCTTCAATTTTATAAAACGACGTCTCCGTCATTTCAGAGTAATCTTAGTCAAGTGACCAGTCAAACTAATTGTCTTAAGGTGTAGCTTTCAAGAATGTAAGCCATCACATGTTACAAAAAGAACAATTATTTGTTTTCAAGCATTCATATTGTTCTGAGCTAGCTTACCTAACAAGTCAAACTGAATGTCTGGAAGTGTAGATTTCAATTTTGTAAACCAGCACACCCTCTACCATTTCAGAGTAACCTAACTACTCAAACTATTGTCTTGAAGTATAGATTTTAATGTTTGTAAACCAACACATCTCCATCATTTCAGAGTAATCTTAGTCGGGTGACCAGTAAAACTAATTGTCAATCGTTTTAGAGCAACATATCCATGTATTTTAAATATTTTAAGGTAACATCAATTTAAAAATAAAAGATATCAAGAGTCATAGTACAACACTAAGAAAAGGAAAATTATTTGTTTTCAAACATTAATATTCTGAGCTAGTTTACCTAACCAATCAAACTGAATGTATTGAATCGTAGATTGCAATAGTCGTAAACCAACACGTCTCTATCATTTTATAGTAATCTTAGTCATGTGACCAGTCAAACAAATTTTCTTGAGGTGTAGGTTTCAAGTTTTATTTGTTTTCAAACAATTTACCTAATTACTCAAACTGAATATCTTGAAGTCCAGCCTTCAATTTTGTAAACCAATACGTCTCTATTATTTCAGAGTAATCTTAGTCATACGACCAGTAAAGCTAATGGTCTTGTGGCGTAGCTTTTCAAGTGTTATTTGTTTTTAAACATTCATATTCTGAGCTAGTTGACCTAACTACTCAAACTAAATGTATTGAAGAGCAGTCTTTAATTTTCGTAAAGCAACACGTCTTTATCATTTCAGAGTAATCTGAGCCATGTAACCAGTCAAACTAATTGTCTTGAGGTGTAGCTTTTCAAGATTTATTGGTCTTCAAACATTCATATTCCGAGCTAGTTTACCTAACTACTCAAACTAAATGTCTTGAAGAATAGTCCACAATTTACGTAGACCAACACGTCCCTAAGCCAGTACATCTCAATCATTTTAGAGTAACCTATTCATGTAACCATTCAACTTAATTTTTATGTTTACACTCCGTTCTGCTAACATATTATTTTAATATATATCTCAAGCATTGTAACATTAATTTTAAAATACAAAAAGTTATAAAGTACAAAACTAAGAAAATAACAATTATTTGTTTTCAAACATTCACACTCTGAGCTAGTTTACCTAACAAACCAAAGTAAATGCATTGAAGATCAACCTTCAATTTTGTAAACCAACACATCTCTATCATTTCAGAATGATCTTAGTCATGTGACCAGTCAAACTAATGGTCTTGAGGTGTAGCTTTTAAGTTTTGTTTGTTTTTAAACATTCATATTCTGAGCTAGTTTACCTAACTACTCAAACTAAATGTCTTGAAGAGCAGTCCTCAGTTTTTGTAAACCAACACGTGTCTATTATTTCAGAGTAATCTTAGCCATGTGACCAGTTAAACCAATTGTCTTGAGGTGTCGCTTTCAAGGTTTATTTGTTTTCAAACATACATATTATGAGCTAGTTTACTTAATAAGTCAAACTGAATGCCTTGAAGTGCAGCCTTCAATTTTTGTAAACCAACACGTCTCCATCATTTCAGCATAATCATGGTCATGTGACCAGTCAAACTAATTGTCTTAAGGTGTAGCTTTTATGTATGTATGTAATTTAAATTTCGATAGTGTAAAAAATTAAAAACTTTGATATATACACAAAAATAAGAAGACAAGACAGTTGATTGTCTATTTCAACAGGAAGTTAAAGAAACTTTGGCTGGCCGGAATACCGGCTCCACAAATGTTCCAACAGAAAGAGCCCACTTATTACCTATAACTGCTACTTACTTGGTAAACATTGGTGGGAAAGAACATTTGGAGGCCAAAATACCAGTCTCCTAGATGTACCCAAAGCAACATCTCAATTAACACCAACAATTGTTACATACTTGGTTGACTTTGGTGGAGCTGATGTACAGATTTGATATTAAATTTGGCTTATTGGAAATCCAATCATTTCTACAACCAAGCAACCAATCAACCAACCAACCAGCCAACTCACCAACCAACCAGCCAATCAACCAACCAACCAACCAACCAATCAACAAACGAACCAACCAACCAACGTTTAGAGGCGTAGAGACAGCAAGCTACTTACAAATGGCCCCTCTGGATCTATGATGTTAATGATGTGTTAAGAGATTAAATTGACATGCGTTTGCATTGAAGGCTTGCAATCTACGTACAAGTTGCCCCTCTGAATCAATGATGGTGATGGATTAAGAGATTGAATTGACATGCATTGAAGGCTCAGCGATGTTTTACTTGAGTCATCGTCATTCTGAATGTGTCAGAACGAAAACCGTGTCCTTTACTCTGGTATATCTTACTCAGTAGGTCCCAGAGGTCTTCGAAATCAACGTTAGTTGCTTTTCTAAATGATAAGTGAGCAGCTCTCGTCGAATTCTTCCGAGTTAAAGGTAAACGCCATCCTATCTTCGGGATCGACATCATGGACAATGTGGGTCACAATACCTTTAATACGATCTTTGATCTCCAACCAACTGGCTGGATGACATATCCTCTCTTCATCGCAGCGATGAAACATTTCATCAAGCATACCAGTTGGTCTCCAGAAAACCCTACGTTGTTAATTTTTGACAATCGCGAGAGCCATCTCTCACTGGAAGCGGTCAAGCTGGTAAAATAAATTGTTGTTAACATACTTACGTTGCCACCCCACTCAAACAATAAAATGAAACCGCTTGACGTTGGTGTTTTTGGACCATTCCAGACTTATTTCCGTGCTGCACATGATTCTTGGATGGCTAGGAATCCTGGGAAAACTTTTTCCATCTATAATGTCGCCGAATGTGTTGGATTTGCGCATGCTAAAACTATGACTCCTGAAAATATTCAAGCATCATTAAAAAAGTAAGTATTTTCTCATATGACAAACATGTGTTCACAGATGTTGACTTTCTTTTTAGCAAAGTAACAGATCTCCCTGATCCTATAACACGAAAAGATGAGGCAGCCACTAGTGAAACACCTTCCACATCTCATCAATCGCAGGAATTAGTGGAAGAATCCTTTCAAGAAACACCAGCAAAAAAAAAAGAAATTTGTTTTGCATGAGATTTTCAGAGGATTCCTGAAAGCTAGTCAACAAACACTCAACAGAGAGGCCAGGAAGAAGGACAGATGTTCCATACCGACTAACACTACCGAACTAAAGTTCCAAGAAGAAACAAGATCTAAACGAACAGATATCGTAGTCAAGAAAGTCAAGGGAGCAGCCTCCATAGATTCAACTTCCTGAACTAACCTTGGGGAAGATGAATCCGAAGCAGAGTCTGAATCAGCCGATAAAGATAATCATAATTTGGATCAAGATTGTCAAACTAAAGAAGCTGGAAAAGGAGATTATGTCTTGGTCGAGTTTATCATAGGGGTCTTTTATATTGGCCAAATTCTGAGAGAAAAAAATGAAGAAGGGGAAGTCAAGATTTTTTCCAGTCAAGTGGATTTGTAACCCCTCAAGCTATTGACAGTTCCTGATCAAACTTGATCAGATCGTCATGGTTTTGCCAAAGGCAACATCACTTGGAGCAACAAAAAGGCAGCAGTCTTCAATTACTTTTGCAGTAGACCTTTCAAGTTTTAATATAAGATAATTTCTCATGTATGTTCATTAAGTGAATAAATTATTGGCATCTGTTCAACCAACTTCCATTGTTTATTAAGGAGTAACTCAAGCCATCTTATTGTTTCCCACAATGTGTCTCGTTGTTTCGTGGTGGGGAAACAATGAGACAATTGACAACAACAAAAGTAATCACAATCTCAGTCTGTAATGATAGAAATCAGTGTTAAGTCTCATTTTCTATGGACTTCATTAATGTATATTGCAACTAGATAAGCCTAATTTAAGTTAAATAATTGTTAACAAAAAAAGTGTCTCATTGTTACCCGGTCTCCCCCAGACTTTCTTATGGTTAAAATGCCAGTTGTGGTATTTAAAACATTTAATTTAAACAAATAAATAAATGTATTTGCTAAATAATATAAATGATTTTTGTCTTGTAGTAGTATGTTTTACATTGTTTAGCTCAGTTATGGTAAACGAATATACTGATAAACAGGTATGCAATTAGGTCAGTGAGACAGAGAGGGGTAATCAGCTTTATCCGACAGTTACACATGAACTTTACTAGCTACCGTTATTTGTACACTCAAATGTCTAATAACGTATCCACTGCAATGTCAATCCTTGCATAGACGAAATAAAACGACACCATTTTAGACGCTTGTCGGCTTACCTATCTAATTGTGTATCCATGGTATGGTATCAAAATTTGCTAGTTTCCTTCTGGTTCCAATTAAATGAATTATGAAAAGATAGCCAATTTATGTGTTATTTAATATATTATATGTGTAATCTGCTTACAGAAGAGAGGGTAGGGAGACTGGGAGGTGGGCGACACAATAAGACAATGAGTCAGTGAGGCACATACGAGAAATTAGCTCTGTTAAACTGATTGATCGACACTCACACTGAAAGATGAAATTCTGTAGCATATGGTCTATCTTTGCCTGAGCAAGATAAAACGACCACACTTTTGATACCTATCAGCTTACCTATCCAATTCTGTATTCGTGATAAAATATCAACATTTAATACATCAAATAAACTATCAACACAACAGTTTTTGAGGGTTATTTTATATTGATAGGTTGTCACTCCAGGTTAATAATAGGTGTATACATATACAGGGTGCCCAATATGCATGGAATAATGGTTATAACTTTTTAGAAACACCCTGTATAAAAATGTCTTAGATAAATAGATACACTTGATAACTTTCGTGTTTTTCTGAAACCAGTAATTTCGTTGCCATGGTAATCAACTTTTTTTTCAAATGGAAACATATTTTTTGCTCTTATTTGAAATAAACTCTTTTTTTGGCGTACGGACGTGCAAAATTTTTATTGGGTTGCATTACAAAATTTTTAAAATAACCTCAAAATTAAATTATCTGTTGGAATAAAATTCATTGAAAATGTTGGAGGCTTTTATTTGTGTTCTTTTGCGATCGCCGTATCCAACTATTATAAGAATCTGAAAACTTTCTGTTTCACTTAAGTGAACAGAACCTCGGTGGTTCAGAGGTAAGGACGTGTGCCTCTGAACCGAAGGGTACTGGGTTCGATCCCAGGGTACTCCTTTCACTTTTTCAGTACAAACTGTAAAATTAACATCAACCGAGGTTCTGGCATTGTATTTGAGCAAGTTGAATGTCTGCACGTTCCGCCCTTCGGAGGGGGCGTAAAGCCGCTGGTTCCGTGTCCATGCGATGTTGGCCACGTTAAAGATCCCTACCCTCCTTACAGAAAGGCAGAGGTTCGGCAAATTTTCCAGGATAGTGAGGTGAAACTGCTCCCTGGCGTCGGTGATTGGCCATAGTCGCGGAAATAGGCCGACCGTAAAGAAACAAAAAACACACACACACTTAAGTGAACCATTTTTCATCTTGACCGCAAAAAGATATTGTTGTTTTTCTGATGTGGAAACTAATAATACGACTTATTAGAACGTTAATAAGATAGCATTACATGCAAATCTCAACGGACGGCCCTTTGTTCGATAACGTTTCTGAATTCGAATTTAAGAGTTTGCACTTAATTTTGAGGTTATTTAAAAAAAAATTATGCAACCCAATACAAATTTTGCACGTATGGCAAAAAACATTCATACCAAATAAGAGCAGCGGGTTATGATGGCAACAAAATTACTGGTCTCAGAAAAGATCAAAAGTTACCAGAAGGTGTAGAAAATATGTAAAAAATAATTTTGTCTAAGATATTTTTTATACAGGATGCTCCTCAAAAGTCATAACCATTATTCCATACATATTCGGCACCCTGTATAATATTTACATAATAATTAGACATTTATCTTTATTGACAATAATTTTATTGTTGTACCCTTTCACATAGAAATGTCTCATATAATATAGAATTTATATTCTAACAACGATATGTAGGGTCACCGTTGTATGCAGTATTTAATCAGTCAAAACTGCACAAACGGCTCCTGTCTTTTCATTGACAATAACATCTATACATATACATAAATATTTTATTAATTACAATATTTCAAGTTATACAATTCATCTATCAGTATATTTTCAGAACTCAGACATGCATTACCATTGAATGTGTGGCTGGAAGAATACATTCAGTGGCAGGGCAGCTGAGCCGGGCCCAGCTTCATATAACGCTACTTAAAATTTTAAAATTCTCTTTGGCATTAATAATTTCCAGTTTAAGTCTGCAAACATATTAAAACGTTGACACACAGTTACTCTTTTTGCAAAAAAAAAGAAAACCATTTTAGCAACTACATATATGAAGCTGGCCCCTATTTACGTCTCATAATGATGATAACTCAACGTAAGACCTGCAAAAAGAAAATTGTATCTTAAATACATGTCTCAATATTTAGGAGATAACCTGTTCATACGATAACATTAAATACAAGTGCTCAGAGGCCAATACAGTTCTTTGAAAGTATTTTATTTGCATTAGTTAACAATTTGAAAAGGAATCGCGAACTGTTTCAGAAGCCTAATTTATTTCGATTGTAATGTTCGTTTTGGCAGCATACCGTAATTTTATAAATATAGCTTGCAAATAGGTAAATTTATAAAAGAGAAAGGTTTACAAATATTTCCTTAAACAGTGGCTTTGATATAAAACAGATTGGATCATTAAGTGGTATTTGTTCAATTACTTCAATGTTGTGAACTGATTGATCAGGTACACACATATAAATTAAAATATAAACAGTTATGGGTAAAAGCAGGTAATCTCTTTTTGTCTAAGCATTGGTTCTGTGAATTTAAGATGACATTTAAATGATGATACCAAGTTGCAATAAAATATTAAAAAATGTTGATTTTTGCAAGAATCGTTACCGTGAGTCGTGCCAAGAGTCAATGTATCCAAAGTATTTCCGCATGCTATTTAAGTAACCAGAAGAGTAACTAAAATAAGTTTTTTTAACTTATAAACTAAATGAAAGTACACGGAAACGCTTTGGACTAGTAGTCGATGTTCGGTTACAGCTTAGCCCCATTTCTGGAAGAGGCCCATTCGTTGGCATCTGCAGTTGGAACCCCAGAGGTTGCATCTGCAGGAGCTGTTGTAGCAGCAGTCGTTAGGCCTGTGATCGCAGTTGCCACCTCTTCTGATGCATGCTCGTCTGAAAAGGTAAATTAAGGAAGAACGTCTGGAAGCAAATCAAAAGTATTTTACAACATCATTCCGTTTTCGTACTAACACTCAACAGACAATGCATCGATTCTACTTGCGGCAAAATCAAAATACCTCTAGTACCATATCTATCCATTTGTGAGCACTAACCATTGATCATCTACAGGTTATCTACATTAAAGGGTGCTATTTATTTTAAGATTAATAACTGCAGTAAAAACGTTTAAGCTTTTACACTGAGTTTATGTATGTATTCTTGTGAGATGGTATTTCACAGTGCACATTGCGAATCTAGAGAAAGCCTCTATATTTGAATTTAGTATAACTTTCACACTTATTCAAAACCCCATAGTAAAGCTATTTAGTACTGGATTTAAGTGATGGGATGGTTAAACAGGAGAAAAAATACCAGGTATAATAATTAACGAGGCTGGCTTGATAACATAATTTTATTAAAAACCAAATACCTAATTGGTTCTCCTTCCAAATCTTTTTTATTTCCACTTTAAAAATGTATGTGCGTCGTCACTGTTATAACAGTCCTGTAGGTCATCACTATCTTACGAACATTTGCCATTCCAAATATATTCAGAGTCGACACACACCAAGTTTGCTTTTAATTTTAGGTGGAGAATAAATACAAATTGAAAGATGAGACAGTTGGACTGCTGAAGAAAGGTAATGTTTTTTGGGGCCAAAACACGTGCTTTTATAATACAGTTTTCGCTATAAACATCTTTAGTTAAACCCCAATGTTAGCGAATACTTTTACCAAGTTTTTCCCAAATGGTATATTGATTCTTTGTTCAATTCCTTGTGAAGTATAGTCGCCACCAGAATGGCATGACACATACATAAATCTACAATCTGATGAGTAAGGCAAGTAACTATTTTGTACTTTGAGTGTCGTGAGCTTCAAAGCTAAAGCTGACAATTATCGCATTACTTTGGTTGGCAAGCAAGAACAGTTTTCGAGATAACCAGTCTCGTAACTTAATTGTGGAATCTCATAATCCATATTTCACTAATGTCAACAATTTTAGGTCTTTCCATACAAGCGCAACTGACATTCGTTTTATGTATTTTTCTACTGCAATACAATTAATTCTGCGTTTTATTAAAACTGTCACACTGAAGTCATTTTAGTTCTGCACTAAATTTCGTGGGGATATAGGGACTTCTCTCTGGCTTCATAAATGCTTGTTTTCATCTTTGAAACCAGTCTTGCCTTTTACCACACGTCAGAGAAGAAGTCTCTACATTTGTATTTATTATGTAGCGGTTTCATTACGTAAGGGCAATACCAAATATTGAACTAAATTATTTGGTGAAAAATATGTGACATAAATATAGAGCGATTGTTGGAAAATATTAGTTATGATACTATTGGTAAACAAGGCTTGAGTTGAAGATGCTGGGTAAAGGAAAGAGTAAAAAAAATAGTTTATTTTAATGTATCAAAATTTAAAGTATGTCTAATTTGTAAAATTTTGCGTAAGTGATTTTTGGTTAAAATTATAGCTAAATTATGTCATTAGGATCTTTCACCCAACTGATTCGTTTAGATGGGTAGAGTGATATTTGGTTCCTCAAAATTTGGCCATGAAGCTAATGCCCTCGATTTTTTAATAAAAATATTTTCAGCCCTCTGGCACTTTAAATTTATCTCATGGATTTCGGTGATAATACCTCTCCTTATTTCAGCTAAATTTAAATTTCTAAAAGCTGTTTGGACTCAGCGTAATAGGTCTTCTAGATTTAATATCGGATACACACATAATTTTAATACGACTCCATACGCAAAAGTCCAGAATTGATAGATCCGGTGTTCGTGGTGGCCACTTCAAAACACCAGTTTAACGATCAGTCGACTACCTGTCAACATCTTGGGATAAATGAGCTGGTGCCCCGAGGTCCATAACCACATCTTTTAGAACTGTCAAATAATTATTACCTGCTAATTTATTTTAAATAAATTTCAAAACATACCTTGTTATTTATTACCAAACAAAACACATTGAAACCAAAATATGGTTGAAAAATGCCTTCTCTTATGCAGTGGTGGTTCTTCTAACGAATATTTTTCCAGTTGACGATTCCTCACTAGGTGAATATAGATCCATCTAAATTATTTTGGAAAAAAGCTTGCAGTCCTTCTATATCTTTCTCACAAAACTCAATTCTTCTAGCTTCCTCGCCCTCATGTAGAGATTTAAGCACAGTCAACGAATAGGCGTTTTTTTTTGTTCTTTTTGAAAGATTCTCTGCACTGAAGCAAATAAAATCTCAAACTTTAGCGATACTGGTGCCACTGACGAGTGAGGTAGTGCACTGAAGTGTTTCGAAAGATTTACTTCAATAACGTCATTTTCAGTAATTGGTTACACTAACTCCTTTCTTATACGCTATCCCAACTGCAAAAATATTATTTCAATCTTCGTAACTTTTTCTTCGACACTGGCGGCAAGTAAGGGTATAGTTTCTTATAAGCTCGGAACGTACTGTCGACTACTTTACTGCATTCTCCATGCATATAAAATAAGTTTAAAATGTCACACCATTCTCCATATTTTCATTAAAATTATTGCCAGTAACTGCAGTGGAGCAGTACAATTAATACATATCAAAAACAGTTCTATTTGACAAGCTATAATTATTTTTTACTGTGATTTTCGCAGCCATAAAAAGCAATACATATCTATTACGCACATGCTTTGATAACATTAAGAAAAATAAATTATAATGGAAAAAGTAATAGAGGTAGGTACTGAGAATCATAATACATATCGAAGGAGAAAAAATATACATTTGATGGTTAAATATATATAAGGTGTTCTATTTGAAAAACAAAACTAATGAAAACTTAAATTTGATGACAGCTGGCATCAAAATTTGAGTACCTGTATAAAGTAAAATATCGTCGCAGGTACTTGTAATAAGCTCGAGGGCTCAACTAGTTGGTCTGTAAAAATCATTTCTTAACTTTATATTATTGAAGATAAGAAACTTTGAGTGAGGCATTGTTATTAGATTTAAAAAAATTACATATCTCAAAGATAATTCAACTTAGCTATAGGAGAGTCTGACAAATGTCCCCTAAAATAACGCGTTATATCTAAAAATAAAAATATCTACAAGGGTTCTATATAAAATAACAAAGTTGGCGGCAATTACCTGTATAACCGGAAGTGTCAGTAAAATAAAAACATTTTTATTTAAAAGACCAGAGGCGGTTACCCAGCAGTCAAATTTCAGAAACTGAATGTCACTTTATTCACCTAAATGTCTTATGATCCAGTAACGTAAAAGGCCTTGTATATACCACAAGTCTAATGACACCTATTATTATATAGACTTTTTATATAATTCTATTCAATGAAGTATAAAGTACTGTATAGTATATAGTAAAGTATATTTAAAATCTATCTTGCAAACTTTTGTATTTTACGGTCGGTTAAATTTATACTTGTGGCTAAATGAGAAAAACCTTGAGGTCAATCAAATTAACTAACAACAAAGATGCTTTGCCCTGGCTTTCAGCATTTTATAGTTAAAACTATATAAGTGAATCGGATTAATAAGATTGTATTAATTAAATATTGATAATAATGTTATTGTTGGCGACTTTAGTAAATTTTATTTTCTTAAAATTGCATGCATTTTTGTGAAAAAAAAAACAAAGCTTAAGCGCAAAACATTTTAAAATTCAGTTTTGTATTGATGTTAAACGGAGAGAATCAAATGGTTTAGTTTTATAAAAGCCTTGGAATAAAGGCTTAATTGGAACACTACTAAGCCTTTAAATAATTTATTTAGCTATCCCGTGTTTTATTTTAAAATCTTTTTCTTTCGATTAAGTGTCATCTAATTAAAACAAGCAAAGAAACAAGTGCAAACTTTGTTGGAACGTCGCATTGGTAGATAGGTACATATATAAAGTATATTTTCGTATTACATTAACATATGGAATATATATATATATATATATATATATATATATATATATATATATATATATATATATATATATATATATATATATATATATATATATATATATATATATATATATATATATATATATTAGTTTAAGTCGCTCACTCCTTGGTTGAAGTTTATCTATATAAGTAAAACGGTTGGACATAGCAGGTGCGTTATGGTAGTGCATTTTCATATAAATGATTTGGCTCCAAATGTTTTTTTATTAAATGCTTAAAGCCTTTTTCTTGCAATATATGTAGATATCTAAATTTTGGCATATAGTTTACTTTTTTTTAAAGCATTAACCTACGTACAAAATTTGGTTACCACAGCTTTGATATTTTTGGAAATAATTTTTTTTTCTCAAAAAAAAAAACCCAAAATTTTCTCGGTATACCTAGTCCTATTTTCCTGGCTAAGGAACTTATCCAAGCCACTGACAAACGAAAGATGGCTGCCCAATTTCTTTACAATCAGACTATTATTTTATCGGTGTGATACACACACACTACTGTGGATTTTAATATGCCAGTAGTTTTTTCAATTATGCGTGTAGAATTTCCAGGATTCTCAACAACTCAGAGGACAACATTATTTAAATGTTCACTGTTAGCATGTCTCTTCTCTTGTTGACTGATTTTTTGAAGGAACCACATTGCTTTAAGTTTGCACTAACCGCTTGAATATGGACTTTCCAGATTTCCCCTTTTCAGGATACCGGATAAAATACATACGTCCGGCTTCAGTTGAACTTCCTTGGTACCATATGTAACAACTTAACACATTAAACTTATCTTCGTTAGAAAATACACCTTCCATGGTCAAACTATTGCTGTGAAAACAATATATGTTAACAAACAACAGTTAACATGTTTTCTAGGTTTTTGTAACTAATGCCTGCTACGTAAAAATATTTCAATGGTATGGATTGAAAATATGTATATAATGTTTTAAGAATGTCTACCATATAGAATGGGGCGTTGGATTTAAAAATTAAGGAACGTATTTTATTTAGTTTCTCAGAAACCAAATCAAAATGTGTTAACGCTACCCCGTAGAGCTTAAAAAGTAGCAATGACAAACTGCTTTTTGCTTTCAAATACATTTTCAATTAATTTCAGAAGAAAATAAAAACGAAAATAAAGAAGTTTTTTTAACATCTAGAAAACCCAAAAAGGGAATTGATTTTTGCGAACTCCGCTTACGAGGCCTGCTCATTGCGCAACTTTTTAGTAAATTTTTATTTTAAAAAATCACGAGGTATCGATGGTGAAACTTTGCAAAAATTTTTTCAAATGAGCGCGAACTAGGACCCACCCTAGATGGGTCAGAGGAGTCGGGGGCCAAATGACTCCAGGGGGTAAGCTGTGGAAGTGGAAACAACAACATGTGCTTTCGATGAAGCTTTCCCCAAGACCGTCATGCGCGGTGAAGAGCAGCATCCTGCACGAGGTGACCCTGCTTATAACTGAACATGACGGATCTAGAAATGGAGGTCGAGAAAACTCCCCCAATCCACGGTGTCACGTGACCCGTGCCTAAGGATGGATAGCACCAGGGTGAGGGTGCCGTGAACGGAACCTCTGGAGTACCGGGCAACCCTCCAGAGTAACACACCTTGCACCACACAGGGGATTCTGATGGTGTGGACAGTATTTCCCCCATTCTCGTGAGAACAACATGAAGAAGACAAATATAAATAAAACCAAAACCAATAAGGCTGAAAGAGCGGCTCCGGCTACAGACACGTTCCTTGGGTCTATTCCGCAAACAGAGACGAACCAGGGGCGGCAGCGTCTGCGGACTCTGAAGGTCTCACGAAAGACGTATATACGGAGGATCGGGGGGTAGCTTCGGCTACGGACCTGTCCCTGGCACCCAAGCAGGAGACTGGGTCCCACCGGAAGCGGTGATGTTCGCGGCCCAACCACCAGTGACCACCTTACTGCAGGGGTAGAGGGACTGTCCCTGCAGTCCAAGCGTCTTTCCGGGGCGCAAAGAAAGAAGCTCCGGAGGGCGCAGAAAATGGAGACCGGGACGTGGACGGTCGCCAAACCTGTAAAGGCGCAAGAGGGGAGGGCGAGTCAGAAGAGGCCGCGCTCGGACTCTAGCACGCCTACTACAGACAGATGTCCCAAAAGGGCTAGAGCCGGAACACCGGCGCACACTGGCTCGTATAGGGAGGCTGCGGAGGGCCTCGGGATGCCGGTGATTGATAGACGCCATCTTGAGGTCACGTTTGACCAGGGGAAAGCGGACGTGGTCTAGGCTGCGGTGGACTCTCTTCAGGAAGGGGAGAGCTCGCCTCAGTTCCACCGGGCACGCCTAGCGGGGAACGTCCTCTGAATAACCTGTGCCGGCCCGTAGTCGCGAGACTGGCTGCGGAAAACGATCGGGAGCCTCGGTCAGATTTGAGAGGGGGCGGACTTGACAGCAGTCGAGCCCAAGGAACTCCCAAAGAGACACAAGGTTCTCGTACGGATCCCTGACACCGTCCCGTGAGAGAAGGTGGTTAGAAGACTGAAGATCCAGAACCCTCAACTGGGGACACAACACCGGTCGGTTCTAAGCTGGTAGGCAGAGGAGAAATGATAGACTCTCGCTTTCTCGATCGACCAGGTGTCTTACAGAGCACTTGAAGGAATCTTCTTCAAGGTATTCTGGGGCCTGAGGAGGGTTATCTTTCGTCCACTGGGGAAGCACCCGGGGGTGGATTGGGCTTAGGTTCCTTCAGGTCAACCTCCAAGACAGTAGAGCAGCCACGGTCGGACTACTGATAGCTCTGAGGAACACGGATGTGACCCTCATCGTACTCCTATAAAGGAGATATCAAGGGACTCGGCGGAGCTGCTGGAGAGCTCATCTACAGCAGATCCAGCGATAACCCGAGGGCCTGCATTTCTTCAGAGAGGGGATAGATTTCTGCCTTTAAGGAATTTTTGTCCAGGGGCCTGGCAACGATCAAAATCCGATGTGGATGAACGGATCGGCCGAGGGATATTATTGCCGGATCGGCCTATCTACCAGGGGACAGCATGGACCCTCCTCCACCCAAGAAATTGGGGCAGCTGATGGTGGGCAGCAGAGCAAGTGGATGGCAGACCATCATCAGCATGGATGCGAACGCGCACCATGAGTTGTGGGGAATCTCGGACACAAACTCTAGAGGTGAGTCACTTTTACGATTCTTTATGAAATTTAATTTAGACATTAAATAGAGGTAATAAACCGACCTTCGTCACAACACGGCGTCAGGAAGTTTTAGATCTAACAGTTTTCACGCAATTTCTGGGTCACTTTGTTAAGAATTGAGCTGTGTTTGGGGGAGTGGAAAGCTCAGACCACTGTTACATCCGGTTTAAAGTCGCCGGAACCCTCGCAAGGCGGACTGGGAAGCCTACAGGGCAGGCCTAGCAGTGGAACTGCGGGGGGTTAAGAGTACCATAGACAATTTAATGGACCTCGAGATTGCGGCGGCAGCCCAAGTGCGAGACGCAATCACCTCACCCTATAACGCTAACTACCCCCTGAAAATAAGGGCGTCCACCAGGAACATCCCGTGGTGAAACAAGGACCACAGTCAAAGGAGGACGCATGTTCGTAAACTGTTTAACGTGGCTAAAAAGTCGGGAGCATTGAATAAATATAGACATTCACTAACAGGCTACAACAAAAGACTGAGGGAAAGGAGTCGTAGAGGAGGAGGAAGTGGAGAGCACATCCGGGAGTTCTCGGTTACACAAGATCCTGTCCAAGGGCACTCGGACCAAGATAGGCTCCCTTAAAACATAACTTTCTTGCGGGTTTTTCCCAAGAAACTTTTCTTGTTTACATTGTTCTTGTTTATGCATTGAGGGTGGTTGTAGGCATGGAGAAGGGGAAGGGGTACCCCTGCGGCAAAGCAACGACCCAAGGTTTTCAACTTATGTTTAAATCATTACCCCATTTCATTTGTCTAAAATATTTTTCCAAAAATGAAACTTAGGTGGCCTTGTTTGTCAGTCTTACGTAGAGAGCTACAATACTTTATCATTTTCAAAAAGTGTAAATACAGCAACAGTACATAAGTTTTGAAAAATGCCTGGGTGCAGCAAATATATTATGATAGAAAATCTTTGTAAAAATATTTGAAACCCGATAACTCAATTTCCTATTGAGCCAGAATCTTTAATCTTGAACCATAGTTACACCTATATAAACGCAGCGTGGGTACTAAATTAAAGAAAAATAACATAATGAGTTTCGCGGATAACTCCAACTTGGTTTTAAAAAACCTTTTTTTGTTGTTTTGTTTGCAAAAACTTTGATTGGGTTGCCTAAAATAAAACCATCCAAGCAATTAAAATGAAAATACCTGCCATACTTATGATTTGGCAGGTACATTCCCTTTGTAAATAATTCATTTTTTTTCTAGAAACCTTTTGTGACTTTAATGAAATTTGTAAGACAATTTGATAGAGTTGTCTGCTGTGTCCATTTACCCACTCTTCCCACGAGCAGTTAGGGTAAATTGTGATTAAATACCATGGCAGAGCACCGCATTTTATGGTAAGGCATTTATTCACAGGGATAATGTCAGGTATGAGTGGGGAGGGTTGCGCTAGAGATCGCGTTTACCACTCACCAATGCCCAGCAAAAGAGTCAAGAGCATCATCGTTTTATCATCAACCCGCCAAAGACCTCACGATGTAGGTTTTTATAGAGGTCTCTCACGCAATTCCGGGCAATTGCAAGCATTCCTGGCCCTTCTAAGACATGACTAGCTAGAGTTACGGTAAGTCGCATCTTTTATTGTTTAGGGATGGAGCACGTCCACGGGGGAGACACCTGATTTGGGCTGATATTCACTTGGGTATGTACTTGTTGAAATATGTCGTCTTTTACCTGTTTTATTCATTAGTCTACACGTAAAGTGAAATTCTCAATTGTGCTGGTTTGTCCTTGTAGAATTTTCTTGGTTTTGTCGTCTATTTTTTTGCTTCTCCATCTCTTATTCTTATTTACTTTCCGTCGTCTTTTATTCGCATTTCTTCTTTTGATTCTTTATCCCTTTTTCTTGCTTCTTCCCTCTATTCTTTATTGAGGTCCAGTAGCTGTCCATCCATATTGGCTGTTATAATACGTGTGTTATAGGGCATAGACGTGTTCAAAGCTGGCAGTCTCTTATGCCTCAAAAACACAACTAGTTATAAATTACTTTTGTTACTAATCTGCCAGATAATCCAGAGATTTCCACGTTGTTCAACGAATATTCTGGAAAATATGTATGCTAGCAGCTTGAAAATCCCACTGCTAATACCAGTTGTTACGTTCTTTTGAGTTCTCTGTTTGTTAATTAACAGAACGTAGCTCTTCAAACTACTAATTTATTATAACTAACTAATTTCTAACACATCAACTATTATATTTGTCTATTACCAAATTGTCTATAGAACTACAATTCTCTTTTCGCCTTCTATTATCGCCTATTCTGCATACTTACTGACTTACTTACTGACTGGCTGCTCCAGCTGTCGCTATCTCAATTATAGCGTCTGTAGAAGTTTCCAAATGCTTCCACATCCGCCCATTTTTAATTCTTGTTCTCTCTGGTATAGTTTGTTCTTGAAATGTCATCCTAGAGTCTTCGCTGCGGCCAACACGATCTACGAGCTGCATGTGACCATAGAGGTAATAATGCTCTATTAACTGGACTGTTGTAATGGTTGACTAACCTACCCTCCCGCAGAGAAGGAGTATTACAGATATAACACTATATTACCTAATCGAAGTGAAACGAAATTATTAAATAGTATAGGCCTTGGTAGTAATAACAATTAGAAAACTGCAAGAAAAGGGTTTATTTAAACATTTGAGTAGAAACTTAAACGACGTAAAACGGACCTACGCAACTAATAAAGCGTGTGTAATTATCAAAAAATATTGCATGAAATACCATAATACATATATATATATATATATATATATATATATATATATATATATATATATATATATATATATATATATATATATATATATATATATATATATATATATATATATGTTAATTGCCGAATGCATCGTCGCATTTGAATTTTTTTGAGCAATTTTATTAAAACCAGTTATCTTTTAATTCATTGATTGTTGTTGCCCTTACTTGGTGTCCATACTACATACAGATTGGGAGACTACTTCTCTGGATTAACTGTTGTGTTTGGTTTCTGTAAGTGACGAACGTGGCCAGCGCGTAAGCTAACTGGAACAAGAGACCCTTCTGAATTCTAGATGTTCTAGGATGTTCTTCAACGTTTCTGTAACCGGTTTCGCTGCTCTTGACAGCATCCTCAGATGGATAAAAATTGAATCGATACGAAATCATGACAACTACAAAGAAAGATATGTTGATATGTTACGATGTTTTGATTAAAAAATTCTTTAATTTTAAATTTTAAAGAGTTTTTTGATCAAAACATCATAACATTACAACAGACCTTTATTTGTAGTTGTCATCATTTCGTATTGATTTAATTTCTATCTGTCTGAGGATGCTGTCACTGTACATTGTACATAGTCTCTATCTATAAAATTTTGTGTAAACTAGAGCTGTCGTGACAACATACTACCTGGTCCTGCACCGAGATGGCGTCTTGCAATAACTTCCATTGGTATAATTTTTTCTACGATTTATTTAAACAGCATAGCAGTACAGATAACATTGTAGATATTGCATTACAGAATTTGAAGTGATTTCGAGGATTATTTTATTATTAATTTCCAAGAACTTTATTTTCCTTTGATCAAACGACTTGAAAATTGGTACTCAACCATTTCTGTCTATGTTATTTTAAGTTGTAAATTTTCGTTTCAATCACTTAGACAATTTAAGAGATATTGCATTTTAAAAAATATTTTTTAATTTTTTATTGAGAAAAATTGGCCGTTAAGTTTGATCAACTAACTCATCCAAGCCATTAGCAAAATAATGGTAATTCCCAAATTTGGTCCAAATCAGTGAAGTATTTTTCGAGTTATCGGTTGAATACACACACACACACACACACACACACATATATATATATATATATATATATATATATATATATATATATATATATATATATATATATATATATATATATATACCTATATATACATTTTAACTGACCATGGCAATCTCATTTGAAGAAAATTTCCGAAAGTTTCACCATCGATACCTCTCTATTAGTGAATTTGCTTAATGAAAATTCACTAATAGCTAGAGATTAGAAGCTTGACATTTCAGGTACCCTTGACAAAACACTTTTCACATTTCAAAATTTGGTTAACTAATAAGAACAGGATACGCTTTTGGAAAAGTGTTCGGTATCAGGAAATGAGTGGGTTCAGCAAAAATCACAAAATACATCGAATTGCAATGTTTTTTAAAAGTTTATTACAAAAAATACCAATTTTTTAAACTGATAAAAATCATTCCGTTTAAACTGAGACCAAAACGATAAGAGCATTTTAAAATGCTATTATATTTACAAAATTGTTAGATAGATTGTTTATACCAAAATTGACGTTGACTTATGGGTTTCTAAAGTTAAACACACACACACACACATATTCCTATACATGTGCTCGTATGATTATGGGTATACTGGAAAACAGAGCAACTTGTGCTTGTCTTGCTATCTTTGATGAGTTGTGGTCGCAGATTTATTAGCAGATAAGGATAATAAACACCAAAACTCTTTACACACACTCCTTTAGAAAATAATTGACAATAAAGTCAGATCCCACAAGTATGATTCAAGCTCGCGTTATATGAAGGTCCCCTAAATAGGGACTATGCATATAGTGTATAAGAGGCCCCACAATGCAAAACTTTTTTTCATATAGACACTGCTGTCCTTGCAAATTACGCCCAACGGTAACTAAACCAGTTCTACAAATACATTGGTCTGGCTTGTTCGTATGCGGATTGACTAAAAGGAAAATAAACAAGTTTTCAGAATTTTCGAGTAGGTATCTATCCACTATATTGCTTATGAAATGTATGAGTCAATGTTACGGATGTTTCAAAATTATTGCATATCTTACATATACATATTACATATACAGGTTAGTAAAACGTATGGTACGGTACTTTATTACCTAAAATATTCGTAATTTAAAAAAATGTTTTAACAAAAGCTTTTCGACATTTATTTTTGCTACAGACTGGCGAAATTATTTTTTTCTAGCGTAAACAATTCCACTGCTATGGCAACTAAATCTTTTTTTACAGGCAAGATATGCTTTTTTGCATTAGAAAAGAACGTGTCTTTTTTGATAAGACGCTATAAAAACTGTATCGGGATCCATAAGAAAAACATCGAGACAAAAGTAAGTTTATTGGAAATGGCCTCCTCTGGTGGGACTTTATTAGTCAATTTCTTATCAAGTTACCCATTGAAAAGATGTAATAATATTTGTAAACTGTCAATTTTAAAAATTGTTTATTTTCACTTATCTCCAGTTTGTTATAGTTTAGAGAGCTTCACACCAGAAACATACAAACTACTAATAATAATTACTATGGCAGAATTGAGCGAGAAGCTAAGAATTGAATTATTAATGATGTTGGCCTACGGTGACAGGAACGTAGTTGTAAAGAACGGTGCATGTTTTTAAATGAAGTGTATTCTAATGGGTCACAAATTAAAGGAGGGTATGTTTCTAAATGACTGAAAAAATGTAACGAAACTTGTCGTGTCAAAGCTCAACAGAGAATGAGAAGACCAAAGACGGCCGTAGCTGTAGCTGACAACAAGGCATTAGATGTTTCGTTGCCTTTTCTTAAAACCCCCCCATTTATCTACAAAGAAGTTGCTATTAAATGTTTCAGACATATGTGGTAAATTTGCTGAAAAAACGAAAATATAATCCGGACAAGATGTAGCTGATACAAGAACGTGTATATGGCGATTTTGAAAGGCGTGTTGACAGTTATGATCTTCATAGACAAATCTAATGAGAACTCGGACTTTGGTAGAAACATTATTTTCTTAGATGAACGTATACTACGGATACATTGCATGGATTTGTCAATAAACAAAATTATCGTTATTGGTCTCAACAAGATCCACATTGGATGCTGAAGGCTTAAACAAAGCGAACACAGAAAATTAATATATGGGCCGGTATACTAGACAGCAGTATTATTGGGTCCTTCTTCATTGAGGAAAATCTATCATTTGAAAAATATCTAAATTTATTAAGAGAAGAAATTATTCCCGGTGTGGTTGCAGTGGCTCCAGTTAATGAAGTTTGGTTTCAGCAAGGTGAAGCTCCCAGTCATTTTGGGAGATGCGTGCGGCAATATTTGGATGAAGTTTTCCCAGGAAGGTGGATTGGGTGCGGTGGTCCTCTTAAATAGCATGTTCGCTCTCCTGATTCGACGCGCTGTAATTTTTTCTTTGGGGTCATTTGAAGAATCGTTGTCTACAGGCCATTAAATCTTAAGGACCTGAGAGCTATAATTGTTGGCGAAACAAGACGGACTGTGCATTCCAGCTTAATTAATGTAATAAATTCCTTTGAAACGCGAGTTCAATTGTGTATTGATAACAATGGCCAACATTTTAAACATTTAATTAGTTAATAAGTGTTATTGCTGTTTAATTTTTTCGTCAGTTTCTTTTAAAATTAATGTTAATTTTAAAGATACTGCAGATGAAAGGCAAATAGATAAGGTAAGTTGAAACCAACTTTTTTTGTAAAATGCATGTTTTCCTGCTTTATTCAGTTTTCTCATAGGTTTTTTGGCCCGGTCAGGTCAGGTCGGGTTAAGTCAGGTCAGGTCAGGTCGGGTTAGATTAGGTCAGGTCGGCTCAGGTCAAGTCGTTCGCTTGATAGAGTGTTTTGTGCACAAACGACAAAAAAATGTTGTCCCTTCAACCCCAAACAAACTGTGAGAGCTAGAGCCAATAAGCGTGCTGGAGGGGAAGAACATTGTTAATAGAAAATGTTGATGCAAAATATCAAAAAGGCTGCCTATAGACGACCAACTAATGTATTTTGCCGTTTTTGCTTCTACGTTTCCTACCCCGTCCAGGATCCCTATTATCTCCAGGTCTCGTAACTTTTAGAGGACTTTATTCCACAACATTTTCCCTTGTGGCTTATTCATACAGAGGTGATAAGTACAACACATATTTTTAAAGACCTTACGATCGTTTCACTGACCACGTCAGCATCATCAGAAGATGAAAAATTCTAAAATAACTTAAAAGCTAAAATGTATTTATATCAAACCTAGGTAGACGAACTAAGTCGAGGTAAAAATTGTAGTCGGAGACCCATCGTTTATCTATTGTGTCAATATTGCATGGACGAGGTCGGCGAACTACTTTAATCTTCTGGTTGACAAATTTATGAGCTTCTATATAATTTAAAGGATAATGGGCTTAAAATGAAAGGTGCCGCCATTTAAGGAAACTCACGTTCTTTTTGATATATAAATTCACTATGTAAATATTGGAGCCCGTGATGAGCGCTTTAAGTTAGTTTAGAATTTTTCATCCTCTGATGATGCTGACGTGATCAGTGAAACGATCGTAAGGTCTTTAAAAAATATGTGTTGTGGTGATTGGGGTTCTCCAAGTGTAGTTATCAGTGCTCATCATAGGTTCCAGTTTTCACATAGTGCATACAAAGGTGCTTATACGCGTGTTGCGGAAAACACTTTTTTAAATTCACGTGTACGCTCATCTGCAGAATTTTTTCCAATGGAACCTAAATAAATTTCTATAGTAACGTATCAAGAAATGTTCTTTCCGAAAATGCAAAAAACACATCTTGCCATAGCAACGAAGTTGTTAACTTTGGTTAAAGCATTTTGTATGTATATATATATATATATATATATATATATATATATATATATATATATATATATATATATATATATATATATATACGTATATACATAAAAAATAAATTGTTCTAATCCCAAATACGAGTTGTTTCACTAGTTTTTTTTTCTACATGTTCTAACCCCTATGATTTAACTTCTTTAACCATCCCTCAATATTCTTTGAAATATAACATACTACGGAAGATGCAGCTTCGTTTATTTGCATCATAAAGAACTTACCGCTGTACTGCTTTAGTGCCCAAGTAAAAATAATGTACCTTCATTCCCCGTCGACAATCCTTTCGGATAAAGCAGTAAAGGAATAGTGCTGCTAATTGAATCATAACTCCCACATAGCTGTGATAATTTACTCTCATCAGAAAGACATTCTCATGAAATGAATTTAGGGTACATTACTTGACTACAAAGAAAATATTCGTATTCCTGTACCTACCCAAAAAGTTCTAACACGATAACTCGATTTTTATCAGTAAAGTGTCAATTTCTCCAATCATCCCACTATTTCTTGCCTTTTTTCTGAAGCGACCTCTCAGAAATAATGCAGACTATCAGGTTGTGAACAGCTACTTGTGCATCAAATTTTATGTTGGTTGCTTAATTACAAAACAATTTAATATTTCACATCTACATGATGAACTCCAACTTGAATTTTATGGAAAATATGAAGTGAAATGTATAGTTCTCTGTGAAAAAATAAGAGAGGGAACTAAACTCTACGTACACTATATAATCTAATGTAGTATCCTTTACAACTAAATTCATGTTTACCCCCCGACATTCAACCACTACTTCAGTTTCATCTGAGAATATTAGGTGAAATTCAAACCTTTTCTAAAACACACTGAAACGTGACATTACTCAAGTTTTAACGAAAAACTACCAATTTTCACCAAATCATCCCTCATTTATCGCTTACCCCCTGGAGCAGTTTTACCCAAAAAGCAACCCGAACCGCTCGTTGGTCAGGTGTTAACTGTATACTAAATTTCCTGACGATATCTCAATTCATTGGAAATTTATTATGCCTACCAACAGACAGACGTACAGACCGACAAACTGACAGACCGACCGACCGACCGACAGACAAAAAAAAATCGTTCCGAATTAATGTCCTGAGACTTTTTATGTCATTTAAACAATTTTTTTTCGAAATTTCTCTCATCGGTATTCCATCCCCTCACAGTCTACCCCCAATTTAATTTCAGCACAGAATAGCAGATGTTTGATGAAATTATAATTTTTCTCCGCATGTCTACAACCACCGTCAATTTTCTTGGCAACAACGCCCAAGAAAGTTGCGGGACCTGATCTGTGCGGGATAAACAAGATTTTAGGAGGTTTAGCTGCAAAATGGGATGACGGCAATTTATATAGGTACGGTTAAGCTGTATTTTTTTCGCATTTTTCGTGTATACATACTTCCTTTTTTTATTTTACTCCTTTTGGAAAAGAAAAGAAGGAAAGTTTATCTCCACTTTTCATTGCCTTTTTAGAATTCTTTTTGCACATTAATACACTACAAGCAACTCCCAAAGGCTTCTAAACAGGTATCTAGGTCAAGTTATTTACTGAGTTCTTGATTTAAGTATATATACCCATATATACCCATATATACCCATATCTAGACACATATCTAGATTTAGGACGATTCACGGATTTATTTGTTGAATATAAAAATAATCTTGAATAAACAACGTTCAATTCGTAATACCCTTGATTCACTGTGCAGTTATGTTTACAATAAGCACAAAAAATAAAACATTGTCTTTAAGACAATAGTTTCGATTTAACTGCAATTTCGTTTAAAATAAACATTAAAATAAATGCGTAACTGATCGTATTCGAAAATTGTTGGGTAAAGTTACACAAATTTCTAATACATGTGATTTAAAACACCAAAACGGAATCTGAAACTATATGTGTTATCCTCATTTTAAATACACATGACGTATTACCCTCCTCTCACATCACTCCCCTCTCAGACAACTTGTCTAATCTATGAACTTTGACCTTTACCCACAGCCTTACGGTAGGCACATTGAGGCTTTAGAGTTCCTTTCCTTTCATATTTTTTAACCTCTTGAAAATGCATTTAAAGCAGAAGCCGGAACGTCAATTTTCAATTAATTCATAGGACGCGGTTTAATCGGAGAACCAAAATATCTCACACAGAACCAGATATACAAAACTCGTTACTATTACCCACTATCTGTGTCTAAACTTGTTTTAAGACTAGGTACTTTTTTATCTACTAAATAAAGACGCCCGTTATAATTTTTGTTTGCAGATTGCAATTCCACATTTATGTTTATTTCTACAATCCGTAATTCTGCCAGCATTAAGAAAAACACTACTTGTGCCTTTTATTCTAGAAATACTTTACATCTAAAAATATTTTACTCTATCTTCACAAAACAGGACAGTTTCTTAAGTTGGGCAGTTGTTTGTTTGATCTATGAACAACTAAAGCTCTACGGGTATACTTCCGTTTACAAAGCATCAGGTTTCTTAAGTCACTTGTTTTGTTAGTTTTATTAAAAATTCCATTTTTCTATTTTTGCAACCTTTTTACTTTATGAGAGATGTAATACAGATTAAGATAAGATTAATACATTAAAGTTTCTGCATTAAATCATCCATTTATTGAGAGTAAGGCATATTATTCATAATCAACAACTCAAATATTGATGTTTAACTATATATAGTGTCTCCAAAATGTGAAAGTAGAACCCTAACAAGAAAACCACTCCATGTACAGCAATTCGCCTATCAGACGCGCAAATCCACATTAGATGCCCCTACACTGTTTAGCGAGTGGCATAGAATAAAATTGTGGCGAAAGAAGTAGCCCTCAGTGCATTCATTGGCATAGAGGGTGGCTTTGACAACACCTCATATAATTCCATCAAACGGGCCCTATAAGAAAGGAAAGTGGAACTCCCCATTGTAAGATGTATTGAGTCAATGCTAAAATGCCGTGTAATCATGGCTACCACAAATATCACCAGCACAACAGTAAGGACAGCAAAAGGTTGTCATCAAGGAGGAGTGCTATCACCTCTGCTGTGGTCGCTCGTTGTTGATAGACTTATGCTTATATTGAGCGGAGCTGGATTCATAGTCCAAGGATACGCAGATGATATTGTCACACCAGCATGATGCTGTAATATTCAGCCTAATGCAAACGGCCCTAAGTACTGTAAAGAACTGATGTGAGACAGATGAACTTAATGTTAATTCTCATAAGACAGTTCTTGTCCCATTCACAAATAGAAGGAAACTAAATTTAAAAGCTCCCACTCTGAATGGAACACAGATACAATTTACCAATGAAGCTAATTACTTAGGGATCTTCTTAAGACCAAAAACTAAATTCAAACACGCACCTGAAAAACCTATTACAAGAGTCACAATGGCAATATGGACTTGCCGTAGACTTGTAGGAAAGACATGGGATGGACATTGGAGATACCAAACTGTGGTAAAACCCATAGTCACATATGCATCTATAGTGTGGTGGCCAAAGACGGAACAAGCTTCGACACAAAGAAATTGTACAAACTTTCAAGGACTGATCTGCCTTAGAATAACGGGAGTTATGGCATCATGCACTACAGCTGAAATAAAAGCAATGCTGAATATTACTCCACTGCTGATATGCCGGAGAAGGGAAGAAGCGCTAAGTTCCTCAGGACTATTCCAAGCAGACAAATTCAAACCAGGTGACTTGGCTGGCCACTTGAACATCCTGAAAATTATTCCGGTAGAGTCACTCGCCAAACCAACAGATCAAATGCCAGTCAAACTACACTTCATAATTCCATTTGACCTGGTCCTAAGTGACCGCCAAGTATGGGACAGAGACAGTTAAAGGCTGACAAACAACTCATATGTATAGCATACAGACGGGTCTAAACACATGGAAGGAGCAGACCTGGGAATAAGAGGACTCAACTTTAGACTCGCTAACTTCCTAGGAAAAACTTCCGCCATCTTCCAAGCAGGAATCCATGCCACAAATCTCTGCACAGGGATGCGTACAAAGAAGACTCAGAAATAGAGAGATCATCCTGTCAGACAGTCAGACAGCACTAAAGATTATGAAATGTTTCAAAACCGAGTCTAAACTGACCTGGGACTGCAACAAATCCTTGAAGCAAGTGTCTATAAACAACAAAGTAACTTTGATGTGGGAACCAGTGCATCAAGGCATTGAAGAAAATGAGGAAGCAGATAGCCGTGCAAAAAGTAGCAACAGCACCACTCTATGGTCCACAGCCCTATTGTGGACTAACATAGAGCCATGTAAGAAATGAAGTTGATACTTGGGAGAGAACCGAATGCTGTCATATTAGAGGAAAACGCCAGGCTTACCGCGGGAAAAACGGTTCATCACCATATCAACGGAGAAGTCTGAACCATTCCTTGAGTTATTGAACAGGAACTTGAGAATAAGCACAGGAGTTTTTACAGGACACTCCCTGGTAAGGTAGCACCTTATGAAGGTGGGTAAGGCCGACAGTGAAAACTGCAGATACTGAACTGAATCAGCAGAACAACACGTACACTTGCTATGCGACTGCATGACTCAGTTCCGCAAAAGTATCAAACACCTTGGAGTGGTGACCTTAACATCACAGGAAATAGGTAAAATAGTCCCCAAAAAGATAGTAGGCTACATAAAAAGTCTGAACTGCTTGGGAAACTATTAGAAAAAAGAGTCACGTACAAAAGATCAATTGGAGTCGCAGCGCTTAGACGCCAAAGGCCGATAAAACTCATTAAACAATCCACAATCTACTGTTTATTTGCTGAATCTGTTTCATTACCATAAGTCAATGAGTCAAGATTATAATCTGTGATGAGCACTGATAAGTACAATTTGGAGAACCTAGTTTATCACAATACAGTTTTCAGGCACGACGATCGTTTCGCTAACAAAGTTAGCGCCATCAGAGGGATAAATAAACGGTTTATTCATCCCTCTGATTACACTAAGTTTGTTATAGAAACGACCGTCAGGTTGAAAACTCTATTGTGATGAATTGAGTTCTCCAAATTGCACTTATCATTACCAAAAGCTTGCGTTTCGCTGCCATTTACATTTTTAACAAACATTGACCGTTGCTGTTGATATATTGATAAAATAATAGTTAATTTAATCGACGGCTTTATCTCCCATCTCCATAAAAACGCCATATCGGGAAAGCTGGTAATTTTGGCTGTAGCTCAATTTCTAATAATTAGTTTTGTTTTCCATATCACGGTTGCTCAACGTTTGCTTTTTCTCCAATATTTATTACTTGCATACCTTCTAGTTTTCAACTTTGAGGTATTTTTTCTTTCAAATATTGTGGATAAGTTGTACCTGATTAGATAAAGATTAATGGTTACAGCTTTTTTAACTTCATTTAGTGTCACTTTGAATTTATGTTAACATTTTCCTAATATAATTTATCTATATGTGTTAAATTTGCTGCAGACCTACGTGAAAACCCTTTCAAATATTCTATATTCTGTTATAGACTAATTTTGACCAATTGGTTGTATATTTTCATTTTAACACATTTTATTTTGGTGTCATATTTATTAACTGTTGTTGCCCTCACTTGGAGAATCCCTTATATATTTCAATGAATTATTATTTACAAGTTGTTACATTATTATATTACCTTCAGGTCTAAGTTCCATTTCTTGAAGGACCAACAATGTTAGGACTGAACTTTTAACTATAAATTATTTGAGTACCTATCACCATGAATACTACATTATACAGTGCTCACCTAAAACAGGGAATAAATAAGCTAAAAGCAAAATACTTTTTCTTTTGATAAAATCCTGGAATACGTCAATTTTATTTGATAAAAATACACAATTTTGCAGAAAAGTCGATTTTCCACTATTATTTGTTTTAGAGTAATAACGTTATCAACACTTTTTTTAACTTGCAATGTTATTTTATTTTTTATTATATTATATTATCATGTTTATTTAAAAAAAATCGCTAATAGGGAGGTATCGATGGTGAGACTTTGCAAAAAATTTTTCGAATGAGCGCGAATTTGGGCCCCTAAAACTCGAAACCTATATATATATATATATATATATATATATATATATATATATATATATATATATATATATATATATATATATATATATATATATATATATATATATATATATATATATATACGGGTGGCTCAACGAAATGGAAACGTACTGCTGGACTTTTAGTAATCGATATATTTGAATTTTGTTTTTACCATATCTTAATTGCCTTTTAGTTACATATTATGAAAATAGTTACTGATATATAGGTGTCCCAATTGTCCGTGACAGACCCAACATGCATTCTTTAAATGACACATGGTAGTTTTCACATGAAATGGCGCGTACTTTATTATAAGCATGCAATATGTCAAAAGGAACAATTTCCAAAATATTTTATTTTGGCATTTTTTTTTCTAAAATCATTACTAAACTTATTGACAATATTTAAATTAATATCAAATAAATAGTTTTGAAATTTTCTACAGTTAAGACCAGAGATTAATACCGTATTGCTAATGGGACAAACGTTCGATAACATCTACAAAGTGTGAAGTATAGATAGACCAATTTAGAGAAATTCAATCCCCAATAACATTGTTATTTTAAATAAAACACCCTATATTTTATGATTTCATTTGATGCACATTTTAATTCCCTTTCGATTAGTATAGGCACACATGTCGTTACAGTCTACCGTTTTGGAGTTATTTAAATATTCAGCCTTATGGCTTTGAAATAATCCCTAAATAAGACATTTTTTACTTAGCAAGATGTGATATACAAATTTTTGATTATTCATTGTTAATACATTTGTGTCAATTATAATTGTCAAATTATAAGTGTCAGTTAAGAAAGGAAGTTAATACTGTAATAAGTTCGGGGCGCAGCAAGTGCGTTATTGTAGTGAATTTTTATTAAATGTTTTCAATAGCAAATATGTGTTTTTTTTAAGAAAGCAGGTATTTTGGTTACCAGTATAACCTATATAATAAAAACAATGTGCCATGTTTTATCAAAATAACTTTGTTGTTTGAAAACGTACAAAAATTTCCGAAAGTAAACTTAAAGTGTTCCCGAAAAAACCGTTTCTTGGTCAACCTTATTGCTTAATAGCAAATTGAGCTTTTCAAATATGAAGAATTTAATCAAAATTCGCTACCATAACGAACTTGTTGCGTCCCGTATTTCTTTTCTTACTAACATGCATTATATTTCAATGGAAAATGCAAAAACAGAAGGCGTGTTCGACTAAAAAAAAAAGATAATTTGTTTCACCAACGACTTATGGGCCACCTGTGATTGTAGAAATAATTTTTTAAGATGTAGCTTAAGACACCCTATAATTAATGTATACAATTTTTTTCATATCTTGTATAATAACGGATTAAACGATAAAATCTATAGCTAAGACTACTGCCAAGCATCAGCGAAAGAGTCTAATTGGAATGAATTTTCTGGAAACACTTTAGTAAAATGAAGGACAATGACGGTTGAAACTAAGACTTCATAGTTTATAAAACATTATTCTTGAGACATTTTCTTTCTATAGCCCGTATTAGATTCAAGTTCTTTGCCTAAATGTTGCCAATTTTGCAGCGACTTTGACGTTTCGAGGAAAACCCCAATTTATTTTTCTTTAAATGCCTATAACGTTTTTGTCTTTTGACCTACGAAGCTAAATTTTGGTAGGTAATTTACCTTTAGCGATATAAACCAGTGTACCAAATTTAGTTGCCCTTGCTTTGTTATTTCCGGAGATATAAATTTTTTTAGAAAGAAAACACAAAATTTTCCGGGAAAACCTAGTCCTATTTTCCGGAGTAACGAACTTGTCCAAGCCACTTACAAAAGAAAGGTACTCGCCAAATTTAGTAAAAATCGGCCCATTATTTTTTGAGTTATCGGTGTGATACATATATTAATATATATATATATATATATATATATATATATATATATATATATATATATATATATATATATATATATATATATATATATATATATATATATATATATATATATATATATATATAAACATATAAAAATCGAAAGCGACCCGGATATGTGTTCTAGAGGGCCAAATTAGAGTTCATTTGAAGAAATTTTTTCAAAATTCAAAAGTCGGGATCTCCTCATTATGTGATTTTTTTTAAAGAAAATTCACTAAAATGAAGTTACCTAAAGAATACTTATTGCAAATGGTTTTGGTATTTGGAGAATACTAAAAAAACTCTGGACGCAGCAAGTGCGTTATGGTGGTGAATTTTCATTAAAATGTTTTTATTGCAAATATGTGTTTTCTTTTTATTTAAGAAAGCAGGCATCAATTTTGGGTACCAGTATAACCTATATAGTAAAAACAATGTGCCATGTGTCATAAAAATAACTTTATTGTGTGAAAATGTACCAAAATTTCCAAAAGTAAACTTAAAGTGTTCCCGGAAAAACTCGTTTCTTGGTCAACCTTATAGGTTAACAGAAAATTGGGCTATTCAAATATGAAGCATTTGATCAAAATTCGCTACCATAACGCACTTGCTGCATCCAGAATTTCTTTTCTTATAAACATGCATTATATTTCGATCGAAAATGCAATAACATGAGGCATGTTTGATTAAAAAAAAAAGAAAATTTGTATCACCAACGACTTATGGGCCATCCTGTGATTGTAGAAATATTTTTTTAAGATGTAGCTCAAGACACCCTATAATTAATGTATAAAGATTTTTTTCATATCTTGTATAATAACGGATATATTGAGCTTTATTGATTTTTTACGAAAATTCGACAAAAATTATATACCATTAAACGATGAACTCTATAGCTAAGACTACTGCCAAGCATCAGAGAAAGGGTCTATTTGAAATGAATTTTCTGGAAACATTTTAGTAAAATGAAGGAAAATGACTGTTGAAACTAAGACTTCAGGGTTTGTAAAACATCCTTCTTGAGACGTTTGATTCCCATTGCCCGTATTAGATTCAAGTTATTTGCCTAAATGTTGTCGATTTTGACGTTTTAAATCGCAACTTTGACATTTTAAGGAAACCCCCATTTATTTTTCTTTAAATGCCTATCACTTTTTTTTCTTTTGACCTACATAGCTAAATTTTGGCAGGTAACTTACCTATAAGGATGTAAACCCGCGTACCAAATTTGGTTGCCCTTACTTTATTACTTTCGGAGATATAATTTTTTTTCGAAAGATAACACAACATTTTCCGGGAAAACCTGGTCAGATTTTCCTGGATAACGAACTTGTCCAAGCCATTTGCAAAAGGAATTTATTTACCAAATTTATTCAAAATCGGCCCATTATTTTTTGAGTTATCGGTGTGACATATATATATATATATATATATATATATATATATATATATATATATATATATATATATATATATATATATATATATATATATATATATATATATATAAACATATGAAAATTGAGACTGACCCAGAATATGTGTTCTGGGGGGCCTAATTAGCGCTCCTTTGAAGAAATTTTTTTAAAATTCAAAAGTCGGGATCTCCTCATTAGTGATTTTCTTTAAAGAAAATTCACTAGAAACTGCATTATTGCAAGAAGAGTTTATACACAGCGTTATCCTGAAGTAAGGCTACCATCTTCCAGAGACTTTCGGAAAGTTTCATCAATGTTTGAAACAACCGGTTGTTTCTCGTGAGAAGAGGCTAGTTCAGGATAAAAGTGTAACAAATAAACAGAATCAATTGGCCGTTTTGCTACATGTTGAGGAAAATCCGCTTGCCAGTACGCGTGATATTAGCAGACATTTAAATATTTCCCAATCATCTGTCAGTAGAATATTACGCCAGCATAATTGCCATCCATGCTAAATACAACGAAACCAAGGATTTGAAGGTGAAGATTTTATTAACAGGGTTTTGTTTTTGTCAAAAGATGGAAGAGTTAATAGGAAATCAACCCACTTTTTTGGATTACGTTTTTTTTAGTGATGATGCTACTTTTAAAAGCAACGGCTTACTGAATAGGCATATTATGCATGATTACTCAACAGAAAACCCTCACTGGATGGGAAAATTTGATTACCAAAATCGATGGTCGTTGAACGTTTGGGGCGGTGTTCTAGGTAACCATATGATTGCACCATTTTGCTTTGATGGGCCACTTACAGAGAAAATCTATCAATATTTTATTATACATGAGCTATCTTCTTTACTGGATATCGTTTTCCTAATTACTAGGCGAAATTTATGGTTTCAACAAATGGCACCCGACTATCACAGAAGTTAGGCGCTTTTTAAATTTGTGGCGGCCACATAAATGAATAGGGAGGGGAGGATTTGTTTCTTGGACAGCGCGCTCCCTAGACTTGACAGTCATGGACCATTTTACTTGGGGATATGTTAAAAATATGGTGTATGCTGAAGCGGCAACAACAGCGGAAAATATGAAGGAAATAATAAAAGGAGCATTTCAAACAATACCCCCAGAAATGTTAGAAAATTGTAGATGAAACGTTTTAAAGCGCACACGACTTTGTATAAGAGAGTGTGGAAGAATTTTTAAACATTTGTTAAAGTAAGTTCTATTTATTTATTTTTTGATTATTTTTTCACATTGTATGTTATTTAACGTGTTAGCTGAGATTAGATAATTGACAATGAATAACAGTCAAAAATTTATATATCACAGCTTGCTAACTAAAAATACGTCTATTTAGGGATTAATTTGAAAGGCCATATCACTGAATTTTTAAATAAATCCAAAACGGTAGATTTTGACTAGAGAGTGTGCCAATATTAACCAAAAGAAAATTAAAATCTGCATCGAATGACGTCATAACATATAGGGTGTTCTATTTAAAATAACAATGTTCTGAGGATTAAATTTGACTAAATTGGTCGGTCTATACTGATCACTCTGTAGATGTTATCCAACGTTTGTCCCATTACCAAAGCAGTATTACTCAATGGTGGTAACTGTAGAAAATTTCAAAACTTTTTATTTGATATTAATTTAAACATTGTCGACAGTTTAATAATGATTTCGAAAAAGAAATTATGAAACGAAATATCTCGGAAACGGTTCATTTTTAACATGGCATGCTTGTAATAAAGTACGTACCATTTCATGTGGAACCTGAAAATAGACAAAAAAATACCATGTTCTATTAAAAAAAGTTCGGGACGCAGCAAGTGCGTTATGGTAGTGAATTTTCATTAAATGCTTCAAATTTAAATAATTAAATTTCCTATAAACTAAAAAAGTTGAATTTTGGGATGTCGTAAGGTCTTTCCCAAGGAAACATATCCACCAAATTTCGTTAAAATAACTTTGTAACTTTAGAAGAAAACATTTTTTTTTTTAAAGAAAACTGAAAATTTTTCCAGAAAACCTCGTCCGATTGTCCTGGCTAACGAACTCATCCAAGCCATTAATAAGAGAAGGATTCTTGCCGAGTTTTATGAAGATCGGTTAATAACCTTTTGAGTTTTCGTGCGGATACATATATATATATATATATATATATATATATATATATATATATATATATATATATATATATATATATATATATATATATATATATATATATATATATATATATATATATATATATATATATATATATATATATATATAAGTGAAAATGACCCCGGATATGAGTTATAGGGGTCCTAGTCCGCGCTCATTTGAAAAAAATTGTGCAAAGTCACCAACGATACCTCTCTATTAGTGATTTTTTAAAATAAAAATTCACTAAAATGCATGTTGTGTCTGTCACAGACAATTGGGACACACTCAATATCGGTAAGTATTTGCATAATATTTAATTAAAAGACAGTTAAGATATGGTAAAAACAAAATTCAATGATCTCAATTAGTAAAAGCTCAGCAGTACGTTTCCATTTCGCTAACTCACCCTGTCTGTGTATATATATATATATATATATATATATATATATATATATATATATATATATATATATATATATATATATATATATATATATATATATATATAAAGTGTGTGTGTGTGTGTGTGTGTAGCCAACCGATAACTCAAAAAGTGATTAACCGATTTTGATGAAACTCGGCAAGTACCTTTCTTTTATGGATAGATTGGATGATTTCGTTGGCGAGCCCAACCACTTTTTCAAAATAAAAAAATTGTATCTAAAAAAATAACAAAGCTATTTTAATGAAATTAGGCATGTTGCCCTCGAGAAGATCTTACTACGTACCAAAATTCAACTTTCTATGTTTACAGAATATTAAGTTATTCAAATTTTAAACATTTCATGAAAATTCGCTGCCATAACGAACTTGCTGCGTCCCGAACTTTTCTTGTACTTTATTTTCAGATCTCTTCATTGTCGAACCGACAGTGTAAAAATGAAACCATCTTACATCTGTAATATTCTCAGCGAATCACAATTGAAGACCAGAAACCGTACATTGACTACAATAAAGCAAACGCTCTGTTATTAATCAAACAGTCTGAACACAGCAAGTATGTTATGGTAGTGAATTTTGATAGAAATGAACTACGTAATTTGTTTTTACAAAAATTATATATGCGCCAAGAAAAATTAAAATTTACTTGTCATATTCAATAATATATTTTGTTTACTACACACAATATTTTAGTCTTGTATGTGGCTCTTACCTTCAGCGGCAACCATTTTTTGAAATTAAATGCTTGCCTAAAACTTGTTTTGCTCTTAACTTAAGGATTTCAACTTGGCACATACTATACATTCTATAGGGAAAACATGTGTACTTATCAAATGTAGTTGCCATAGCTTTGTTATTTTTGGAGATAAAAAAATTTCTGAAGAAAAACAAGAAATTTCTTTCATTTTTTGTTGTCGGCTCGAGAATGAAAATATATCTTAATTTCAATAAAAAAAGGGAATGGCTATTTAAAAAATGTTGAAGACGTAAATGCTCTAAAAATGATGGTTGAAGATCAACTTACATCCAAAAATATTAATCAAGTTGGAGGATTTTTACCTAAATACTTTTATTCCATCGTTATTTAATTTATTTCATACTTTGGGCGTGTACTGTATTAGTTCTAATCAGCAACCTATTTATTTTTCTAATTTTTCTAAATTATCTGACGCTGTTGCCTTAAAGCAAGTACTGTGTAAAAGTTTGTATTTTATATAATTGTTTCGACTTAGTTTAATTCTAAAATCAGAATTTTCATGTATTTTTTGGGATGTGTGTTTTTCTCTTTTCATATTGCAACTATAAGTAGAACATGTATCTAATGGTGTTGAAAAGTGTCTGGTATTGAGGAAAGACAAATCTGGAAAAAAGTTCGGGACGCAGCAAGTGCATTATGGTAGTGAATTTTCATTAACTGCTTCAAATTTGAACAACTCAATTTTGTATAAACTTCGAAAGTTAAATTTTGGTGTGTAGTAAGGTCTTCCCAAGGCAACATATCCACCAAATTTCCTTAAAGTAGCTTTGTAATTTTCGGAGAAAATTTTTTTTTCTAATGAAAACTCAAAATTTCCCGGAAAACCTTGTCCGATTTTCCTGGCTAACGAACTCGGCCAAGCCATTAATAAAGAAAAGGTACTTGCCGAGTTTAATCCAAATCGGTTAATTATTTTTTGAGTTATCGGTTCATATATATATATATATATATATATATATATATATATATATATATATATATATATATATATATATATATATATATATATATATATATATATATATATATACAGCGTGTCCACGGATTGAGTGTGGGTAAGGTATAAGTGACAAACATTTTTTGAATTAGATTATGATATTCAGCGAATCTCTCCTGCTTTGTCTTAAACTAAGATGTTGAGGAAATGAACAAAATCAACTAATATACAGGGTGGTTTAGAACTGATTTAATTAAATATGGTAAGAGTAAACTACCTTTGTTTATGAAGATACTGCAAAAAGTTATTAACAAAACTTGTTTAGAATTAAAATTTATGACAGGCTCTCAATTTTTAGCCAGATCAGCCTACTTTGAATTTTCAAGTAAATTATTAACATTTTTTCCCTATCAACATGGAGGTTTTAACCCGTGGTTTTCTGAACGCAGGTGCGCAAAGTAAGTAACCATGCAATGTTAAATAATAATTTATTAGTAAAATACAAAACGCTTGTTGCTAAGACAAATTAAAACGACCAACGAAAAATAAAGAAATTATTCAAATGTGCTGCCACCAACCGATACACATAACTCAGCCCGTTTAGTAAATGCTTTGTAGACATTTTGAATATGTTGAATTGGAATACCGTCAATTGCCTCTCTCAACCTCAGTTTCAACAAATCAAGATCGTTGTTTAATGGAGCCGTGTAGACTTTCTGTTTGAGATAGCCCCATAAATAAAATTCCATTAAGGTAACATCGGGACTTCTGGGAGGCCAAGGTATTGGCCCATATCAACCAAGCCACCGCCCAGGAAATTCTCGATCTAACCATTCTAGAACGATTCCAGTTGCATGTACTGGGTGGCCGTCATGCTGAAAGTATGCTGTTTGTCTATCTTCTAGTGACATGCTATGGAAATGGTCTTGAATATTTTCCAGCATTTCCAGTTAACTGTACTGGTTCATATTCCGCTCAAAAAAATATGGCCCAATTATCCCAGTGTAAGAAACAGCAGACCACACATTTACTTTTTTATGGCATTGTCTTCTGCAATTAAGTCTATAATTTGGATTCTCCATAGACCAATGCCGTGCATTTCGGCAATTTACCACCCCATTAGTGGTGAAAGTGGATTCGTCCGAAAAAATAATACTTCTGCCAAAATTGTGATTTTGCAGATATTGCTCGCCGTACCATAAACAAAAATCGTTTTGACTCGTCGTTTTCTTCCAAAGAGTGTATAAGTTTTGCTTTGAAAGGTTTCATCTTGTTGGTACGATAAATTTCTTGCAAATGCGATTTGCTAATATTGCCAATTTCTAATGTCCTTCTTCTTAATGATAATTTCGGAAAATGCCTAACAGAATCCATAGCTAATGCAGCTGCAGCATTGTCTTTTTCATTTAGGTCGGATTTTGTCTTCTTAGCATTTAAAACACTCCCAGTACGCATAAATTTTGTAACAACTTTTTTTACACCAGTAGCGGAAACCGTATAATTTGGCCAGCGTTCAAGGAATTATTTTTATCACTCTCTGATAAGAATGTTCTTCACCCAAACCATAGCACTACACAATAAACACTTATTGTTCTGTTGTTAACATTTTTAAATACAGAAGCTTGCCGTTCGTGACAAATAAAATTGACATTTCAATTTTCCAAATAAGTAGTATCCCGGGAAACGAACAACAAGGCAGAGCTCAAGTAGCAATGCAACTCGCCAATTATTGCTTCGAATGTCCAATTGTGCGTTTACTTTACTTTTTTTATTGGTTGAGATGAAAGCAAACCTACCCCAAGTTTAATTATGGTAAAAACTTTTTTTAATACAGTTTAAAGTATTTTTTAAAGTACACCTAATCACAGAAGCCGTCGAACGTCATTTAAATAAAGTCGCAGCTAAAAAAATTCATAGTAGGCTGATCTGTTTGAAAATTAAGAGCCTATCATAAATTTTAATTCTAAACAATTTTTGTTAATAACTTTTTGCGGTATCTTCATAAACGAAGGTAGTTTACTCTTAATACATTTCATTACATCAGTTATGAACCACCCTGTATATCAATTGATTTTGTTCATTTTCTCAACATCTCAGTTTAAGACAAAGCAAGAGCGATTCCCAGAATATCATAATCTAATTCAAAAATTTTTTGTCACTTATACCTTACCCACACTCAATCAGTGGACACACTATATATATATATATATATATATATATATATATATATATATATATATATATATATATATATATATATATATATATATATATATATAATGTATAATAAACCAGCAAAATAAAATTTCACAAATGTTGTTTACTGTAAAGTTATGTCGTATGGCCTGGTGTTATACTAATCAAAAAATATACCAGGCAATTATTAAGTTTTATGTGGCAGTAAATACAAATTAAAAAGCGGTCGCTTCGCGTTAACGTAATGAGAAGTGGGTAGGTGTGAAAAGATGTTCGAAGGCACGCCAACGTAGATTATTCTGAAGGAGTGGAAAAAAATTCAAAAGAATAGAGACAGGAGCACTATAATGAGCAAAAGAGTCATTACGTGTGCAATGTACAGTTTGGCTCGGTTAACACAGAAAACTAAAAACTTGATAGGTAAGTTTGCTAATTAAATAATATTTTAGAAAAAAAGCTAATACGGTTTGGTTAGGGTTGAATAAACTTAAAAATTTCAACTTATGGTTAAGCCTATGAATTTCTGTCGATCGATAGAACGTCCAAAGATTAAGTATCGTCTTAAAACAATACGAAAATATTATATATGTTAAACAAAACCTATTACATGTTACAACGTTTATTTTTTGGTCGCGCAAAAGGGTAAAGTACAAGTTTTTTTTTAAATTTTATAGTTTGTCTTCTGTAAATATCAAACTGGAGATTTGAAACGTGCAAATTAGCATAACTAATGCGGTTTATAAATGGTAAATATTGCAATAAATGTGTATTAGTATGTTCTAGATTTATGCTACTTTTCTCATTTGGAAAAATATCAAAAATTTCGCTAAAATAGACCTTACATATTACAAATAAATAACAGAAGACCATTATGGGTTATCTACCTTTTATTATACTTTCCTTCCTATGCTAGGGGTTAAAGGACTGGTTTATCAGCGAAGGGGCGGGGGTCAAATCTCAGTGATGACAATTTCTTTTTAAAGTTTTTAGTGAATTTTCGTAGAAAAAATTCACTTTTGAATTTTGGTAAAATTTCTTTAAAAGAGCGCTAACCTCGACCCCTAGAACCCATATCCAGGACCAGTTTAAATTTATATATATATATATATATATATATATATATATATATATATATATATATATATATATATATATATATATATATATATATATAACACCACAGTACACAATATTGACATCCAGAAGTCTTTGACTTGTACGGGGGGAGCTTACACTACTGGCTGGAGAAGTTATTCTTTGTCGTGGACAGCATGTGTGACGACGATGCCGGTTTCACGGTACTTTTTAAACACTCTGGCTGAACATTTTATCATAACTTTTATTCTAAATTTGGAGAATACACAATGGATGTTTTTACAAGCGTCCTGTCGCGCTGCTGGTTACAAACGTTCTCTCTTCATCTTCAAAATGCCGGAAATCGTCCCATTCTTCTGTGCCAATCTGATTGGATTAATTCAAAAGTTCAAATAGTTATGTCACCTGATCCAATGAAAATGCAGTTTACCCACACACTAGTCAAAACAATGACTTCCCTTTGGAGTTCATAAATTTTTATTATAACTACTGCGTGGGTCAAAAGGTTTGTACTACACTATGTTTATTGGAGCTAAGTTCAAAATTTCTAATTCACTGTTTACACTCTAGTTAACCTAAAAACATTTGTTTACACCTTTTAAATTCTCAGCTAATTGTACATATTGCTTTACACTTTCTATTGTCTTTGTTTACATATTGAAGCTTAATAAATAGAATTAGTTTTGTTATAAATACATATTTCATTTTGATTATCGGAAATACATAATCTTAACTTTTCAATTAGGTTTTAAATTTTCTAATTCAATGTCAAACTACCTTAGTCTTTTTATCATAGCAATATATATATATATATATATATATATATATATATATATATATATATATATATATATATATATATATATATATATATATATATATATATATATATTATTAATACCGGGTACAATTATTTAAAAAGCCTGGACGTAGCAAGTGCGTTATGGTAGTGAATATTCACAGAACTGATCTGGCACAAAATATTTTATTATAACTTTTTTTCTTGTAACATAGAAATCTAAGTTTTGGTGTATAGGTTACTTTTTATATCGTAAACCTACCTACCAAATTTGGTTATCATAGCCTTTCTATTTTTTGAGATAACAAATTTTTTCGAATGAAAAGTCCAAATTTTTCCGGAAAACCTCGTCCAATTTTCCTGACTAACGAACTTATTTAAGTCATTTAGAAAAGGAAGGTACGTGCCAAATTTTATCAACATCGGCCAATTATTCTTTGAGTTATCGATATATATATATATATATATATATATATATATATATATATATATATATATATATATATAAACATATAAAAATTGAAACTGACCCCGGATATGGGTTCTAGGGGTCCTAGTCCGCGCTCATTAGCAAAATTTTTTTCAAAATTCAAAAGTCGGGATCTCCCAATTAGTTAATTTTTTCAACGAAAATTCACTAATAAAGAGTTATATTTCTTTAATTTTAAGCTAAAGATCTATCTGTCTTAATTGTTTAAACCTTGCACAAAGAACAAACGTAAGCGCAAGTTTGAATCAATTGTTGAATATGGGTACAAATTAGAATATGGAACCAATGAAAATATTTTGTTAAATGATTACTTATACTACCAACTAAAAAGCTTTTAATCTCAAGATGTTGCTGTATTTATGTTATTTTCATCGACACTTTTGAAACAAATTTAGTCTGCAGGAAATATAAAGTAGCACTCAAATAAATATATGTAATTACCAGCAGCCGTTATTTAATTGGCCTATATCGAAGTAAAATTCATACTCTATGCTCGTAAAATGCAAATTCGTAATTCTGTTTGTTTTAATTACTTTGCCATACTTTCTGATTGCCTCGTGTTTCTAAATTTCAGGTTACGACTAAAAATTTTTAACGGGAAATACGCTTGTAATAATGTGAAAATATAGCTTCTTTGCTGGAAACTCGAAGAAACTTTAGAACCCAGAGCTGTCATGTTCAGAGACCTAAGACCTAAAATATATTTACTCTAATCTTTATAGGCAAAACTTTTTGATAAAAGTCCACAATTTATAACTTTTGCCAGATGTTAGAGCTAATAATATTTATTAATTAGAACCCCTTTATAATAGCAGACTAAGGTTTATTATTTGCAAAGTATATTGAAATTATTAAAGTTCAGGTTTTCAGATCCCCTTCATATGCTTTAGAAATATTTAAGTAATAAAACTTAAAACCAAAATTCCATTCTCTTTAACTCCCACCATAACTAAACTTGACATTATTTACCGAATCCTAATACTTTTATTTAAAAATGTTGTTGTTAACCAAACCACACAAATGCTTACCCTTTTGAGTAAAAGTAGTGTTGTAACTCTGCTGAATATCTTGCTTTTGCTGAACAACTAAGGTCGCTTTGGAAAAAAGGTTTGTGCGTCGTTCGTAAACATGATTTGCCTCACCGCATCTAAAATAAATCATTTTAATCAAAGTTTTTAGAGTTTCTAAGCCTTTCGCCATTTATTGATAATCAGACTAAGAATTTCATTTAGTCATCCTTCAAATGTCAACGTTTTCTCACTATAATCACAAATACAAACCTATAAAAGTATACGGTGAACCAAGACGATCATGTATAAACAGAAATGTATTGACATGTCAGATACACGCCATTTTGAAATGTTTGAAAATAATTAGAGATTATAAATTTGACTTTTTTAAAGTTCACTTTGAAATGAAAAAATAGCCCCATTATACCCCATTCGGTGTCCATACGTTGAAGTGGAAACACGTCTTTCGAGCGCGGGCTGTGAATATTGAATACAGTGAACTATAAACAGCGATGGAAGAAAGACTTGAGCCCCCTGGTAAAGGAGGAACGGGGGACAGGAATCAAACAGAAGAAGACGAGGCATGATCATGGATGACGCAACGGAACAATGCATAGATGGAAGATATAAATATAAACAATACCAGAAATGGAAAGGAAAAGGTGGCGAGACATTTAAGGCAACTGGGGTAGGTAGTAAAAAAACCATTAAAATAACAATTTAAAAAGCAGCACTTGAAAGTATGGAAAAAATAATGTAAGTAAACAAATTATTTCTTCTCATATTATAAGTCACATTATAGAATCGAATTTATTTAATTTAAAGTGTGGATTTATCGATAAAGATAAGCAAACAAAACAGGACGTAAAAACAGAGAATATTCCCGTAAGTTTTAATGATTATTTATCAGGAACATATGAGGAACAGATAGGGAGAGAAAACTTTAATGTAAATAAACAAGTTATAACTTATAGTAAAATTAATAAGGGAACACTTTTTGTGTTTCTACAATCTAACGATAAAAATATACGGAATGCTCATAAAATAACAACCATACGATTTATTAATAGAATATTACCTGAAATTAGTGATCATATTTTAAATATTGTAAGTACGGGTAGAAACAAAATTAAAATACAGTTCGATTCTCCCGAAAGCGCTAATAAATTAGTAACTTATAAAGAAATTAAAGAAAAAGGGCGCACAACATTTATACCGCGATATCTAACAATTAGACAGGGTGTTTTAAGATCAGTCGACAAGGAAATTTCAGAACAAGAATTAAGAGAAATCATTACACCAATAACGGGTAACAATTTTGAAATTGAAAGCGTTAAACGACTTAACCTCAGAGTAGAGGACGCGGGAACAATAAAGTAGGTCCCCACGTTTTCGTTACTTGTTAACTTTAGGGGTAATAATCTGCCTAGTAAGGTGCGTATAGAAAAAATAATCTATGCAGTGGACCCGTGCATAAAACGTGTGGTCCAGTGTCTCAAATGTCTACGTTACAATCACATCAGTAGTCAGTGTAGGGGTAAGAAAAGATGCAAGAAATGAGGCGGTAGTCACGAAAATACAAATTGTGACAACAATGCTACGCCAACCTGTGTGCTTTGCGAAGGAACACACATGGCAACAGACAGAGAAGCCTGTACTGCATACATTAAAAAAAAAAGATCAAAAATTAATGGCTGTCGAAAATCTGCCATATCGTGAAGCATTTAATAAATATAAAAATAGCTGTTCCACGGTACTAAAAATTCCTTCAAATGAAAAAATCAGAATCGGCATACAAATAGCGAAACACAAAGGGGACAAACTGACCAAATACGAAAAAACACACACTTGAAACAAATCAATTTAAGTAACAAACCCAAATCCAATACACCAAGATTAAATTGGCCAATAACTCCAAGGCCAAATTCACCCCTCTTCCCTATAAATAACCCCTACCTTCCCTGAATAGTGATGTTGTAATAGCAATATGGCAAAAAATATTAAAGGCACCTTCAGAGATGTTGAATATTACAAATAGACTTAACAATGATGACAATAGAAAGACAACAGACCAACTTTTAGATCTCAATGGATAACAAAATAAAATTTTTGCAATGGAATTGTAGATCAATTATCAGTAATAAGCGGATGATAGAGAAATAATTATTTGAAAATCATGTAAACATATCTCTACTCAGTGAAACATGGCTAAAAAAACCAGGTGCGTTTAGTGGATTTAGGATAGAGAGAAAAGAGAGGGATGATAGGGGTGTGGCGCCACTAATTGATACAAAATTAAATTATCAACGTTTAAATTTAACCATTAATTATTAGTAACTATATATACTATATATACCGCGATAACGCTCTTTTTAGAAAACAAAGAAAAAATAAATATAGTTTCAGTTTATGTAAGACCAGGTATAGCGCTTTCCAGTCATCAATGGAATATTTCCTTTATTAATATTCCTAAACTGTTTATAGCCGGGGTGCCGTAAATGCCCATAATTTGCCTTGGGGATGCAGCAACACTGATGTTAAGGGCAATAATTTATTAATCTCCTTAGAGGACTGTAACCTAAATTTTTTGAACGATGGTAATCCAACGTTGTTACTAAGACCAGATAGTACTACCAGATCGGCTATAGATCTGACGATTGTCGCTCCTGATATAGTTTATAGACTCGACTGGAAAGTAGAAGATACAACCTTGGGATCTGATCACTTCGTGGTAGCATATGAGCTCACGGCAAGAACTGGAGGGCAAAATAATGTAATTATAGACAGAAGCGCTGGGGAAGAGGCGTGGAATATAGCGCAGGCAGGCGCAGCTCTTTTCTGATATCATTAATAATAGAATCGGGCACGAAAATATTTCATATGATGAATTTTTAATAAATGTGTCGTTTGCAGCGGATATAGCAATTCCTAAGAAGAAAATACATCTGAATCTGTCATTTAATAAATGCTGGTGGAACGAAGATTGTAAAAGGGCAATCGATAAACAAAGTATAGCACTGAGACAATTCAAAACAAGGCCAACTACAGAAAACTTCATCAACTACAAGAGAGAAGTTGCCTTAAGTAAAAGAGTTGTATCAGATAGCAAGCGTATGAACTGGAAAAGCTATTGCAACAGTCTTAACAAAAACACCCCGATTTAAGAAATATGGGGAAAAATTTAAAGGTTAAACAACACTATGACATGCAAATATAATTCAATTATGGAAACCAATAACCTGGGGAAAATAATAGACAATTTGGTTCCCATGCGAACAAAACGAAAAAATTGAGTTCAACGAAGCAGACGCATAACATGCATTGACGGAAGAATTTTCGTTACTGGAATTTGAGATTGTAGTTAAAAACAAAAACAACACAGCGCCCGGGGTAGACAAAATTTACCACATAATGCTAAAAAAACTTCCAAATCGAGTTAAACACATCCTACTCCAGGTCATAAATAATATATGGAATTCTGAACATATACCAAAAGACTGGAAGACCTATATAACAGTAATCTTTCTGAAACCGAACCAAGATAGTCAAAATCCAAAATCCTACAGAGTAATTATGCTTGCTTCATGCATATTCAAAACATTATAACGTATGATTAAAAATCGTTTGGAACCCTGGTTAGAAAATAACCATAAACTCTCAAATTCGCTGTTTGGTTTCAGGAAAGATTGCTCCACAGTAGAAAATATTGCCCACCTTGTAACAGACACATATATTTCCTTTTCAAATGGGAAATCAACAGTGGCAATTTTCACAGATTTGGAAAGCGCTTACGGCAAAGTCAACTTAAAAATTCTTTACAAGAAAATGTCAGCGCTCGGTATTCCAGAAAATTTCTAAAGAAAGGTGATTCAATTGTACCAAGACCGAATTATTTTGATCAGAGTTAATGGAAATATAGTAACTAGTAGATGTACCAGCCAAGGAATTCCGCAAGGAGGAATCCTCTCTCCTCTCCTTTTTCTTGTGTACACGGCCGATCTAAATCAAAAACTAACTGAAGCGAATATTCCTCAATTCGCCGACAATATATGCATATATGTAAACAACTGACACATCGGACAAGGCATCAACATAATCAAGAAAACATTATTTCCTTTTCGAGTTATTTTGAAAAAAAATAAATTGTCGATTTCTTTTTTTCTTCAATATCTAAATAGGCGTTGATCTGGCATGTCTAAGACTTGCACATTATCAAGACACTTTTTACAGTGTAATATTTTTGTGCTATTCTCAACTTAGGATTGTCATTTGTTTTTGAGCTACTGGTATCAACGTTTGTTTTTATTATGGCAGCTATATTGAATTTTTTGCTCAGGTGATAGCCTGCGAAAAGAGCTTTCCAATGATGTACAACATGCTTGAGAAATCTTGTAATTGCACTGACAATTTTGAGAAAAACTGTTTTGAGGATGGTAGACTATGAAATCCAATATCAGAAAATATTTAATAATACAATTAAAAACTATGTCGTAAAGCAATAATATCCTGAATAAACTTCTCTTGTGGTACATCTGCTATCTGTAGGTTGTTTCTATGTGCCGTAAGGTATTTCACTTCGGTCTTTATTCTGTTAAAGAGATTTACTGAATTTGGATCATACAGCTTGTTTAGGATTACTTGGGCGTTGGGATGTTTATTTTTAAAGTTCCTGGCAGCTCTTGGAAAACTTTTCTTTTGCGTTTTTACAGCATGATATGGATAGGGGGCGCCTTTCTCGTTTCTTGCATGTAAACCAAACACACTTATTTTCCCTGGGTTACTTGGTTTTGGGGATATATCTTCAAGATGTTCTGTGACTTTAGCATTTGTTTCTCGCATACGCTGCACTTCATCATCTATCTCCGTTAATTTCACTTCAATCTCCTCAAGGTTCTCCCTGTACTTCTGATTAAATTCGCTTAGGAAAAAATCAAAAATAATTTGGTTGCACTTGTCAGAGAAACGATTGGATATCCAACAAGCCAAATTTACTATCAAATCTTTGCACATATGTACCAGATATCAAGTTGTTTTCAGCTTGTCTTCCACCAAAGTCTACCACGTATGTAGCGGTTGTTGGTGTTAATTGAAATGTTGCATCCGCTTCTAGGGGATCGGTATTCCAGCCCCCTGGAGACGACTCTAAGTGGGCTTCTTCGGTTGAAATATTTAGGGTATCGGTATTCCGATACCCGAAATCTTCCTTTAGCTGACTGGTAGCGGTTGTTGGTGTTAATTGAAATGCTGCATTCGCTTCTAGGGGGCCAGTATTTCGCCCCCCTGGAGATGACTCTAAGTGGGCTCCTTCGGTTGGAACATTTAGGGTATCGGTATTCCGTGGGTCCAAATGTTCCTTTAGCTGACTGTTGTAATAGGCAATCAACCCTTTAGTTTTCTTATTTTCCAACCAATGATACATTTTTTCTCACCACTCTTACACAATTTTGTGGCATTGAAATAACTAGTGTTCTTATCGATAATAACTTGAAAATCTCCAAATAGACCATACCAGAAGTTGTCTTTAATTTTCTGGTACCACAAATCACTTAATGTAGCCATTTTGAAACAGACTTGGATAGAGCAAACTGAAGCACGTCTTTTCTCTGCTACAACTCAATTGTAAATGAGCTTAAAGCGAACTCTAACCGAGAAACTAGATCATCGGCAGGAAATGACGACTGATAACAACTGTATTCTAACTCTGTCACAGGTCTAACTCTGAAAACTAGGTCACCTCCCGGAAATGACAACTGATAACAACTGTATTCAAACAAACTCCAACTCTGCCACGGGTCTAACACTGAAAACTAGGTCACCTACCGAAAATGACAACAGATAACAAGTGTATAGTTCTAACACACTAGCTGTCTGAATCTAACTAGCTGTCGTGTCTGTCAAACATGTTCTTCAAATCATCCGCCAAAACTAAATATCCTAGCAACCCAATACAACAAACACACTTAACCTCAACAAACACAAAGATTAAACACATGAGTGAGCTTATATGGCAGCTGTGTGTATAACCTACAAACATAAACAAAGAAACATAGCCTAAGAAACGTTAGTATGCTCGTAACAAACAAACATTCGGCTAGCGGGATAGCTGGTAGCCGACATAACCTAAAACACATGGAGAATTAACCACAACAAACATCAGGCTAATCGATACATATCATAACAACACACTTAACCTCAACAGTCAGATAGTGGGAATCAGCATGTAACATACAACACGTGTGTGCCAACATAATCTCAACAACCAAGCAGATAGCTGGGAATCGACAAACACATGGAGACCAAAACTTATTGCCGCCATCTTGGAACATTTGACGTCATCTGACAAGTGACAGCTGACAGCTCAGATGACAAATGACAGGCCAATGACAGCTGACACTATCAGCTGACAGGTGACATCTGACATGTCAGACGTCAACTGTCAACCTCACACGCATGCGCGTGACGTCACTGCGCATGCGCAGAAAAAGTGGATGTGCGGGACCAGATGCCGCCCTATCTACTCGTAATTTTACTGTCTTGTGTATTTTGTAGAGATTTTTTCAAATGAGCGCGAACTATGCCCCATAGAACTCAAAATGCCTTAATTTTTTGAGATAAATCAAAAATATCTTCATCAAATCTTTGGAGCTGTAGATTGAGTTGGATAAATTTTCCAAAAATATCTGCTAAATGCAAGCTTGGAAGTATTATCTGGTTTCCAAAAAAAGTAAAAAGTAGTGAATGAGATGATTTTTCCGCGGGAGTGCCATCCAATTTCGCTGTGTGGGAGCAAACCTGTATGAGCGAAGCTCATTTGACAAAGAATTTTAAATAAGCGCGAATTTAAGCTCGCGATTTTATGCAGTTTATAATTTTAATACATATCGCAAGAGTTACTTGTGGGTCTGCACTTATTGCTTTCGAAGCTAAAGCTTACCATTGCAGAATATACTGAGTCTATTTGACATGTGGTTTAATCTGACCTATACGGTCCACTTTTGCGTCTGGTTATGGCGGCAATACCATCGGTAGATGCACCACATCCAAACTTATCCACACTCTCCAATAATAAATGAGCTGAGTTTAGTGCCAAACTTTCTCTACTGTTGTTTTTCCTGGCACACTCCTACAGGGTCATATTTCCGATCTTATTACGCATTGTGAAAAATATATCAGTATTCTATAATATCTGTAAAATTATTTAAAGTCAAACAGTTTTTCCATAGGTAAAACAACTTTTTGTAAAATGCCTTAATTTTTTGAGTGGAATCAAAAATATTTCCATCAAATCCTTGGAGCTGTAGATTGAGTTCGATCAAATTTTCAAAACATATTTGCTAAATGCAAGCTTAAAATGTTATCTGGTGTTTCAAAAAAGGTAAAAAGTAGGAATGAGATTTTGCCAAAAAACGTTTGCTTAAATAAGCACCTTAGAATTTTTCCGCGCGAAGGCCATCTAATTTAGCTGTATGGGAGCAAACCTGTATGAGCGGAGCCCATTTGACAAATAATTTTAAATAAGCGGGAATTTAAGCTCGCGATTTTATGCAGTTTATAATTTTAATACATATGGCAAGAGTTACTTGTGGGTCTGTACTTATTGTTTTCGAAGCTAGAGCTTACCGATGCAGCATATATTGAGTCTATTTGACATGTGGTTTAATCTGACCTATGCGGGCCGTAAGTCCATTCTTGCGTCAAGTTAAGGCGGCAACACCATCGGTAGGTGCACCACATCCAAACTTTGGCACACTCTCCAACAATAAATGAGCTCACTATAGGGCAAAAACTTTGTCTTCTGTTTTTCCTGGCTTACTCCTGCAGAGTCATATTTCCGATCTTATTCCGCATTCTGTAAAAAATATTTCAGATATATTATTATTTGAGCCTCTTTTCCAATATCCGTGCTTTCATCTAGATCTAGAGAAAATTGTTGTTCAACCTTTATTTTTTATAGCATTTGTTTATGAACATCTTGCGCCATTTTTTGTATCTTTTTTTTTGTTGTGGTGGTGTCAGATTACGGTATTTTTTCAATTTCTTTTTAACATTATAACAATTATTAGTGAACCAGGAATAATAAGTTTTTCTGCTGGTATACGGTTTTATTTCCTTAACAGAGAGATGCACCGACACGCTGATTCTTTGCAACGTTGCCAGGCTTTTAGAATTTGGTTTTTTTGACGATTTACTCTTAACCCTTTGAGGACAACTGGTTAGTGACAGAAACCACATTCTATGAAATCGGTTGTAGCAATGCCAAATGGTTTCCAATGACTGCTATGGTGTATAATAGGTTGCCTATGTCCACTAGTAACTGTTAGTGCCATTTATTCAATTGTTCAACCTCAATTCGTCTGGAATTAGTCATTATCTCCCGCATGTTTTTCATGTGTGCAGCATAACTTTGTGTTATACCAGTTTTTGTGATTTTTGTTGGAAAATATTCTGAAAAATGTCTGGTAAGTTATGAAATATTATCATCCAAACATATTATTAGTGTAATTGGTTCAGTGTCTGATTATAATTTCTTCGCATGACATGTAATATGTGTGGTCACACATATTACCACCGGGCTAACGTGCTATTATTTTGTAGGTTGTAAAGATAAGTGGACGTTTGAAGACTTAGAGACAATGTCTCAAACAGAAATTTGGGCAATTTTAGACGATATTCCCAGCAATATTGAATCTATCACATCTGATGTAGATGACGAAGAAGCTGAACTTTCAAATAAAGCAGAGCTGCCAGACCCAAGCCAAGAACTGTTTGATATAGAATCAATGGAAATCTGGTACGAATCAGACGAACATGTACAAGACAGTGACTATGACCCTGATGATGACATCCCATTGTCCTCACTACGTACTAAACTATGTAGAGGTTCAATTTCCTGGACAAACGATTCTCAATTCACTACTATAGTACAAACATTTTCGAAGCAAACTGGTCCTAACGTTAAGTCTGGAGAGCCCAAAAGATATGTTTCTTCATCTGTTCCCAGAAAAGCTTATAAATCATATTGTGTTTCAAACTAACTTGTACGCTGTCCAGCAAAATTGCCAAAAACCATATGTACCTAATAATAACGACGAAATCAAGAGATTCCTCGGAGTAAATATGATCATGACTTTGAAGAAGATGCCTAGCTATCGAGAATACTGGTCATCCAGAGAAGAAACGAGAGACTTCTATATAAGTTCTGCAATTTCAAGGAACAGATTTTTATGGCTATTTACCAACTTACATCTGAATGATAATGCTTTGCAACCTAAGAAAGACGAAGTGGGGTTTGATAAGTTGTACAAAGTAAGGCCACTACTGACGAAATTATCAGAGACTTTCGCTGCAGCATTACATCCAAGTGAATACCAATCAATCGATGAATCGATGACCAAATTCAAAGGACGAAGTAACATCTGGCAGTACATGCCGATTAAACCGACCAAACGTGGATATAAAGTTTGAGTACGAGCCGATTATACCGGCTATATGTGCCAATTTCAAATATATACGGGTAAAGTTAGTGATGCTGTTGAAAAAACTAGGGGAGGCGTGTTGTAAAAGACCTGACTAGAAGCGTAGTTGGTAAATACCATAGAGTTTACTTCGACAATTTGTTCAACCCTGTGCAGCTTAAGCAAGACCTGCTTCAAGATAGAATTTACTCTTGTGGGTAAATTTGACATGTACAAATCATTATATGAAATGGACCGAAAATCGCACAAATGGTGGCACAGAATTTTTGCTATTTTCTGGACGCATGTATAGTAAACGCCTTCATTTTGTACCAGCAGAGAACACCAGCAAAAACTATAAGTCTTAAGGAATTTCGTTTGTCAGTTGCTGTTGGTTTGATTGGTGCCTCACCTGAAAATGAGAAACGTGAACGTAAATCGTCCAGCACATCTTCAAAAAAATTGTTCCATTAGAAGTACGATATGATAAATGTGCACATTTGCCAGAACGTTGTAGTTCACTAAGATGTGCTAACTGTAGCACTTCAAAAGATGTCCACAGAACCATATGGAAATGTTCCATTTGTAATGTGGGACTTAACAAGGACCGGAATTGTTTCACCGCGTACCACACTAAGTGAGCAGGTGCCCAGTGGTTAGTAACGGAAACCATATCCTGCAGGATAAAATACATTTTAAACAAGTGTGTCATTTACTTTACATTAAATAAGTATAATAAATATGTTTTTATAAGCAAAACAGATTTTTTCAAAAAGAAATTAATTGTGTCCTCAAAGGGTTAAGGTCATAACATAAGTACTCCCGCCAAGGTTTTCGCTAACTCCTAGGGGCAGGCGTACCCTTAGTTGAATACCACTGCTCTAAAATACATATAATAAATAATGTATTTCAGCATTTCCAAATATCAACGCTTAACAGGGTAAAAAAGTGTAAAATTTCAAACGGCAAGACATATTTTGTTGGTCATACTTACTTGAAACTTACAATAAATATAATGAAACACGTATTCCCGCATTTGCCAAAATTCAACCCTTAAAAAGGAGTGTAAAATTTTAAAAGGACAAAATTATTTTTTGGTCACATTTCCTTTAAACTTAGATTACATTACAAAATATGCAATGAAACATGAAATATTTATTTCAGTTCTTCCCTAAATTCGACCTCTAAGAGATTGAAAGGGAGTGGAAAATTTGTGAGGAATAATTATTTGTTTTTTGCCAGAATGAAACTTGAGGCTGTTATTCTACAATATGAATAGTTTTCGGAAATTTCATCCCGAAGTGCGCAGTGGAAGTATATTAAAAAATGTATTATATAAAAAATAGGGTACTTTTTATTCCGCTCAAAAACCTAACGTCCAAGCTGGTATATCAATATATTTACATTTTTTTCACAAACATAAATCTTATTTTAAACCTAAAATGTAGGTACAACTAGAACAACTCAAGATCCAGCTGTAATTGTCTGTAGAATTCGTCAGCAGCAAGAAGCTAATAAGAGCACTCAAAGTAGATATATGAAACATAAAATTATTGTGCACACGTATTTACGACATATTGCCATGGATAAAAGTGTCATACGTATTCATGGAAATAAGGTTACCTTTGTAAAGGCAGCTTGCACGTGTCATGTACTACGTGATGAAAATTATGATAAAGAGGATTATGTAAAACAATTGGTCCTTTATAGTATTTTCAGGAAAAAGAAAATTGACACGGAGCATGCTTATATTATTTATTTATTTTACCTGAGAGGCTTTTTTACACCTCTATTTAATAAAACTACTTTTTGAAACAAAAAATAACATATTTTATAAAAAATAATTCACACTGTGAAAATTCGCTTATAAACGGGAAATTATTCTTATCACATATTGTTTGTTTGTTTCGTTTCTTTTACGTCGGCCTATTTCCGCGACTATGGCCAATCACCGACGCCAGGGAGCAGTCACTATCCTGGAAATTTTGCCGAAGCCCTGCCTTTCTGTAAGGAGGGTAGGGATCTTTAACGTGCCCAACATTGCATGGACACCGGACCGATGGCATTCAACTTGCTCAAATACAATGCCAGAACCTCGGCTGATGTTAACGTTACAGTTTGTACTCAAAAAGTGAAAGGAGTACCCTGGGATCGAACCCAGTACCCTTCGGTTTAGAGGTACACGTTCTTACCCCTGAACCACCGAGGTTCTATCACATATATGTATGTGTTTTACATCAGATAACAACTTTGGCTTTTGTGATGAGTACTTATGCTTTTTATGTATTGTACAAGATACTGAATTTATTGTATTGCCAATGCATCTCGAAAATAATATATATAATTCATATCTTATTATTATTATATGAGCGTTTTAAAAAAAGTACTTTAAATGGGCGCTAACTGGAGCGTCCAGAACGTATTATAGCTTAAATTCTTTATGAGTGTTACGTAAAAGTTTTTTTTATATTTTTATCGTTTTATTTAATAAAACTACTGTTTGAAAAAAAACAGTATTTTATAAAAATACTTTACAATGTGAAAATTCGCTTAGAAAGGGGGAATTATTGTTATTAACATATGTGTACATAACAGACCAGCTTTGGCTTTTGTGAAGAGTATTTATGCATTTTAATTATGTACGAGATGCTAAATTTATTATATTGCCAGTGCATTTTGATTATGTTGAGGAATAAAATATATTATTATATATTATTATTACAATTGTGAGCCTTTTAAAAGAGTACTTTGAATAGGCGCTAACTAGAGCCTCCAGAACTTATTTAACATACCATTTTTTTCATGGAAAACAGTTTTGTGCAAATTCGCTTTTATTTTTTCTTGTTACCAAGATGAAGCGCGTTTAGTTATTAATTTTGTAGTATTTTGTAGCGGAGTTCGTCACCAGATCAATTAATTTCTCTACTGTTAATTGTTGCAATTAATTTTAAAACCATAGCATTTTTTAATATAGAACATAGAATGAAGAGATCTTTCATATCAGGTATCACAAGCCTCGACCTTCTATTTAAAAATTCGGAGATTGCAACTGTCACCCGAAGCGGGTTGAATGTATGAGTGAAAATTTGCCGTTGCAGGATGTCCCAGACAGTATATATATATATATATATATATATATATATATATATATATATATATATATATATATATATATATATATATATATATATATATAACTGGAATTATAAGGGCAAGTTCCTAGTTTTCATAAATGGCTTTGAGAAGTTCGTTAGCCAGGAAAACACGGTTACTTTTTCAGGGACATCGTTTAGGTTTTCTCCTGGAAAATTTTCTTATCTTAGAAAATAACACAGTGGTTTCCATAAAAATGGTTGCCTAAATAGGCTTTAAAATGGCTAAAGCATGTGCCAAATTTCAGGTTTCTAGCGTTACGAAATACCGAGTGTTGGTCATTTTAAAGCATATGTGATTTAAACTCTACCACATAGACTAATCAAAATTTCAGACGTCCTCAATCGACTTTCCTCTTCTGGGTTGTGGAAAATATCTCCATACGACAGCTAAGATATTTTAATAGAGGATAGGATTATCTATACCAAGTCAAGATTGAAACATGTGATGAGCCCTAATAGTGTCACTTGGAGAACCCAAATGACCCCGACACATTTAAAAACCTGACGTTCGTATCACTAACTGAGTTAGAATCACCAGAGGATGATGCTAACTTGGTTAGTTAAATAATCGTCAGGTTCTTAAATGTGTTGTGGAGATTTGGGTTGTCCAAGTGTACTTATCGAGATTATATATGTTTATATTTTCATATTTAATTGATAAATTGTTTTCACAGATGTCAAATAAAACTTCAAACTGGCAGACTAAATAACCTACTATTTTTGCCAACTTGTGGCATCCGAATGAGTTTCTTTCTGCTTGTATTTTCCTCTCCTTCCACGGGTTTGAATTTCCTTGATAGGTAATAACCTTTTTAACACTTTCAGTTTTTGTTAAATTATATGTAGGAAAAGGGATGAACGATATCAATTTTTCCTTTAAAAATGCATTGTAAGTCGACCGAAAATGCAATAATGTAAGCAATGATCCATTAAAAAAAAATATGGGCCAGCCTGTGGTTGTCACAATAATTTTATAAGATGCAGATCTAGACATTCTATAATTAACGTACATATCACATACAGTCACGGTTGAAGCTGAAATTTAAGAATTTGTAATAAAACACACCTCTTGCGACATTTCCTTAACATAACCCCCGTTCCTTTCAGGTTCAATGTCTGAAAATTGACGATTTTGATGTTTTAAATCGCGAAATTTACTAAGTATTTTTTCTGATATCTCTTGACCTCTTTACGACAATAAAACTTATTCTTTGTCTGTAATATTTAATAGATTTTGTTAAGCAGACAAAATATTTCGGTCAATAATGAAACCCAATTTCTTTTCAGCGTACAACATTTTAGTGGAGTTTAATCTAGAACCCAGATACAAGGTCGTTAAGACGGCGGACAAGTTCGTAAATCAGTTAAAACGGACACTTTTTTCGCCCAAAATATACACAAAGATTTTTGAATACGCTATATTTTTGAAAATTTAGAGTGACTGGAATGAGAAATTTCATGTAGCTAGAAATGGTGCAAATAAACATCTGTTGTGAACTTTAAGTAATTTGCTTCACAAAATTTGGATGTTTTTTCAATTTAAAAATAAAATCTGAAAGACGTAAGTAAAAACGACTCAATGGGATAAAGTCCGTTGTCTGACAAGGACAGTGAGTGGACGCGATTGGCAGATTACAACAGACTATACGACTACAGTCGTAATTCTTAATTCAACCAAGTCGATCAATAATAGGCATAAAACATATCAGCTGAAAGCGTGATCCGGAAATTTCGGCCACCAAAATCCATACAGTATTAACCATTCGTCTGTCAACAATTAGAATGAAAGACGAAATTATAAGGATAAAATCAATTCTAAAAGTTAGTCGTTTTTTATTTTGATTAAAGTTCTATGTTGTGTTGGGAAGGTAATTGTTGTTTAAGTGGATAAAAAGGTATGCTAGGTTTGGTTTTTGGTTTGTTCAAATATTGACAATAATAACAGAATTATTGTGGCGGTAAACTGCAATAAAAGTGAACAACCCTGGAGTTTTGTTATATTTTTGAAAGTGATAATTATTATGTATAAATCAAAATTTTTATACCTTTGTATAATATTTAGGCTGAGGATGTAATAGACGTACTAACTACATAATATTGGGTAAAGGTTAAGTAGACAGAAACCGCAATTCATAAATAAATTAAGTACACATTAAAAATGTGCGTTTACTTATTTATTTGTTTTGTGTATTTTAATCTGATAAATCGATTTTTACACTTAGAATGAATAAAAATACTGTTAGTTAAAGATTATTTTCATTTTATTGATGGGTGTAACTTCGTAGTTGCTTAACCTAGTAACCAGAGTGTTTTCTGCTTTTTAGATTGCATATGCCAAAATGATATTCTCTCTGGATAAAATTGACCCTATTGGTATGTCAAGTTTAGTCAAGAGTTAAATCCAAATAAGTATATTTGATTAAACTCGAGATCCCAAACTCAATTTGGCGATATAACCACATAAAAATTAAAACTGACCCCGAATATGGGTTTTAGGGGTCCTAGTTCGCGCTTATTTTAATAAATGTATGAAGGAAAGACCAACTTTTTATCGGAAAATCTGGCCCGATTTTTTCGGCTAACAAACTTGTCCAAGCCAATTACAAAAGGAAGGTATCTGCAAATTTTCATCAAAATCAGCCCATTATTTTTTGAAATATTAGTGTATCTAATAATATAATAATAATATTTATTTATTTATTTTTTACTTATTTATTTGTTCCTTATTCTACACAATATGTCTTATATAAAAGCGTCAACTTGTGCATATAAAGCAACATCATTTTTATCAATGATTGATCTCCCTTTCCAAATATTCTAGCACGAAATAATCCGTTCCAAATGCTACTTTCAAAATGTACGTCTTGTCTTGATTTTTCCATCTATATGCATGACACCAACCCTCATGATGTTTCTATTGGTACTAATATTGAATTCAGCAACACAATCGGCGCTATTTAGACACTTTTTTCCAAGAATATGTAAATTTACCCAACACAATAATTTTGACATGCTTTATTGACAAACATTCTGACAGTATATTTTTGTGTGTATGAATCCTAGAACGACCTCAGATGCTAATGTCTATTGGCCACAGACTTTTTGTTTTCTCTAAATAACACTTATTTTTCTTTATTCAATTTCGAGAAGACTGACCGTATTATTTTTCTGCGTACTGAAGTTTTTCTTTTATTTGACTAACCGTGAATATAGCTCATAGAATACTTACTAATTATTTATTATATACATAAATTGTATATATATATATATATATATATATATATATATATATATATATATATATATATATATATATATATATATATATATATATATATATTCCAGGGGCGGCTCCTCAGTAAGTGCGCCCGTGCGCGCGCACTGCCGCCTGCCACGGAAAAACAATATTTTTGCTATGCTATATTTTAAGAAATTCTTATTTTTTTACCTCCTCCATTCTACACAAACAAAATTAGTATATCGAGTATCGCAGAGTCAGCAGCCATTAATACAGAATCAGAAGAAGTATAGTGTGTTAATGGTTGCCGACGTTATATACATCTGTATACACAGTCCTTCGTCGGTGTGTACTCTTCGGCGCTCTACCTAAATGGGAAACTCCAATACAAAATGATCGTCTACCTCAGTCAAAAACGACCGAATAAGCAATCCCGTTGTGCGCTTTAAAAATCCACACTTGCAGCACACCATAATAAGACCCAGCACTGAATCTTGTAGGGGGGCCCTTTCATGTTGCGAGAATAGAATATTTGACCTTGCCCACATCGCTCCAGCTTAACGGACCAGGGTGGGACTCGGCATACAGTTATGCTGTTCTCGAATCTCAGGCGTAATCGCTCATTTTATCGCCAGGACCGTATTATCTTTCTTAAAGTAATGTTATTATTGATTTGTATACAGCAAAATATTACGTAATTGAAACAACGATAATTAAATATAGTCTTAAATATAGTGTTAGTAGAAGGAATATAACTACGATAGATTAGATCCTCTTGAATAGCATTTCACATTTGGACATAAATTTTCTAGTTTTCGTTTTAATTTTTTTTTCTTGTTTTATACATTTTTTTATAATTTTTGTTTTGTTTTATTTTAACTCTAGTAGGAGTTAACAGTATATATATATATATATATATATATATATATATATATATATATATATATATATATATATATATATATATATATATATATATATATATATATATAAAACCAATTAAAAATTAAAACTGGCCCCGGAATATGGGTTTTAGAGGTCATGGTTCGCGGTCATTTGAATAAATTTTTTCAATATCAAAAGTCGGCATCTCCTCATTAGTGAATTTTTTTACAAAAATTCACAAAAAGTCACGTGTAACACTGTCCGAGAATAATAAATAACAAATTTTTTTGGTACTAACTTAGTTGCCTATTTGTTTATTTTCACACAGTAAATATAAGAGGATACCTTTGGAAAAGACAATTACTTGCCACTTGAAAAAAATGAAATTAACGTTAGGACAAAAGAAGGTAAAAGGAACGATTTAATTACATTCCTAATCTTCCAAGCGCAAGCAAATTCATATGGTTTAGTAAACTGGATATTAAGTGGGTTACGACGTCATATTTTGGCTGACTGCTTTATAAACAAGAAAACAGATTTGTGCCAGTTTATACTTAAGAAGTTCATTCTCGGATTTATTAAGTGAGAAAGTTAATTAAACTTGTATAAAGCTACCTCAATTTGAAACTTATTTGAGGGGATGTTGTTTCCAGGCCATCGATGCGATAACAATCTCGGAATGTAATAATTCTCAGTTGCGGAACGTATAGAAACAGAATTCTCGAGTCTCTACGCAAAACCGCAATATGCTAGTAGCTAGGGGTAAGTACAAACTGTACGGGATTAAATTTTAGCTGGGTGTATAACATTTGGTCTTCTCCACGAATCGTGTCTCTCATTCGTCATTTGTCACCCTTAGATGTTAACACATACATATTTTATTCAACATACGGAACCTTTTTAATATGTTTTATTTACACTAAAGGAGAGGAAGGTTCCAAGAAACAAGTCGGCTGAGAGCAAAAGACGAGATAGAGACAAAAAAACTGATACCAGATATTTTACAGATTATTGTAAGATATATCTTATCTAATCAAAAAGTGGGTGCACACACAGAAAATTCCAACAATATAACTAGAAATGTTATGACGTAGCACGCCCGAAGAGGTACCACCCCTTACATCAAGGGCCGGTGAAGTCCCAACGGACGTTTCCGGTTCTGGTGTATGAGTCGGTTTCCCTTATAAGCAAAAATGATGATGGCTCCTCCTTGTACAAAATATTCCGGGGGTAAAATACCCCTCAATTCGGATCTCCGGGAGAGGGGTGTACAGGGGGCGCTAGCATCAAGATATAACATATCCAGTGTCTCGAATATATGTGGCCTAAATTCTAACCCGAACTCCGCCCACCATTTCCTCCAGGCTAATAGGCCCCAACTACTCTTCCTCACCGAAACTCAAATTAGTGCCAAAACAGCCACTAATCACTTTAATTTCCCGGGGTTAGAGCTCCTTACTTCTTTAAGATTGCATGGAGGCGTCTGCGCGTACGTCCGTAGCAATCTACCCTGCACCAGACTCCCCAATTTAGAAGCTGGAAGAAAAGACAAACTATGGATAAAACTCTCTCTCAGGGCTGCAACTAAATTCATCTGTTGCGTTTACCGGTCACCTTCTGACAACAACTTTGTCCAGCTATTTGACTACCTTTCTGAAAAAACCGACCATCTGATTTCTGAATATCCTTCCTCCGATGTCACTATTCTTGGTGACTTCAATGTCCACAATAAGGAATAGTTAGGATCTTCAAAAACCGATCCACAAGGAAGAGCAGCGGAGGCCTTTGCAGTCAGCAATTCTTTAGCCAATATGGTTCAGCAACCTACTTATTTTCCTCGCATCCCAACACACAGCTCAAATCTCTTGGATCTCCTTCTTACTACAAATCCTGACTGCTATAAAATATCAGTCACCGCCCCCCTGGGTCGCTCAGACCACGGCATGGCTATTGCTTCCTGCGCAATGCAACCCGAGGTCACACAGTCATCACACCCACGTATCGTTTGGCACTACAACTCCGCGAACTGGGACGAAATGCGAGATTACTTTTCCTCATTTCCATGGGCGTCTGTCTGCTTCTCTCATCCTGACCGCTCTGATATCTCACAAAACGTCACCGAAATTATCCAAGCTGGCATGGAATTATTTATTCCACGTACACAGAAAACCTCTGCAGCCACTCAAAAGCCCTGGATCTCTAAATCCTGTGACAAGGCCAGACTTGAAAAGGTCAAAGCTCACAAAATCACAGTCAAGAAAACCGTCAAGCATTTAACGACGCAAGAAACCGCTGTCCGCATTCTTTCTGAGGCAAAAAACTCGTTTAATAACCACATCAAAAACAAAGTCCTCTTAAGCTCCAGCGGCAGCAAACCCTTCTGGACTCTTGCTAAATCTATTGGGAATAATTTCTGCAAGAGCACGTTCCCACCTTTTGTCTCAGGGGATGAAATTGTTTCTACTGCCCTGGGCAAGGCTGAACTTTTTGCCTCATTGTTCGCCGGCAATTCTACTCTCAACCCACCTCCAAATGTTCAACCACCAACAGTCCCTAATGTCGCGCATAAAATGACAGGTATCATTTTCAAAACTAAAAAGGTACCAAAGATGCTCTCTTCTCTTAATACCTGGAAAGCCTCTGACCTTGATGAGATCCCAGCAAGTGTTCTCAAAAAATGCGCACCAGAACTTGCTCCTGTCCTGACTCGTTTGTTTCAGACATCTTACAACAGGAGCATATTCCCTAGTAACTGGAAAACTGCTCGAGTACAACCCGTCCCCAAGAAAGGATCCAAAGCTCTTCCTAGCAACCACAGGCCTATTTGTCTCCTTTCAGTCGTCTCTAAAGTGATGGAAAAGTATATAAACACCGAATTACTAAAATTTCTTGAAAAAACAGTCTAATCCACGACAAGCAGTGTGGATTGCGTCAGCGCAGATCAACTGCCGACCTCCTTTCCTTTGTCACCCATTCTTGGAACAGGTCTATGGAACTACATGGTGAATCTCAGATTGTCGCTCTAGACATATCCAAAGCATTCGACCAAGCCTGGCACGCAGCGCTGCTTAATAAACTACCGACCTATGGCCTACCACCAAAACTCTGTACGTGGACAGCAAATTTCCACTCCAACCGGAGCATTTCTGTTGTCGTTGATGGCCATTCCTCCAAAGTGTATCCAATTAATGCAGGAGTTCCTCAAGGTTCAGCTTTAGCCCCTACTTTGTTTCTTCTCCACATCAATGACCTCCGCTCTAGCACATCCAACCCAGTTCACAGTTACGCGACCGACAGTACCCTCCACTCAAATATACAAAATTCTAAGCCTGTCTCTTTAGCTCAATTAGATGAGGATCGCAGACTCATGGAGGGTTCTATCTCCGTGGATCTCCAAAAAATATTAGACTAGGGAAGTAGAAAACGCGTACAATTCAAGCCCACCAAATCACAATCTCGCTTTGTTTCTCACAAGAGATACACCAGCCCTAGACCCATCACAATAAACAACCAAGTTATTCAAAGTAATGAGTCCTTTTCACTTGTTGGCATTTATGTGGATCGAAATCTCAATTGGCACCAACATGTCACATCAACTGCAGAAGCGGCTGCTAAGAAATTAGGTTTCCTCTTCCGGGCTCGCAAATACTTTTCACCAGCTAATCTCTATACCTTATATACTTCACAATTAAGACCAAACCTGGAATATTGCTCCCACATCTGGGGTGCTGCTGCCGCTTCTACACTCGCTATCCTGCACTCCATTCAGAAGAGAGCTATACGTTTCATCGTTGATCCTACCCTCACCCAAAGGCCGCCATCCCTTGCCCACCGGCGTGCCGTTGGTGACCTCTCTCTCTCTCTTATAGATATCTGCACGGGCACTGCTCAGAAGACATTTCTTCCATAGTTCCTCCACCTGCTGCCCCCTAAAGATCTACCAGGGGAACAGAGCGAATGCACCCTTTTACTGTCCAGGTCACCAGACATAGAACATCTTGTTATGCCCGCTCTTTTGTCCCGATGACTTCCAAGTTGTGGAATTCCTTGCCGGCACATGTTTTTCCTTCTCCCCGAACCTCCAAACCATCAAGTCCAGAATTAACAAGTTGAATCTTTCCTCCTTGTCGACACCCACGGTACGATAGTATTTAGGCTGTAATCCCTCGTGGTGTGTTGTTGAAATAAATAAAAAATAAATAAGAAAAGTGCGTTAGTGGCACATTTGCATAAAGAGTCTTTTATTTTAATTAAAAATTTAACAGATAACAGGGAAATAACATAAGAAAGAAATTGCTTCTAAACTTAGACTAAACTAAAGTTGCAAAGAACAATTAGAAAAATAATATATTGTTAAGCATCTTCATTAAGACATTCTTAAATGGTTTTTAGAAGTTATTCTATTTTACATATGGTCTTTAAAAGATCTGAACATTTTTTTTTACTATAATTGAATGTGTGATAATCCACAAATCAAAATCACTGTGTATATACTCATTTATTCTATTTAGTCCACGTATATTTCACCTCTTATATTCTGTGACCTAAACACTCTCTAAAAACTATTTTTCCTATTAACTAAATAAAATATATTTACCAAGAAAACACTTAAAAGTTTGGGGCCCTAATTTTTATGATGACAAAAAATTTGCTATCTACAAATGTAGATACCAGTACCACCCATCATTTATTGTAAGCTCATCTCAACTTTTCTTATTAGGAATTTTTTATTTTAGAGCTTGTCCTGGGTTATGCAGATTTGGTAATTGTCGCTTGTGAAATATGTTAGCTGAAATTTGCAAGTATTGCATTTGGACACATTAATTACATGTTCTGTGGTAGTTTCTAAAAGAACCAAAAAAAGAAATAAAATATATTCGATACTTTTCTTGTATGTGGTTGTTGTTTTGATGTCAAAGGCATACTTGCTAAGAATAAGCAGTTGGGTAATCAATTATGAAGTAAAATTGTTGAAAGATATAGGTGTTCTATTGAGAAAACATCACTTTTACCTATTACATATAGCGCCTCCGTGGCCGTGCGGGAAAGTCGATTCAGACTTTCCAATACGGACTCGGGGGACGACGGTTCGAGACTTACCGGCGGAGGATGATTTTTCAAATCACTGTCGTCGTTGAGATCGAAGTCAAGGTGGAGGGTAGGTTAGTTTACATGAGCAAAAAGGGTCAGCAATGGCCTAATTGCCAGTAAGCATCTTACCTTTACCTTTTTTTTACCTATTACATATTGTCAAATTTTAAAATTATTATTATTATTATTATTATTATTATACCAATAAGACAACAAAATAACATCAACATCCAGAAACATATTTTCTTAATATAAATACCCAAACTACCCAACCACGAAGAGTTTAACATTAGGTATACATTTTGTCTATGATAAATATGGTTACACCACTCTCACAGCTTCCTCCTTACTGCATACAACCTCTTCTTAAAATCGTGTGTACTCCTGTACAAATATCGGTTATAGTATTTGCCAAATTATTTAAATCAGTTATTGTGTATTTAATAGTTAGCGCTATATTGCACCTACATTGCACTACTATTTTACTCAACTTGAAAAATAAAATTCCTAGAGGTTATATAAATGTCTACCCAAACTGAAAAAGTATAGCAAACAACAATTATTTCTGCGTTTGCCAGAGATACGACTTTGGTATGAAGGTAAAATTGTTTATAGGTTATTTTTTTGTTGACATAATTTAAGGCGGTTTTAAATCCTTTCGTTTGGCTAATTTTAATGAAAACGCCGGTAAAAGAGAGGATACGACTTTAGAACTTTCAAAAAATGTCTTTAAATAATCACAGTCAGTACTTGGGGTGGTGACTACCAGGGCATACTGTGAGGTGTCGAATGCCTTCAGAAGGCAATGGCAAATCACTATATTATATTCGCTAATCAAGTTTCCTTCGAGAAAGAGCAACACTCTGGTTGAGTTAGAGTACTTAATTTTTATGTATGTATGATCAACCTCGATACAACTAAAAGGAGATGTGATTTTAAGAAGAAAAAAAGTATATTCAGGTATGTTGAAAGGTTAGTGTTTGCTGAGGGACAGGGTGTCTAAATTAGTATATTTGCTTGTATTTTTTATCATAATTTCCTTATTTTTCATATTATAATTTGGTATATAAGAGTTTTTAAAGTTAAGAAATAATAACCTGCTGCTAAATTTGAGCGAATTGTGAAGAGCGCTGTCTTCACCCAGCATTGGCTGCGTACACCAGGTGCCAACAACAGTTGAATGTTGAGTCATCGTGAGTTACAGCACCCTGTATAATGCTATACTGATATCCCGTGTCAGTAGAGTAATAGGATCGAAGCAGTCGTTCAACGCGGAAGTACTGAAACCGCTGAATAATCATAGTCATCATAATTATTTAGTTTAAGTTGTTTTATTTTATAATGTTAGCTAAGCATATTTGACTTTATATATACAAGTAAGAGACAATATTATGTTAGAATTTATTACGAGTGTTTCAACATTAAACATCGTGTATTTCTCCTTTGTTTTAAAATTATAATTAAACTTGTTGTAATTTCGAAATAAAGTTTTTTTGTTTTGAAGTGCCAAAAGGGCACTATCCAAACTGGCGCAGTCGTTAGTATAGGTTTGAGTGTATTTTTGACAAAAATCGCAAAGCTACACTTCGATTTTTATCGTTAAAAACCTGCAACCTACAAAATTTAAAGTGACCAACATCGTCAAAGAGGAAGGACATCATCGCCAACCTCAACAGCAGAAGCCACCACTAGCAGAAGGCAACACAGCCACAAAAGGAAGGACATCATCGCCAACCTCGAAGGGCCAAGTCAAGTATAGATAGAAGTGACCAAAAATCGTCAGCGAAGAAGGACAACATTGCCGACTTCATAATTAAGCACATGGAAAAATTATTGTGAGTAATTTTCATTATCCTTCATATATATTTATCCCATAAATTTTATAATTGTGTATGTCTGACTCAGATAAAAATTTTAAGAATATTTCCAAACAAAATATTATTAAACCAGCCAAATTAGTGTTAAATTTAGAAAATAATTTTACGTTAGAAAATCAAAATATTAAAATGACTGAACAAAACGTTGCTGCACAAACTAAAATTGAATCTTATCATATTAATGCAATTCCCAGTTATGACGGGGATCAAGCCACTTTGGCATTATTTATTGGAGCTTGTGAAAATTTCTTATCATCTTTTGTTGATACACAAAATTTAAATAATGGCCGCAATAATTGGATACTTAGGATAATAGTTAATAAACTAGAGGGAAGAGCAAAATCTTTAATCGCTAGTAGAGAAGATGCCACAAATTGGCCCCGTATAAAACTTCTCTTACAACAATATTTTTCAGACCAGAGAGATGAAGATTGTTTAGCTAGAGACTTAATGTTACTTAAACCGAATCAAAATGAAACGCCCTATCAATTTGGTATGCGAATACAAGATGCTAGAAGTTTGCTACAAAGTAAATTAAGATTAACTATTGATGATAACAATATTCGTTTAGTAAAAAATGAAATTTATGACAAAATGGCCTTGCAGACCTTTTTACATGGACTGCACGGACAATTAGGACTTGCAATTAGATTACAAAAACCTATACATTTGGAGCAAGCTATGGCATTAGTCGTAGAGGAAGAAAATTTCCAATATGGCGAAAAACAGATGAAATATATGCATACTAACACCCCTAATAAAAACAGTAATAGTAACAATTTCCAAAATAAACCATTCCAAAATAGTTTTACTTCTCAAAATCTAGGTAATTTTCATAAACCATTTTCTAGAAATCAACCATTTAATCAAATACCATCTAATTCACAATTTTCGAGAAATAATTTTCCACAACTAAATCCTTTTGAGAGAAAACAAAACATTCAACAACAGAGACCTCATTATCAACCTGCTTCACAAAATTTCACAAGAAATTCTAATAGAAATGTTTTCCGACCCAACCCTAATTTTGTTCCGACTTACAAGCCTACCCCTATGGAAACGTCGACCAGAAATCATAGACCGTCAAATACCATACCCAATACACAAAACAGACGACATACGAGTGAGGAACTTTATCATCACGAAGTACAATCTGACAGACCTATACAAAACAATGACTACAACGACACAAATTTTAGTCAAGGAAATTATGAAACAAATTCTGAATATTATGAACCTGATAACTTTTCCGAACCTTACCCTGAAAATTATTATGAACCTAGAGATAATTTAAATGATTATACCGAACATAAAGAAAATTTTCATTCGAGCCTGAATTTAGATCAGAACAGATAATACAGGTTAATTTAGATAATTGCCCAAAACTACCCTATGTAATCGTGCCTGGTATAAATTTAAAATTTATGTTGGACAGTGGTAGTACGAAATCTTTATTGTGCCCATCTTTAGCTTATACTTATTACAAAAATTTTATAGAAAATGAATATTTTCAAATCAAATCCGTCCATCAGACAAGTACACATAACGAAATTGCAAAAATTCCCTTACCATTAATGTTTAACACAGGAAAAGCAAAATATAAATTTTACATTTTTGATATTAGTAACCAATATCATGGTCTGATTGGCTCTGACTTATTACAAAGGTTAGGAGCCAGAATAGATTTTAAAAATAGAAAATTAATTACAGATAAAGCAGTAATTCCACTTTATTTGCCGTCTGAACGACATAATACTTATAAAAGAACGTAACAAAATTTTAAAATCGAAATAGAAGCAAGAACAGAGAAAATTATTAAAATTCCAGTTTCTTGTTCCACAAATACTGGAGTTTTATCGAAATTAACATTGCGACCTGGAGTAGAAATACCAGAGTCATTAGTTAACGTAGATCAGGGTTTTTCATATGTGAGTGTCTTGAATAGTACAGATAAACATGTACAAGTAATATTAAACTCGCCATTGAAACTTGACCCAATTACGGAAACAGAATTAAATTTCACTGAACACATTGACGAACACATGGACGTAGATTTCTCAGGGATAGAATTAGAATATCTTCAAAATCAAAATTTAGAAAAACTTAGACTTGATCATTTAAATATTGAAGAAAAAACAGCAATTGAAGCTTTATGTAGGGAATATAAAGATATATTTTATTGTGAAGGAGTCCCTCTCACATTTTCACATCAAATAAAACATCATATTAGATTATCTGACCCAGATCCAGTTTATGTAAGACCGTATCGCTTACCCCATGCTCAACAACAAGAAGTTAAACGACAAGTAGACGACTTACTAAAACAAGGTATAATTCGACCATCCTGTTCCCCATGGTCCAGCCCTGTATTAGTGATTCCAAAAAAAAAAGGACAGCAGTGGTAAACAGAAATTTCGTATGGTAATAGATTATCGTAAATTAAATGCCAAAACTATCCCGGACAAATATCCTCTTCCTAATATTTCCGACATCTTAGACAAACTTGGACGAAGCCAATATTACACCACTCTTGACTTAGCTTCTGGTTACCATCAAATTGAAATGGCACCAGAAGATATTGAAAAAACTGCCTTCTCCACTCAGTTCGGCCATTTTGAGTACATGCGCTTACCTTTTGGAGTAATCAATGGGCCACCCTGTTTTGAGCGCCTAATGCAAAATATTCTGAGGGGTATACAAAACGAAAAATGTTTTTCCTATCTAGATGACATCATAGTATTTTCAACTTCCCTTCAGGAACATATTGAAAGACTAAAAGACGTATTTGAAAGATTAAGACAGGCGAACCTAAAAATTCAGCTCGATAAAAGTGAATTTCTAAAGAAGGAAGTAATGTATCTTGGGCATATAATCACAGATCGGGGGGTGAAACCTAATCCAGATAAGATTAAGGCCATAAAACAGTATCCACTTCCCAAGACCCGTAAAGAAATCAAAGGCTTTTTAGGTCTTGTAGGGTATTATCGAAAATTTATACGCGATTTTGGAAAATTGACTAAACCACTAACTAAATGCCTTAAGAAAAATGCCAATATAAATCATGACAAAGATTTCCTTGAGTCTTTTGAAACTTGTAAAAACATTTTGATGAATGACCCTATTTTACAATATCCCGACTTTACAAAACCTTTTATTTTAACGACAGACGCTTCAAATGTAGCTTTAGGGGCAGTGTTATCGCAAGGACCTTTAGGTAGTGATAAACCAATAAGTTATGCATCTCGCACCCTAAATAATAGTGAACAAAAATATTCGACTATAGAAAAAGAGCTTTTAGCTATAGTTTGGGCGACTAAATATTTTAGGCCATATTTATACGGACGTAAATTTTACATTTACACCGATCATAGACCATTAGTTTGGTTAATGAAATTAAAAGAACCAAATTCAAAATTAACTAGGTGGAGACTAAAATTGGAAGAGTACGACTATGAAATTATATATAAAAAGGAAAATATAATACAAACGCTGACGCATTATCTCGCATACAGGTAAATGCTCTAGATGATGAGATTTCATCTACGTTTAATAATGTAGACAGTAATGAGAGACGTTTACAGGACTTTGACCTTGAACTAAATACACCTCCTTTAAGTATGATATTACCACAGCCGACAAATGAATATATACCACCTATGACTCCACCGGAAATGCCTTTTATCCCAATCGAAATTCCTAATAGTCCAAATTCAGAAGATATCCCTTTAAGTGAACTAAGACGCAATTTACTCGCACAAATACCAACTGAAAACTCGGACGAAAGTGATCATTCCCAAGTAAATGTTGAACCGAAAAAAAGTATACAAATATCTGAAAATCCCATTGAAAAACAACCGAATCAATATTATATTTCCCCAGTAAATTATAACCCTAGACCAGTAAAACAGGTAAAAATTTATAATCAAACTAAATACTTAGTGCAAATTCCTCGACAAAATAATAGAGACCATATTGTTAAATTTTTACGAGATTATACCGTTTCAAATAAACGTTATTATTTTAATTTTGAAACCGATCAATTATATAAGGACTTTAGTAATATTTACACTGAACTATTTAATGATAATGGCCCTGAAATAATAAGCTGTCCGAAACGTAGAATTCCTTTGGCCGACACAGCTGATATTCTAGAAGTAATACAAAGTTATCACACCTCTAAAACTAATCATCGTGGTATTAATGAGACACTTAAAGAAATAGCTAATAAATATTATTTTTTACACATGAAAGAAAAAATTACTGAATTTATAAATAATTGTGAAATATGTAAAAGAGCAAAATATGACCGTAACCCACCTAATATACCTTTAATGCTTACAGAAACTCCAAGTAGACCTTTCCAAATTTTACATATAGATACATTTATAATTGAAAATCAAATTTATTTAACTTTAATTGATTCATTTTCCAAATTAGGACAAGCAGTAGCTATTAGTAGTAAAAATCCGATAGAAACCTGTAATGCTTTAATTCAGTATTTTTCTTACTACGGAACACCCGAGCAAATAGTAAGTGACAATGGTTCAGAGCTATGCTCAGAAACTGTTAAACAATTATTTAATTTGCACAAGATAAAAGTTCATTTCACCACCCCCAGAAATCCAAATTCTAACGGTCTCATAGAACGCTTGCATTCAACTTTATTAGAACACATACGCATATTACGTCAAATTTATCCAATAGACCCGATAACAAAAATTATGTGTAATGCGATTATGGCATACAATCACTCAATTCATTCAGCCACAAATTTTACCCCTTTTGATATTGTCTTAGGTCATACTTCTAGTAAAGATGTGTATGATATAAACGATCAACAAAAACTCTTGCAAGAATACCTATTACAACATAAAAATAAACTAAATTTAATGTACGAAAAAATTAAAGAGAATTTAGAAAAAAATAAATTAAGAGTTGTGTCCGGCAGAAATTCCAAAGATGATACCGCTTTATTTGATAAGGAAACGCATGTCTATACTAAAGTAGATAAACGAAATAAAAATAATCCAAAATTCGAAGGTCCATTTGAATTGATAAAAGTTACAGATAAAAATGTTGCATTAATTAGAAAAAATAAACAAATAGCTAAACGACACCTACGAAATCTAAAACGACCTAATGTTTCAGGTCAATCCTCTTCCTCACCCATGTCCTTGGACAGGTAGAGTTTAACAGACTGAATGACAACCCTGGACTGCTACCCCTAAAAATAGGAACTATGCAAAACGCAATCGATAAATGGACATTGATTAGAACGATTGAACTACAACCACTTTTACAAGACTTTAACTTTTTACAAAACACATCCTATCACCTGAACATCTCTATACAAAACTCCCCTTATAATGAATCCTATTATGAAGAACTACGAAACTCTCAAAATGTGTTATTCCATGAAATAAGTGAAACTAACAAAATTTTCAAACAAATTATACCATCAAGTTTAAATCGAAAAAAGAGAGGTTTAATAAACGGACTCGGAACAGTAATTAAGTCAATCACAGGAAATTTAGATGATAATGATGCTAAACGTTATGACTCAACAATTTTAGAGCTAACTAGTAACCAAAATAAATTAGAAATAATTCAAAAAAATCAAATGTCACTAACAGAAACCGCTATTACCAAATTTAATCAAACAGTTTACATTTTGACTAACAATCAAAAAAAGATAGCAGACCGTATTGAATTTCTAACGAAAAATTTTGAAGCTGAAGACTTAAGACAGGATTACATGGACATAGTAATCATAGCTCAAATGCTCTTTGTTCAGTTAATTACCGAAATAACGGGAATTAAAAATATTTTGGAGACTTTAGTTAATGCAATAACGTTTGCTAAATTAAAGACAATGCATCCCTCTATTTTAGAAACAGATGATTTATTGATAGAGCTTAATAAAATTCAAAGACATAAAGTAAATTTGCCATATAAGGTAAATATAGATAATATGGCCCTTTATGAAGAAATAATTACTATTAAAAGCTATTACAAAACCACTCAGTTAACATTCATTTTAGATGTACCTTTGGTTGAGTCAGCATATTACGATTACTATCATTTATATGCCTTTCCCATCCGTAATAGTTTGACCCACACATTCCTAACATTAATTCCCCATTCAAAATACCTTTCCTTGAATGATGAAAATTACAAACTCCATGATGGACCATGTCGAGAGGTCCGACCAACTGAATTCCTGTGTCAAGCTCAAACAATGAATCACATCAGTCCAAACAGCCCTTGTGAAATACAATTAATAAAGTTCTCCACCCAGTATAACAATTGTGAGCATCACCAAATGTTAATAGAAGATGTGAAGATTCAGAAGATCAGCGAAAGTAAATGGATTATCATCTCTCCAGTAGAAAATATAGTCAACTACAGATGCAGCGATGACCGTAAAATCATGGCCATAGATGGTAGTTATCTGGTAAAAATAGAAGAAGGCTGTGAGGTAAAAATCAAAGGACAAACAGTAAGTTCTCATCAATCTGAAATTAAAAAACTTTTCTATGTACCGTTACCCGAACTCAAATTTAGTGAACTGTCCATGAACTTAAAACTTAACATTGTGCCTTTACATCTAGAATCTATAAATTTAGATGAATTGAATTTAGTGAAATCCCAACTACAGCATCAGAAGGAGTTACTACAAACAATAAGTGTTCCTGTAATTCATACTTCGATTAGTGTTTTTACTTTAACTGTTTGTGTTCTTTTATTAACAGTAGCATGTTTCTGTTTTTGGAAATTTAAAGACAGAATAACCAGTTCCACCGTCGAGTCCGAAATCGTCAACGAACTTAAGAAGACCCACGAAGTTCCCCTGGAGGACATCAATTTCATGATTTAGGTACCCTAAATCTCATCTGGCAAGGGAGGAGTTACAGCACCCTGTATAATGCTATACTGATATCCCGTGTCAGTAGAGTAATAGGATCGAAGCAGTCGTTCAACGCGGAAGTACTGAAACCGCTGAATAATCATAGTCATCATAATTATTTAGTTTAAGTTGTTTTATTTTATAATGTTAGCTAAGCATATTTGACTTTATATATACAAGTAAGAGACAATATTATGTTAGAATTTATTACGAGTGTTTCAACATTAAACATCGTGTATTTCTCCTTTGTTTTAAAATTATAATTAAACTTGTTGTAATTTCGAAATAAAGTTTTTTTGTTTTGAAGTGCCAAAAGGGCACTATCCAAACTCGTGTGCGTTCACCAATACTCCTGAGTTTCAGCTTGAACTCAACTGTTGCCGATTTTTGAAAGGAGAATTCGTTTTCTTACCATAAATCTGGGGCATGGGTAGTGGAGTAGCACCGCACTGTTTTGAATTTGTCTATTTTGGCGACTATCCTAAGTGATTCTCACTTTACAGAAGTTGTTTTTCACATTCTAAAATGGTAACTGTAACTTGATATCACGTCCACGTAATAATCTTCACATCTCTTTCAGGCGGCACTGTACCTAGTCATTGAGCTATATTCTCTGTCGCTCCTATCACAGTGATATCAAATGAATCGACAGCTGATTTCATTAGTGATGTTTTTAAGTTAATAAATATTTTCGTTATAAATTTTTTATTTTGAAGCTATTTTAAAATGTTGCTTTGATGTGGGGTTGATATATATATATATATATATATATATATATATATATATATATATATATATATATATATATATATATATATATATATATATATATACTATATATTTTTTCGGGAAAAATTTAAGTTTACTTTCGGAAGTTTTTGTACACATTCAAACAATAAAGTTATTTTGATAAAACATGGCATATTGTTTTTACTATATAGATTGATGCCCGCTTTCTTAAAAAACATGTTAGCTATTAAAAACATTTTTATGAAAATTCACTACCATAACGCATTTGCTGGTTCCAGAAGTTTTTATGGTATATATTCCTATTTAGCTAAGGAAAAGTATTTGATAACAGCATGATGGGACCCTGCCTCATTAAGGAAGAGAAGTATTTTAATGGTTTCCCATACAGATGGATTGATAACCAATCGCCGATAGCAAGGCTACCCAGATATAATTATTTATGAGGACACACATAACTGGTGTATGAAGTGAAGATAACTGGTCGCAATAATTTAATAGAAATGGTTAAAGATTGTGGTACTCCAATTAGAAATAGTGGTAACTTATTACAAATCCAGGGAAGCTTAATTTGTCGTTACGTGCTTTGTATTCACATGAGAGGGTTAACATTTGAACACGTATCCTAATTTGTTTTTTATATGTAGTCCACTGGTCATCGAGATGAAGATAAGACAGTTCTTCAAGTTTTACGAAAATTGGGGAAAAAAGAATTTTATGCAAAAATCTTTAATAAATTTTGTTTTACAAACCAGTTACTTTTATCATACCGCTTATTTTATTCTATCGTAAATTATAGCTTAAAAAACATTTTTATAACAAATGTGATCCCTTACAACTCTGAAACCATATCTCCTGAACAAGAAAACCTAATTTTGTAAAAAGTTAGTAACTGTGTGTTTTCAAATATAGGCAGAGAAAACGTTTGCACTCACCGGTTTTTACTCAGTATAACGTTTGTTTTTGCAAAATTAGCTGACTTATCAATTTTTTCCGATCAAACTTTAAAACTGTCACATTCAAAAAAGATATGTTCAATTTAAAATATTAATTCAAGGGAAAAACAGCGCTCTCTATGTGTGTTATAAAAAATTAAGAAATTATGATAAAACTAGAAATAAAAATTTAACTATCACATCCTGTACCTCAGTACATATAAGGTTTGGGGCATATGTTGTATATCATTTCTTTCTTGAGCTTACATTTACTTTTAGCTGTTAAAGTTTGTTGCCACTCCAGTGAAGCACTCTGTATAATGAAAGGCTAGAAACGTATAATTATTTTTATTTTTAAGATAATAAGTCCAACACACTTTTGCCAGCAATGCTGTACAGTAACATTTTCACCTCTTCTAAATATTATGTTTCCCAGACTTCCTCAAACCACTGCTTTACATCTATTTCCACTTCTTTTTCATCGAAAATCTCTTCTCGATAAAGTATTTTGTAGTTATGAGAACAGTCTGGAGCTGCGTGTTGTCAGATGTCGCGAATAGAGGTGGCACTCTATTGAGGACATGTATTTCGATAACTGCCTGTGAATTGTTGTATTGCCTCGAAAAGAGAGTACTCCTTTCTCAACTTTCCGTGATGTTCTTTTCTTATAGCTTCACGCAACGTGGTTACAAAATTGGCATAGCACGGACCGTTTATTGCGGAGCCTTTTTCTGTGATTGCACAAGTGTTGGCTCCCTAATTGAACCTCAAGAATGTCCTTGAGTAGTAAAGAGTGTAGAATTTACTGATTTTTGAACTAAATTATGGCATAGCTTATGTATGCAGAAATACAATACATACCTTATTTGTATAGCACATTAGGTTATTTTATATATATATATATATATATATATATATATATATATATATATATATAATATATATATATATATATATACTGTACTTACGCCAGTTTGTATGGCACACTACCTATATCATTAATGTAAATAAATACACTAAGCGCCTCCGTGGCCGTGCGGGAAAGTAGATTCAGACTTTCCAATACGGACTCGGGGGTCGACGGTTCGAGCCTCACCGGCGGCGGATGATTTTTCAAAATCACTGTCGTCGTTGAGATCGAGCTCAAGGTGGAGGGTAGGTTAGTTTAGATGACCAAAAGGGTCAGCAATAACCTAATTGCCAGTAAGCATCTTACCTTTACCTTTTAATACTACACTACAAAAAATTGTAGGTATACTTTACTATCCTTGCTACTTCAGTAAACGCTTCTTTTTGTACATTGTTGTGTAATTATTATCAACAGACGAATAAATTTATAAATACGTTAGTAAACAATATGATTTAATTAGTTAGTAGGAATGGTTATTTTTTATTATTTTAGCAAATGGATAAAACGGAATTTTGAAAATATCGGCACTTACTGCGTTTCCTTGCCGCACGACATAACTTTTAGCGATTTTTTTTTTAATTCGCTAATGAGGAGATGTGTTATATATATATATATATATATATATATATATATATATATATATATATATATATATATATATATATATATATATATCCGACCGATAACTCAAAAAATAGTGGACCCATCTTAATCAAATTTGGTGAGTACCTTCCTTTTGCAAGTGGCTTGGATAAGTTCGTTAGCGAGAAAAAGCGGACAAGTTTTTCCCGGAAAGTATTGTATTTTCTTTCTAAAAAAATCATATCTCTGGAAATAACAAAGTCAGGGCAACGAAATTTGATACACGTGTTTGTATTATAAAGAGTGAACCCTGTACAAAAATTTAGGTGTCTAAATAAAAAAAAGTTATGGGCAGTTAGAGAAACTAATTTTTGAGTTTTCCTCAAAACGTCAAACTCGCAATTTTAAACGTCAAAATTGGCAATGTTTAGGCAAAGAAAGTGAAACAAATACGGATTGTAAAAAGAAAATGTTGCAAGAAGAGTATTCTGCGAACCCTTAAGTTTCAGATTCAACCGTCATTGCCCTTTATTGTACTAAAATGTTTGCAGAAAATTCATTTCAAATAGACCCTTTCTCTGATGCTTTGGCTGTCGGTTTAGTTAAGTTGATGCTTTCGCTGTAGGTTTAGTGAAGTTTATGGTTTAACGGTCTATAATTTTTAGCTAATTTTCGTAGAACAAATTCGTTAATGCATTTTTGCATTTTTTTATCGAAATATGATGCGTTTGTAAGACAAAAATCTGAACGCAGTAAGTGCGTTTTGATAGCGATTTTTCATTAAATCCTTCAAATTTCAATAACTCAATTTGCTATTAACGTAAGCTTTGTTGGTTAGGAAACCAACATTTAAGTTTATTTTCGGAAAATTTGTGTATATTTTCAAACCATAAGTAATTTTGATAAAATATAGTACATTGGTTCTACTACATAGGCTATACCGGTAATCAGATTGATGCTTGCTCGCATTTGCTATTAAAAACATTTTTATGAAAATTCACTCCCATAACACTCTTGTTGCATCCAGACTTTTAAAAATGTTTATATATTTTCAAACAATAAAGTTATTTCGATGAAATATGGTACATTGTTTCTACTATATAGGCAGCCAAGTTTGATGCCTGCTTTCATCAAAGACATTTGCTATTAAAAACATTTTAAAGAAAATTCGCTATCCTAACGCACTTGCTGCGTCCAGACTTTTTTCATAAATAAACTTAATAAGTTTATAAGCCAGCCTAGTAAAACTAGTTTTTTAAAAATAGTATTCGGATTTCAAAACTTTTTTGCATATTCGAAAACAGCATAGCGTATCTGAAGAAATTTGGTTCATAAGCTGCCTTTACTGAACCTATAGCATGTATAAAAAGCTCGGGACGCAGCAAGTGCGTTATGGTAGTGAATTTTTATTAAATGTTTCAAATTTGAATTACTCAATTTTATATAAACTTAGAAAGTTTAATTTTTTGTATGTTGTAAGGTCTTTCCTAAGGAAAAATATCCACCAAATTTCATTTAAATAAGTTTGTAATTCTCGGAGAAAAAATTTTTTTCGAAAGAAAATTGAAAATTTGAATAACTCAATTTTCTATAAACTTAGAAAGTTGAATTAAGGTACGTAGTAAGGCTTCTCCCAAGGCAACATATATAGTAAATTTCGTTGAAGCAGCTTTGTTATTTTCGGAGAAAAAATATTTTTTTTAAGAAAACTCAAAATTTTTCCGGAAAACCTCGTCCGATTTTCCTGGATAACGAATTCTTCAAGCCAAAAATTCAATAACCTCGGAAAAACTTTTAAATATAAAAAATGTTAGAAAAATATTCCTTAATGCATTCTCTAGGTATATTTCTTATTAATTTAATTAATTTTTTCTCAAAAACAAGTTGAGAAACGCGTAAAAGTATCTAAAATGATCCTGCTTGAAAATATATTTTTTTCTAATTACGTAAATAATTTTGCAATTCACCCTTATTGCGAATTTTGTAAACATATACCACCTGTCCGTTCTCAAAAACGAAAATAGGAATTTTACATGGTACTGACATTTGTTGCTGATTTCCGCTCGCCAGTTGAACTTACATAATCATAATGATATCAGTAGTAAGATAAGGTGATTATTTCGCATTATCAGAATGCTAAATATATGCTGGGAGTTCTTTTTTTAATTTAAAAATAATTATTTAAAATGTGAGTTTGAAGTTTTGCGCCAAGATTTAAAATAAATTTTGGTAGTTCTTGTCAAATAAATTAGTAATACTCAATTGTTCTGTTCTACTTATGACACAATAATTTATTGTTAATATACATAATTTTCTAATAATTAATAATTACATAAACGAAAAAAAAAAGGGTTTTATGGTAAAAATCTTTTATAAAGGCGTTAGTTTACGCAGAGTTCCTGATTTGTTTACCGTAAAGTTTGATAACAGACCAACACCTTCTACAAGTACCATCCCAAAAATATGTACAGAAGTTTAAAAAATGTGCAAATATTGTTGTAGAACAAGAAGCTGGAGGAGGTGAGTGAAAAACATTTCAATGTATACAACAGAGTATGGAAAAATAGTTATGTATAGTAGGCAATTGACAGAAAGCTGATTGGTTACAACAACGCGTCTTCGCGATGATACATGTTGATCCATCATTAAGGCAAATACATTTTAAAGTGGGTTTTTCCAAATCACAAGTGTGGAAGATACTAAAGAAGTCCCACTGTCATTCCTATAAGTCCCAGTATCATCAAGAGATGTTTGCTGTTGATGAAGAAAAATAGAGCGCAATTTGCTACGAAATCCAAGGGCGTGCAAACAACGATCGTCGCTTTCTGCTATCAATACACCATACCGATGAGTGCACGTCCACCTTAAATGACATACCAAATGGCCAAAATACACGAATTTGAGCACAGCACACTCCGAGAAGTACTATTACTACCAGAACCCAGTGTCCTCAAAAGATTAATATATGGGCCTGAATATTTAATAACCAAATTATTGGCCCATTTGAAATTAAGGGAACTGTGAATGCTGACAACTATTTAGATTTATTAATAACGAAGGTATAGCCTGCCTTTGATGGAGTTACAAGGGAAAATTAGGAGATCTGGTTCCAACAACACAGCTGTCCTGCACGTTTTCAAACAGATGTAAAAACTTTTTTAAATGACTCATTTCCAAATTATTGGATTAGAAGAGGTGGTGCCATAAATTGGCCACCAAAATGTCCTGATTTTGCCACAGCGATTTTTCTTATAAAGTGACCTGAAGAACAAAATATGCCAAACTCACCACATAGATATTTAATCGTTGAGAGAAACTATAGTTGCTGAGTGTGCCCTAATTAATGACAGGCAATTGGCGACCGTGAGAAACTCTTTTTATAATAGATTGGGATATCGCTTGGCTCAAAACGGACTGTTATTTAAATATTTACTGTAGTTTATCTTTACTTGCTTCTGATTTTGTGTTTATCTTTAATTATTGAGGTCTCTGTCTATATTTTCATTTATTATTTAATAATAATCGTTGCATGAACGACCTTGCGACCATAAAGCTCTCGAGTACGCCTAGGACTAACAAAGATAGCTTCCTGCACACTATTGATACATATATATATATATATATATATATATATATATATATATATATATATATATATATATATATATATATATATATATATATATATTAAAAATGAAATTTATCTTAAGAGCTATGTTCGGTTTTGAGAGTGGACACCCGGTGTAAAACAAAGCGGGTAAAGCCTACACATAGTTTCTAATCTCATTCAAAACCAATATAATATAAAAAAGCACAGGTAAAAGCCCTCGGGTACCTATTGTCGTCAAGTAAACTCACTTCTGTGCAGATTGCAGCAGTTGGTCGATAGTGTTATCTGCGTAGTCGTCTTCTGGAATGATTTCTTGATCTAAAACAAAAAGAATTTTTTAAAAATTCGAGTAAAGACAACGTAACGATTTTGTCAATGTTATAATCACTATGAATCCGTTTAATTTAAGTAAGTAAGCTTTAGCCACAGCATAGTAGTTAATTGTGTTTTAACTGTTTTATGGTAACAATATTCTAAAATATTCTATACTCTATACCCATTGCGTTAAGATATAAAAAAGGCTGGAATCAGTAAGTGCGCTTTGATAGCGACTGTTTATTAAATGATTCAAATTTTAATAACTCAAGGTGCCATATATATATATATATATATATATATATATATATATATATATATATATATATATATATATATATATATATATATATATATATATATATTTGTGTGTGTGTGTATGTGTGTATGTATCCGAGCGATAACACAAAAAATACTCAACTGATTTGAACGAAACTTGGCACATATCTTCATTGTATTAAAACCGCGGATGAGTTCGTATATCAGCTGTAACGGAAATTTTCTTCCCCAAATAATACACAAAAGTATTTTTAAAAACGCAATATTTTTTGTAAGTATCAGAGTAACTGGAATGAGACTTTACATGCGGCTATAAATGGTGTATATGAACCTATGTTGTAAATCTTAAGTACCTTGGTACAGAATATATAGAGTTTTTTCAAAATTAAAAATAAAATCTGAAAGACATACGTTGAAACGACTTAGTGGTTAAAGTCCAATGCCTGACATACAGAGTAATTAACTGCTACGCGTAGATTGATTCATACAACAGGTATAAACCATACATTAACGTTAACCGAAGTAAGTAAATAACAAGTATAAGACATACTACCCGAACCAACAATCGTGAAATCTCGGCCACAAATATTGCAAATGACAGACACGATTTTAAAAATTTTCCAAGTGATTGTTATTTAACTGGGGGGATTCGATCAGATTTTTAAAGGCACTATATTTGTAGTGTTATGAACGGCCCCAAATACAGTTTTAGCACAGCATAGATATATTATCATGTGGTTTTAAAATGAAAGTGTAGTAAAATATAATAGAAATGTAAACAAAATCAAGTCAAGTCTCTATCAAAATAATTCCAAAAGAGTTTTTTGTATCTTTAGAAGTCGTTGAATGTGTTTAAATGGCAATTATACTAATTCTGTAATTAATTGTTAGGTATTCTTTTATTATAATATCCCGGGCATGAAGCCGGTGTCAAGTATCATGCAAACAAAACGTTGGTTAACGTAGATAGCTCAGTAGTAGCGTAATTGTTTTCCATGCAGATGGTTGCGTGATCGATTCCAGCTCGACGAATGTATGCTTTTTTAAATTTTGACATTTGGAGAAACAATAGTGCACAGATTTCATCCGTTTTGTCACCTTTGAGTCTCAAATTATAATTTTCATAAGATATTTTCTTATTGTTAATAATTAAAAAACCTGTTTGATTAGGTTGACTAAAACGAAATCATTTTTCCGATTGATAAGGAAAAATAACTGCTACGTTTCTAATCTGGCAGATACTTTACTTTTCTAAATATGAATTAAGTTTGCTTCTGGAAATCTTTTTTTACTTAATAAATAATACCTAATAAAATTTGTAATACAAGTTTCTCTTCAAAAGACTTTCACTATTTACAGTTATAGCAAAATTAGTTTTCTCAGCTTCATAGAAAATTGAGCATTTCCCGCTTTGGAAGTTACCATACTACCAGGCACCTAGGCGTCTGAGACAAATTTAAACCAGGAGACTTAGTTGGCGACTTGAAGATCCTGAATATTATTTCATTGGAGTCACTCGCAAAACGAAAAAAAATATTCGGGGCGCAGCAAGTGCGTTATGGTAGTGAATTTTTATTAAATGTTTCAAACTCAGGTAACTCAATTTTCAATAAACTTAGAAAGTTGAGTTTTGGTATGTGGTAAATTCTTTCCTAAGGCAACATATCCATCAAGTGTCATTAAAATAACTTTGTAATTTTCGGAAAAAAAAATTTTTTTCGAAAGAAAACTGAAAATTTGAAAAACTCAATTTTCTAGTAATGTCTTTCTCAAAGAAATATATCCACCAAATTTCATTAAAATAGCTTTGTAATTTTCGGCGAAAAAAAATTTTTTCGAAAGAAAAGTCCAAATTTTCCCGCAAAACTTGGTCAGATTTTTCTGGCTAACGAACTCATCCAAGACATTAATAAAAGAAAGGCACTTGCCCAGTTTTATCGAAATCGGTCAATTATTTTTAGAGTTAGCGGTTGGATACATACATACATACATACATATATATATATATATATATATATATATATATATATATATATATATATATATATATATATATATATATATATATATATATATATATATATATATAAACAATAACAGGATTTATAAATTTATAACACGGCATTTCTGTACTATACAAGGAGAAGGGTTAAGGGCAAAGCCGCAAGGAGACAACCGCATACACATGTGTCAAGCTTATTAGCCATCATCAGTAAGGTATAGCCAGGTGAAGATGGGAACACTCTGGATGAAGATGCAGAAATACACGGAGTCACAACAGGCAACCAGTGCACAATTGCAGCAACATTTGGAAGACCCTCAATCCGAGGGAAACACCCAAAAAAGCCACGGAGGCAAATAAATCACCTGCGTGAGCATCCGGAGCCCAGGAAGTTATATTAACTATAACAGAATTTATAACACGGCATTTCTGTACTATACAAGGAGAAGGGTTAAGGGCAAAGCCGCAAGGCGACAACCGCATACACATGTTTCAAGCTTATTAGCCATCATCAGTACGGTATAGCCAGGTGAAGATGGGAACACTCTGGATGAAGACGCAAAAATACACGGAGTCACAACAGGCAACCAGTGCACAATTGCAGCAACATTTGGTTGTTTTCCTCGGATTGATGGTCTTCCAAATGTTTCTGCAATTGTGCACTGGTTGCCTGTTGTGACTCCGTGTATTTTTTCATCTTCATCCAGAGTGTTCCCATCTTCACCTGGCCGTTCTGATGATTAATAACATATAAAAATTGAAATTGACCCCGGATATGGGTTCTAGGAGTCCTAAATCGCGCTCACTTGAAAAGTTTTTTCCAAAGTCTCACCATCGATACCTCTCTATTAGTGAATTTTTTTAAATAAAAATTCACTAAAAATCAGATGGACTTCATAGTTACATTTGACGTGGTCATAAGTGACCGCCAGGCATAGGACAGAGACAGTGGAAGTAGGACTGTTGGATCTACATCGACTAAGCGATGCATCGGTATTAGGCGATGTATCGAATGCATAGAAATATATTCGATACATCGATGTTTTTTCTCAATATATCAATTGCCTGGTAAAGCTAGGCTCATACAGTCGCGAATTGCGAAATTATTTGCTATTGGTATATTTTAAATAATATGACGATATAATTTAAAATAAACCAATAGGAATACGTTTCGCAGCGATGTCGTAGATAATTCGCGAGTGTATAAACCTAGCTTTACAAGTTGTTACTTGAAATTAAAACATCTCGGAAAACATAAAGTATTGTGCATATATCATGTAATAAATCCCCACAAGCTCTAAATCAGCAAAGAAATAGACTTAAGAGTAAAGGACTAAGTAAAATCCTGTTCTTACAGAGCTTAGAAAAAAATATTGGAATGTATAATCTTATTTTTATATTATTTTTCATTTTGTTTTTACTTTTTATGCATAGGAATTTAGTAGAAAATAAACTTTTTCTTCAATGTAGTGAATTTTCTTTAAAAAAAATTAACTAATGAGGAGATCCCGACTTTTTATTTTTTTAAATTTTCTATGCCCCCTAGAACCCACATCTAGGGTCAGTTTCCTTATATATATATATATATATATATATATATATATATATATATATATATATATATATATATATATATATATATATTTGTGTGTGTGCGTGTGTGAGCGTGTGTGTGTGTGTGTATGTATGTATAACACCGATAACTCAAAAAATGGGTCGATTGTAATCAAATTTTCTGAGTACCTTCCTTTTGCAAGTGGCTTGGATAAGTTCGTTACACAGGAAACTCAGCACAGGTTTTCCCGGAAAATGTTGTGTTTTCTCTCGGAGAAAAATTATATCTGCGGAAATTACAACCAAATTTGGTACGCGTATTTGTATTGTAAAGAGTGAACCATGTACCAAAATCTAGGTCTATAAAATTAAGGACAAAAAAGGTATGGCCATTTAAAAAAAGGGGTTTTTCTCAAAAGGTCAGAGTCGCGATTTGAAACATTAAAATTGGCAACGTTTAGACAAAAAACCTGAAACAAATACGAATTATGCAAAGAAGGTGTCGCAAGAAGACTGTTCTGCAAACCCTTAAGTTTCAGCTTCAACCTTCATTTTACTGCAATATTTCCAGAAATTGAATTGAAATAGACCCTGTTTCTGATGATTTGGCGGTAGTTTGAGTTAAGTTAATGGTTTAACAGTCTATATTTTTCAGCTCATTTTCGTAGAAAAAATTCATTAAGGAGGACACCGCGACTCTTGAATTTTCAAAAGATTGGTTCAAATGAGCGTAACCTAGGCCCCCTAGAATCCATATTCGGGTTTAGTTTCAGTTTTTATCTGCCTATATATACAGGCTGACGCATCTCTACGGCAAAGCTCAATATAATTGTTATTATACAAGGTACGAGGAAAAGTTGTGTACGTTAATTATGGGGTGTCTTGAAAAGTCACTTCCATAACGTACTTGCTGCGTACAGACTATTATTTTACCAATTCGATGCGTCGCACACATCGATGATTTTTTCCGTACTTCTGGTATACATCCAGAAAAACATGTTGTATATTTTTAGATGAACTTTATACCGTTCCTTTTATAAAAAGTGTTGAGTTTCAAGTGTTGCATGCATCGCAAACAGCGAGGTTTTCCCCGATGTATCGAAAAGAATCGCTGCCACGTAACGATGCACTATATCGGAAAAAAACATCGATGTATTTTTTCAGCGCACATCCCTAAGTGAATGGCTAACAAACAACTCATCCGGATGATATACAGACTGTCAAAACAGATGAAGCGACCAGGACTAGAAATAAGAGGACCTAACTTCAGACTAGCTAAGTCCTTAGCAAAATACTCCGCCATCTTCCAAGCAGGAATGCTTGCTATAAATCTCTGTGTGCAGGAGTGCATACAATGTAGACTCAAATACAGAGAGAACTACATCCTCTCAGACAGCCAGACAGTACTAAAGACGCATGAATCTTTCAAGAATGAGGCTAAGCTGACCTAGGACTGCAAAAAATCCTTGAAGCGACTGGCTACGAACAACAAAGTAATTTTGATGTAGGTATCAGGACATCAAGTCATAAATATCTAGATACCTTAAGAGAACTACCTTGTCTATTTGTGTGCACATACCTTACAGAGTATTCTATAATCTGGTAAATATTTTGTGTGGTAAATTTTGACTACTTACTGCTCATGTAATATTTGAAAATATAAGTGACGATACAAGTGCTTAATAATTATCTGTATTTAGGAAAAAGGGACCAATCACATGGTTTCTAACTATTCCTGCCCAGGCATTAACCTTTTCAGGGTATTGCGTATGTTCTCTCATACAATGTGGATCTTTTTAGACCAATAGCGACAATTTTGACGATTGGCATGGCCGCGAAGTGTAAAACTGCACTCACTAGAAAACAAGACATGTTCTAATTGGAAAACATTGTTATCTGTCTGTGTATAGTTGGTTCAATAATTGGATTTTACTGTTTCTATGGAAAATAGAAGGGAATAAACTGCTAAATGAAGTGTCAAATATATTCATCACGATTAGAGAAATGTTCTCAAAATAAAACTCAGGTAAACGTACACTGAAGCGATTTAAACTTTAATAACGTGGATTTACAAACAAGAATTGGTTTAGTAGAATGTTATTACGATTGTGGTAGAAATTACACTGCTGGATTACGAAGATTTCGTACGAAAATGGGTTTGAGAACAAGGCCCTCTCAAATGAAAGCGTACCGTAATTTGATTAGCAAATTTGATAGGACAGAGTCTGTAACTGACCCAAGGAGATCAGAAAGACTAAGTATTAGTGACGTCCGAGTTGCAGAAGTTCTTCTGGATGTTCAAAACATAGCTAACACTAATCCGCTAACAATCAGTAGTGTCAATTCGATATCAAGACGATTGCAAACGCCATACACCACGGTTTGGAAAATTTTACGCACAATCCTAAAACTCTATTCCCATAAACCGATACTGCTCTTTGAATTAAAGAATGCGGATTTTCCTAACAGGTATGATTTTGCTTAATCAATATTGGCTCAGCTGGAAATTTAACCTGAATGGTTATCCAGTATTTTATGGACAGATGAGGCCCATTTCTCTCTAAGTGGTGGAATTAATACTCAAAACTGTCGAATATGGTTAACAGATAATCCACATGAAATCGTTCAGTGCTTCATGACAAGAAAGTCACCATTTGATGCAGTTTTACAGCTAATTTTATCATTGGGCAGTGCTTTTTTGAGCAGACGCGGAATGGAGAGACCGTATCTGTAACTGTTACTGGTGAGCGATACCTGCAGGTGTTACAAGATTATGCCATCCCACGGATACAAAACGAGCACGAAAGAATTGAAAACATGATTTTTGTGCAGGATAAAGTACCCCTGAATATTTACCGACGAGTTAGAGAATACTTAACTGGTGTTTTTAAACAACATGTTATAAGCACACATTTTGTAAATTCATGGCGTCCAAGATCCCCTGATCTTAACACAGCATCATGTTTACTTAATTTGTTAAAAATACATAAGCTGAAATACGCCCTTTACTTTATGATAACCTTATATGTGGAGTTTCCTCGAAGGCACGCATTACATCCAATAAGGTTTCTTTTGAATCTGCGTTACATGTCCAAGCTAGCGGAATTGCTTTTAAATTTTACTAACCATTCTTTGGGATATAGGCAACAAGTCGGGATATGTTTTCTTGAAATAGGTTAGAAAATTCGATCTGTGATCGTGTTTTATCTCCGTAACCGAGCATCTCTAGAATTGTTATTTTATGCATTTCTCTTAAATAAAGTATGGTTCTCATCCTCAGTTAACATCTGACGAATACTGTCATGCGGTTAAACTTGCACAGCAAGTTGCTAAGGCATTTTAAACAAAACTAACCTTGTCAACTGTGAAGAATATTGATACTTTTATGTAATATTTTTATTTGAGACCGTCCAAAAAGGACGTTGTAAGTTTTTTGCTTGCTCTGCTGTTATCAAGAATGAAACACGATTACATATTAGATTTTTAGTGTGTTGTAACGAAGCTTGTCGATCAGATAAATTTCTCTAACCTTAAAATAGTTGACCGAATTCAAACAAAACCGTTAAGAATTTGTTTAGGTGCAATGAGGTCATCTCCAAATAAAGCGTTACTGGCAGAAAGTCAAGAATCCCCACTTTATCTTATGAGAGCAGTCCGTGTCAGAAAACATGTAATTAAAAGTAATTTTTTTACAGTATAAATATGATAAATAAAATACATCTGCTATTTGTCGAATGTTTATTTACCAGCTTCTGGTCAAAGAAAAATAATCCACCTATGATTGATGCCTATGAATATACGCTCCAATATCAGCGGTTTATTGTATTGAGCCTTGTGATAGATTTCCACTTTTAAATTTTGAATATTTAATAACAAATATTAAAGCGGTATTTCCGTGTTATACTGAACTTCCATCAGCTAATAAAACTATATTGCAATCCATCTTGGAAGATTTCAAAGACCACGCACATATATACAGATGGTTCAAAATCAACCGAGGAACTGGTTATGCCATGTATGGCCAAAATAGCTTAAGACCTTGCAATATTAGATTGAATAAGTTAACTACCATATATACAGCAGAAAGTATCGCTATACAGGAAGCCATACAGTGGGTAGTTGACAACAATATCACAAATAATGTTGTTTTAGCAGACTCAAAATCGGCATTACTTTCATTGTTGAATTACCATTTACAATATAAAAACGCAACATAATTAAGTTGTGTAACAAAATAATGATAGACAAAAACAAGGTAGTTAGTTTTGTGCGGGGCAAAGGCCATAGTGATTTGCTAAATGGTCTATAAATGAGTATTTAAAAACTATGGACATGCTCACAATCACTGATCTTGACGCTTGTGCTAAAAAGACTTGATGCTAGAGTGGCAAAAGCGATGACATAAATATGTTGGCAATACCACAAACCAGTCAGCCCTGGCCCATTTCATTACAAGGTTTAAATTAAATCACGGGTGCTTCCTATCCCATTTGCATAAGTTTGGTTTTAGTAATTTTTCAAATTGCGTTTGTGACAACTCTTATGCCTCAGATTTGAACCACATAATATTTCAACGCAGCCACTATAAAACTCCCCGTGAGAAATTTTGGTCGACCATTTCTGATTTTAAAATCGAACTCCCAACAAATTTACCAATATTATTCAGTACAGATAATTTGAACATTTTTAACACCATCGTAACATTTATCCGCTAGGCCCACATCACTATTTAAAATAATTTTCATTTCTCCAACCTTATAATTTTTAGATAACAATGTGTAGATAAAATATATTTTAGAATGTGGAACATTTTCATCGTAACTGCTTAATACATTTGTAAATATTTTAGTTTAGATTATATATTAAGGCACCTACTGTTTTGTGAATTTTCTTAAAAACAAAATTCACTAATGAGGAGTTCGCGACTTTGAAATTTTGAAAAATTTTCTACAAACGAGTGCTTTTTAGGACCCCTGGAACCCAAGTCTATATACGGCACGGACCGGTGAATCCGACTATCTAATTAAAACAAAGCATTGTTTAATCTGTTTGAATTGAGCAGATTTTCCTGGCTGACGAATTTATCTAAGCCACTTGCAAAAGGAAGGTATCGGCGTATTATTTTTTGGGTTATCTTCCTTTTGCAAGTAGCTATATGTATATATATATATATATATATATATATATATATATATATATATATATATATATATATATATATATATATATATATATATATATATATATGGGTCACACCGATAACTCAAAAAATAATACGCCGATGACGAACAAATTTGGTGAACACCTTCCTTTTGCAAGTGGCTTAGCCAGAAAAATCTGCTCAGTTCAAATAGATTAAACAATGCTTTGTTTTAATTAGATAGTCGGATTCACCGGTCCGTGCCAGGTCTGCCCTGACCTTTAATGTATTTAATTTCGACCACGTGATTTTAGTGCATGTTTGTAAGACACGAAACTCAGAACGCAGCAAGGGCGTCATGGTAGCGAATTTTTAATAAAATCTCTTTAGTCCAAATAGATTAAACAATGCTTTGTTTTAAAGAGATAGTCGGATTCCCACGGCCCGTGCCAGTTCTGAGCTGACCTTTAATGTATCGAATTTCGACCACGTAATTATAATGCATGTTTGTAAGAAAAGAAATTCGGGACGCAGAAAGTGTGTTATGGTAGCGAATTTTTCTTAAATGCTTGAAATTTTAATAGCTCAATTTGCCTATAAGGTTCGTTGGCCAGGACACTACTTTTTTCGGGAACGATTAAAGTTTATTTCCGCAAATTTGTTGTACATTTTCAAACAATAAAGTTATTTTGATGATATATGGTACATTGTTTCTACTATATATGTCATACTGGCAACCAAACTTGATGCCTGCTTCGTTTTAAAAAACACATGTTTGCTATTTAAACATGTGTATGAAAATTCACTACCATGAGGCACTTGCTGCGTCCACATTTTTATTTGTTCCTTCATCTGGTCTATCACGTTAATTCCCAACTCAGACGTAGTGGCGTTCCACCTTTCAATTCCTCCAGGATATACTGAAGCGTGTAATGACATATCCCTTTCCATTCTTTCCAGATATAGCTAAGAATGTCTCAATTCTTCCCCATCGTATACGCTCCCTCGGATTATCTTTGGGACATACCTACTGTGGCGATTTAACTACCGATTGTAACATTCCTAATGTTTTGTCCCAACGTATTTAGTTGCCCAATCATTGTTTGTGTATTTTAAATGTAATGGTGGACAACTTGGCGATAAGATAGTATCCCTAGTTTCGTCCCATTAGAATCCCGAGCAACAAATTAAGGCATGTTAACCAGCACTCGAGTCCAAATAACCTAACCAAGTTGTAATTTAGTAATAATTAACCACAATGTTGCCTTAATTGTCAGAATGACTACAAATTTGGAAATGCGGCTCCGAACTAGCTTATTTTTGACTATTAAAATTACTCCAAAGTCAGTAACTTACAAGTAACTAAATTGGGAAAAAATTGGTTTAATTTTACCCATAAAATATACTTGAATATACTGTTGTGTTTCAATTCCAGAGTTGGTAATTTTTAGGTCGAAGTGTGCCCTAAATTGGACTGAAAATCGACTACTAAGCCCAGATACCTGAAATACCTACTTTAAGGTAATTTATTACCTAATATTAACCTGCAATATGTCTCTGTGGTATAGTAAATTGGAGGTCTTCTTATGAAGTCTAGCTTACATATATATATTACCAATTTCATTGCAATACAGCACAGGAAATATTTTAGGCACTGAGCTAACCTAAAATGGCTTTCTGATCGGCTATAAAGTCATAATTACTGCAGAAATGGTCTTCCAAGTCAAATTGCCTACCTTCAAGTTGAAAATACCCATAAAATCTGACTTGAAATAAAAATTGTGCTCAAAGTTCAAGGTGTACAGCAGTGAAATACATTTGTGAACCTTAAAGGTGTGTCAGTTGATAAACTTCATCAATAAAAGTTTATTCTTGTTGTTAATGTGCGTGCACCAGTAACAAATATAGTGTTACAATGCCCCTTTGAAACCAATAAAATTTTACAGACATACTACAAACTATTATAGAGTAGTACAGAATGCTCACAGAAAAATAGTGATAGATGCAGATCATTCAAAGTGGCTTACATCAAATTAGCACGTCTCCCTCTTCAATATAATACATCCATTTTCATGCCAAATGGAGTGAAGCAGTGGCAACACGGTCAGCTGTCATGTTTATGTTTATTTACTTACTTTTTTTTGTTTCTATTTTCTATAAATGTCTATATATTATGGAATCAAAGACCAAAAGTGCTGTATAATCATCCCTATATGTCTCTCTGTTGTGCACGGATATAAGTAATATATATTTATATACACGAAAATGTTTCATTTCTAATAAATTCAAACAAAATTCGTTTACCATATAGTCGAAATTCCCATAATTGGACAAAATGCCTTCAAAGTTTGGTTAGTTTGCCCTGTCATTAGGAATTGTGACTTATAGGTAAAAAAATAGGGCAAAATTAACTTTTAGGTCAATAATGTTAGAAGGGCAGCCATATTAAATTATTTTTTCGGTATCCATCTTGATTGTATTGGAAAATGAAAAATAATTTTTTGTTAAATATAGTGTAATCAAATTTTAGTTCGATAAAAACATTAAATAATGATTGTATACCACGACGACAAGATATTTTTGTGTTGTTTACATCACCAATCCTCCAAAATCAGAATTTCAAGAATTTTGAATAATTTTTTATTTTCACTAATTTTATCTTTTATACGGGCGCTCGAATTTTATCGAAGTATCATTATCATGTTAATAGAAAAAAACATAACCGCAGTGGGTTTTGTCTTTATACAGTGCGAGTCACCTTTATCATTGTTGCAAATATTTGAAGTAAGTTCTTTGATCATTCAAGATGTCATCTTTTGACAAAGATGGACAATATCTCTACTACTCTACTGTTTGTTTATACATACATAACCATAGATCCTGCAGAAGCGAATAATATCACATGCGTAGTTCGTTGTTAAGAACGTCACGGTACTCGGCGCCTAGATGTCAGAATCAAGTAAAGCGTAGCACATATTTACCAATATATTACGTCCAATGGCCCAATGTTGAATAAAAATGCCCCAAATATAACTAAAACGCCTTGGTCGAAACGCCCTGCTGGACCTATTATCGACTTCCATATTACTTTGACTTTATTCCCCACCTTGGTAATATACACTTAAATTTTACTTGAAAATGACCTGTGGTGATTTGGTCGCTGACCTATTGGTAGGGCGATTTTACGTCAATTTGACTTTAAATGTTGCTTGGGATAAGTCTTGTTAAAGTTTAATGAAAATGACACTATTATGCAAAGTTATGTAATTGTCCGTAAATTACAAAAAAACATAACTTAGAAATATATTGCTGCTGTTCTTGATATCTCGAAAAATTTCATCTGATTCGGATTATAATTGTAGCCAAACCGGTTAAGCCCCTCCATTTCTAAATTTTTGTCGGTTTAATATAGATTTCTGTGGCCACTGTACGCAAAGTTTCAAGCCAACCTAACAAACACACACACGCACGCACGCAGGCACCAACGCACACACACACACGCTCAAACACACACAAACACACACGCAGAGAAAGAGAGAGAAAGAGAGAGAGAGAGAGAGAGAAAATGACTTTTTTTATTGTTGTTTTTTGCAATACATTTTAAAACGATAGCTTTTTTGAATATAGAATGTTTAAAAATTGGGGTTGCAACTGTCACGCAAAGGGAGTAGGCGTGACGTTTTCAAGTTGCAGGATGCCGTTTTTGTCTAAAATGGACGTGTTTTGTTTTTTTTTAATACATTTTGACAATATGTAATTAAGAATCTGAATGTATTGCATTTGGCTGTTACACAATGTATCGAGCATATCTAGTTAATCGGGACACTTTTCTGAGCGCAAAATCAGATTTAGTTGCTATGGTAATAGCAATTATATTGATTTATAAAATAAGCTGTCACTTTTCAATACCTCCTCGTAACTACCCAAATTTCGGGACGCAGCAAGTGTGTTATAGTAGTGATCTCTCACAAGAATTGCACACTATTATTATACGGCATATTACTGTAATCAATACTTTAAACTTACAGAGACCTTGTAGAACGATTTAGAGATCCTAGTACGCGCACATTTAAAGAACTATTTCGAAACAGTTATCATCGATACCTCTCTATTATCAAAAATTTTTTGTGTAACTCCCTTGGCGAAAAATGCCCCAAACTCAATTTTATATGAAGCTAAAAAATATATTTTGCTATATTTGTAGATAGTGTAAGTCTCGTTAAAAGAAACTTGTATTACAAATTTCATCAGTTTCCAGAACGAAACTTAATTCATATTAAGAAAAGTTATCTGCCAGATTATAAACGTAGCAATTATGTTTTCTTATTAATCGCCAGAATGATTTCATTTTAGTCAACCTGGTCAAACCGGTGTTTTCAATACCAACAATAACAAAATGTCTGCTGAAAATTATAATTTCGGACTCAAAGGTGACAAAGTTATTCAGGCGTTTTAAACAAAAATGAGATCTTGTTTAAAACGTATAAAACCTGTGCACTATTGTTTCTATAAATATAAAAATAAAACAAAACTAAAACCATATATTCATTGAACTGAATTCGAACACGCAACCTTCTGCGCAGAAGAAAAGCACGCTACCACTGAGCTATCTAAGGATACGTTAACTAACGTTTTGTTTACATGTACTTGACACCGGCTTCATGCCTGCGATATTGTATTAAAAGTATACGTAACAATTAATTACAGAATTAGTAGAATTGCCGTTGAAACACATTCAACGACTGTTTATGTCTTATATGACGTCTTATGTTTAAGATTAAAGAGAAAAGAAACTATTTTAGAATCAATTTTATAGAGACTTGACTTGATTTTGTTTACATTTCTACTATATTATACTACAATTTCATTCTAAAACCACAGCAGAATATATTAATGCTGTGCTAAAACTATATTTGGGGCCGTTCATAAAACTACAAATATAGTGTATTTAAAAAATTTGTTGAATCCCCCAGTTAAATAACAATCACTTGGCAAATTTGTAATATCATGTCGTCTGTCATTTGCGATATTTGTGGCCGAGATTTCACGATTATTGGTTCGGGTAGTATGTTTTATATCTGTTATCTACTTACTTTGGTTACCGCTAATGTATGGTTTATACCTGTTGTATGAATCAATCTACGCGTAGCAGTAAATTACTCTGTTTGTCAGGCATTGGACTTTAACCACTAAGTCGTTTCAACGCATATCTTTCAGATTTTATTTTTAATTTTGAAAAAACTCTAAATATTCTGTACCAAGTTACTTAAAATTCACAACCTAGGTTTATATACACCAATTATAGCCACATGTAAAGTCTCATTCCAGTTACTCTGATACTTACAAAAAGATAGCGTTTTCAAAAATAATTTTTGTATATTTTTGGGGAAAAAATGCCCGTTATAGCTGATATACAAACTCGTCCGCGGTCTTAATACAATGAAGATATGTGCCAAGTTTGGTTCAAATCAGTAGTATTTTTTGAGTTAATGCATATATATATATATATATATATATATATATATATATATATATATATATATATATATATATATATATATATATATATATATATATATATATATATATTGTTGCGTTTTCTCCGGGTTCTGGATAAGTGAGACTTTTAATTTTAACAAAACAACTTTATTTACTCTCTAAATATGGATACAATAAAAGTTCTAGAAAGTTTCTCTCACCAAACACTTAATTTACTGTCTAAATATGGATACAATAAAAGTTCTAGAATGTCTCTCTCAAAAAACACTTAGTTTATCTGGCCTTACAATCACTAATCTGCACACAAGTTATTATACTGGCACTACAGTAGTTACTCTTTAATACTTCACACTGGTTACTGCTCCTTCAAGTCACTTCAACATTCTCTAACTGAACTGTACTGTCTCTCTGGCTGGCTTGCTTTTGCCTTTATATACTCGCCGTACCTTCCACCTTGTTCTGGAGCGTTCCATTCCAGAATGTTCCACGACCTTCTTTTACTAGAAGGTTCTGTGAATACAGATCGGTCCCGTGTGTATACAGGGGGATGTATATACAGGTGATCCAAATGTGGTCATCACTCCTATGTTACACAAGAGGTGTTTCTCGTACTATAAGATCTCGCTGCGTATACAGGGTGTAAGGGTTCTCTGCGTATACAGGGTGTATATACAGGGTGTTCGGAATGCGCAGACCTCAGTTATCCGTTCCGACGGGGTACAAGTTGGTAACTTCGTTATTTCTGGTCCTAGAGGGTTGAAACTTCGCCTGAGGGGGGTCACCCCAGGGGGAGGCGGTGTTGCCAGATTGTGCAAAAATTCCCAGATGTTGGGGAAGTTCTGGATATGTGGCAACACCGCACCTACATCTATTGAAGTGCTTTGTAACACTGCCCCCCTCCTTAAGACTGTGCGTCCCGAACAGTATTTACCGGCCGCCAACTTGGGGGTTCGTTGCCCCGATGGGGACTCAACCTCTCTATGTGAACAACTTTGGGTTTAGTTCTTGGAGACAGTTGGATTTTGTAGACTAGGTCGTTAATTTTCTTAGTCACCAAGTATGGCCCTTCCCATGGTTTCTGAAGTTTGGGACTGAGGCCCTTTCTCCTTGTTGGTTGGTACAGCCACACTGCATCACCTTCCTTGAATGTATGGGGTGTTGCTCTGCGATCCAAGCGCATCTTCATCCGGTCACTGCTTAAGAGGAGTCTATCTCTGACACATCTGTGTATAGTGCGCAGTTTTCCTTCTGGGTCGGCGACATACTCAGGTAACGTAGCTAGGTCCGCTATGTCCTCGTTCGGTGGTGGTCTCGTCAGTAGGTATAGAAGGTTCGTTCTGGAACCTCCACTTCCTCCACTTGGCGCCGGCGCGAAGCGCCGGAGTGACGTCACAGTGACGCCATTGGGTGGGGTCGGGGCGGAGCCCCGCCCCGCCCCGTTTTGGGCAAAGCCCCACCCCGTGGGGCGTAGCCCCGCTCCTTTTGGGACGGAGACCCACCCGCCCACTTGGGCGGAGCCCAATACGCGACTACACCTCGACCACACCCGACCACACCCCGACCACACCCCGACCACGCCCCGACCACACCCCGACCACACCCCGACCACGCCCCGACCACACCCTAACCGGCGCGAAGCGTCGGAGTGACGTCTTAGTGACCTCACTGGACAGAGAGCCAATAGGGGACAAACCTGAGATGACGTGATCAATGATGGCGTCCAAGATAGCCGACCGGAAGTGAAAAACGCGGGAAATTTAAATTTTTAAATGACAGGTGGCACCACCTGTCAAAATAGCAGGGCCCGTCATTTTGATTTTTGGTAGTGTGACGTAGGCAAAGATGGCGGTTTGCGCATGCGCAAGCCCAACTTTGTTAGTTTTTAAGTCAACCCCCACGTGTTTGATGTCATGTTACTCGCCTTGGCGAGTAGAATATAATACCGCCACCGGAGGCGGTGGTTGGGAGGCGGCGGTGACGGAGGGGCAGCGCAAACCTAACTTTGTTATTAAGTGACGTAGATGTATAGTAAAATACCTTAAGACGAATAGAAACGATCTACAGATAGCAGATGTACCACAGGAGAAGTTTATTCAGGATATTATTGATTTACGTCATACATTTTAATTGTTTACTGAGTTAAATTGTAATAGATGTGATATGGAAAAAAATTTACGAAAGACTTTTATTCTAAGTACAGTAAGACATTAAATATATGCTTATTTAACATCATCTGCATTTATCCAAGAAACATACAACATCACCCACTTTAAATTTATTCTGATCAAACACTTTAATATTTTGAGTAGACTTGTTTAATAGTCTCGTCATTTGTCTTACTAACATCTTGATGTTTTACACCAGTTGTGCGATGAACAGTAGCAACATCGGTAACCAAAAGCAGACAAATCTCTCCAAGATACAACCAACTATCTGAGAGGACAGACAACCTGTCTAAAACAACCTGTCTAAAACAACCTGTCTAACAACCTGTCTAAAACAACCTGTCTAAAACAACCTGTCTAAAACAACTAGACAGCTGTCTAACAGGATAGACAGCTGTCTAACAGAATAGACAGCTGTCTAACAGGATAGACAGCTGTCTAACAGGATAGACAGCTGTCTAACAGGACAGACAGCTGTCTATCAGGACAGACAGCTGTCTTACAGGACAGACAGGTGTTGGACAAGTGTCTAACACGACAGGCAGCTTTCCATGCTAACGAATTTTATAAAATTATTCAACGAAACAATCGTCTTAAATGTATGTCATCATCTATTCCCAAGGAACCAGCTTTCTAGGTCATACATTCATCATCCTAAGTGTTCTTCATTCCTTCACCCTCTGATGAATCCACCCTGTTGACGAAACAATCGTTCCTCAGACCAATCATCTCACCAGCATCTCAGGTTAGTTGCACACCTCTGACCTGCCAACAATCATTCCTCAAACCAATCATCTCACCAGCCAGGTTAAACCCCTCCACCCTGTGACGTCACCAACTGTGACGACACTGCGCGTATGACGTCATCTCAGGTTAGACCTCTCCACCCTGTTGATGTCATCTCAGGTTAGACCCCTCCACCCTGTGACGGCAACGTTGGGTCGGATCAGCCACGCGCCGCGGCTTTAAGATGATTGTTTCGTTGAATAATTTTATAAAATTCGTTAGCATGGAAAGCTGTCTGTCGTGTTAGACACTTGTCCAACACCTGTCTGTCCTGTAAGACAGCTGTCTGTCCTGATAGACAGCTGTCGGTCCTGTTAGACAGCTGTCTATCCTGTTAGACAGCTGTCTATCCTGTTAGACAGCTGCCTATCCTGTTAGACAGCTGTCTATCCTGTTAAACAGCTGTCTAGTTGTTTTAGACAGGTTGTTTTAGACAGGTTGTTTTAGACAGGTTGTTAGACAGGTTGTTTTACACAGGTTGTTTTAGACAGGTTGTTAGACAGGTTGTTTTAGACAGGTTGCTTTAGACAGGTTGTCTGTCCTGTCAGATAGTTGGTTGTATCTTGGAGAGATTTGTCTGCTTTTGGTTACCGATGTTGCTACTGTTCATCGCACAACTGGTGTAAAACATCAAGATGTTAGTAAGACAAATGACGAGACTATTAAACAAGTCTACTCAAAATATTAAAGTGTTTGATCAGAATAAATTTAAAGTGGGTGATGTTGTATGTTTCTTGGATAAATGCAGATGATGTTAAATAAGTATATATTTAATGTCTTACTGTACTTAAAATAAAAGTCTTTGGTAAATTTTTTTCCATATCACATCTATTACAATTTAACTCAGTAAACAATTAAAATGTATGACGTAAATCAATAATATCCTGAATAAACTTCTCCTGTGGTACATCTGCTATCTGTAGATCGTTTCTATTCGTCTTAAGGTATTTTACTATACATCTACGTCACTTAATAACAAAGTTAGGTTTGCGCTGCCCCTCCGTCACCGCCGCCTCCCAACCACCGCCTCCGGCGGCGGTATTATATTCTACTCGCCAAGGCGAGTAACGTGACATCAAACACATGGGGGTTGACTTAAAAACTAACAAAGTTGGGCTTGCGCATGCGCAAACCGCCATCTTTGCCTACGTCACACTACCAAAAATCAAAATGACGGGCCCTGCTATTTTGACAGGTGGTGCCACCTGTCATTTAAAAATTTAAATTTCCCGCGTTTTTCATTTCCGGTCGGCCATCTTGGACGCCATCATTGATCACGTCATCTCAGGTTTGTCCCCTATTGGCTCTCTGTCCAGTGACGTCGCTAAGACGTTACTCCGACGCTTCGCGCCGGTTAGGGTGTGGTCGGGGCGTGGTCGGGAGTAGGTAATAATAGTGGGTTCTACAGCACTCCTCCTCCTCCTCTCGAGGTCACTCACTCCTCCCAAGGTCACTTACTCCTCCCAAGGTCACTTACTCATCTCAAGGTCACTTACTCCTCTCAAGGTCAACACTCCCCTCAAGGTCAACACTCCTCTCAAGGTCAACACTCCTCTCAAGGTCAACACTCCTCTCAAGGTCAACACTCCTCTCAAGGTCGACACTCCTATCAAGGTCGCAAAAATGTTTTGAACTCGAACCGCAGACCAACCTTGAGAGTTGTAGTATATAATCTGCAAAGTTTGTTTCAGATGCACATCTCTCTGAGAAGTATAGTAAAGTATAGTAAAGTAAGTAATAACGAAAATGAATTTGAAATTAGCTCTAAGTTATCTTTGTCACGAACTGAATCGTGAGCAAGAACGCTTGCAGAAAAAAGAAAACTTAAATAGTGATGAGTTGACGTTGATATCCCAATATAAAAGAGTGTTATCTCGAACCATTGAGTACATGAACGAGAAGTGTTGTGATTGTGAGTTAATAGCCGATTTGATTGACACAAGACTGGATTTCAAATTCTATCCATTTATGAAATACTTTCCGGAGCCATTGAGAACATATCTCAGGTCATCGCACGCACAGTGGGAGCATCAAAAAAAAGTGTTGGAACAATCTAGGCTGGTTGTTTTTGTTAACGAGGATGGAGAGAGAAATGTTGTAAATGTGTAAACACCTAACTATTAAATTATATATATAAGTAGATAGAGTTAATCATGAAGAAAGTTAAATTTAATGAAGCTGAAAACAAAATCCATTACATGGCGTGTTGGAAATATGCACACACTAATGCAAGAAAGGGAACTTGGATGAAAGACTATGCGGACAGATGTCGTTTTCAAAGAAAAATTGAACAAGTCAAAAGCGTTGTCGACAGAATTTTGGATGTAGAACACAGAAAGAAGATTTTCTATGAACGTTTTTACAATCATTTATTATTTCGAGAGAGTTATGCTCTACCCCCTTATTAATCATTTTTATTTTGTTAACTTGCTTTAAATTTACTTTATTATACTTTTTAGAAAGATGTCATAGTTTGATTTTAATAAAGTTTCAAACTAATTCATTTGTTTTATTTTTGAATAGGAATAAATAAAAGATAAATACATTTTTAACTATTATTTTATTGTACACAATTCATTACAAAATTTTCATATAGGTAAAAAACATTTGTAAGTGAGCAAATGCAGATATTATTTAAGTGATTGAAACAAGAAGGTTTCGATGGTTGTATAGTTGGTTGATCATCGAGTTCTAGGACTGGTGTGGCAGAATATTTTCTAATGTAGGAAGCCTTTTCTTTTCCTTTGACATACACATAATTAACGTTTCTTGTGAGAGCGCTGACAATTTCACCAAAATTGTGAACTGGAGTGAAACCTGCTTTCCAATCGATGAGTGATGATAATTCATAAGCCATCTAACTTGTCTTGATAAGTCCGGTGGAAGGGAATCCATACTGAAAGGTGGTTTGAATATGTAGTGACAAATTCTTTTTCCATCAAACGCTGCTAATTCTTTAGGAAGAAATTTATTATTTTCTAATTTGAAACCTTGCACATCAAGAACTAATATCATTTTTACAATTTGAGTTTAGAAAAGTTCTTAGCAATCTTACTCATCACACAATAGGATTCTATTTGACTTTTTAGTTTCTTTAAATTTTTTATGTGAGTCTTCAAGACATCCTTAAACGTGAATGACATAATTGAAATGAGTAAAGAGATGTGGATGTAATTGCTTTAATAGTTACTCCAAGGCATGCGCAGAATGAGTTAGTACACTCTACACTTGCAGGAGAATTCATGCGTAGAGGGAACGAATATTTAGTTTCTCTACACTTGCTTTACGATTTTTGTCAGCGGGTTGTAGAGAAACAATTTATTGTGACAAATCAAAGCGTAAGCGGAAGTATCTTTCGGAATGGCTGTGTTCGTTTCAAATTCAATTCGAACAACAACAGCCCCTGATTGGAGAGAATCTTTTTGTCGGGAACAGTCTATATGCACTAGTGGAGCAATCTCTTTAAATTCATTGGGAGTGAAAATAGGCTGGTTTTCTTTTTCGTAATAAGGTTGTTGAAATTTTGAATACATGTCATAAAGTGACGCGAAATTATTTTCACCGAAATTTAAATTCAAATCATGATAAGGATACCTTTCACTATTTAGGAAAACTCTAAAGTTTCGCAGGTTGCAATGATCAAACTTTCCCATGTCTTTTTTAACATCTCCTTTCCTGGCTGTTTGAAAACCTGCAATTATGTGACTTGGCGATTCGAGTTTTGTGCTTGTCTTCACAGGCCAAGTATGTCGCGTTGTTTGAGGTAAAGCTGGAAATTCTATTAGTTCCCAACTTCTAAAAGCGAGGGGAATGTCAATGTTTTTTTGAATCAGCTTAGAAAGGTGCAGTTGTTGAGAAATGGAAGGTGTAACATGAGGAACATTCCAGTATATTTTATCAAGCTGAATTTTTGGCTTATCTGCAACTAGAGCTACATTGGTGGGATCTTCAATGTAGACGACAGCGTCTAGGTCGTCAGTACTTCTAATGAGAACTAATTCTTGTTTCATATTTATAATAATCTTGCGATAATCTTCAAAAAATCCCATTAAATGGGAAAGAGGAATACAAACGTTGAAATGTCCATTGTTATCAATTTTTAGACGTTCAGATTCTCTTCCTTCGCTTTTGGGGAACCATCCGGCATTTTGCAACTTGGCACCATCATTAGAATTTACTGACACATAACCTTTCATAGTTGAAGTGAGCCCTACATTTCGCACTGAATCGACCACAACACCGTTTAACTCATAGCGAATTTCCCTGAACAGGTGTGCTATGGCATTGTTAATAAAAAATAATGTGTTTCCTACAGTTCCATCATCTTTCCTTAATTTACCTTCTATGTATAGGTAACTGTCAGAAGGAAGGGTATATGCATCTAATTCTTGTATCGATATTCGCATTTCATCGTTCTGCTCAAATTTTGAAGAGGAAAATGATTGATAGGTGTGTAGTTGATAATCTACCACGGAATCATCAACAACCACCTTTTGCGCGACGTCTAGAATATTCATTGCGGTTGAAAACCTAACGATTTTAAAAAACGGCGATTACGTGCTGTCAGCTGCTTAGACGTTTTTATACTATGGATTTTTGCTTTTGCATCCTTATTTTTATACTCTAGCGCCTGACATTTCGTGTGAGAATTATTATAGCGGACAACCATTTAGCTAACTTTTTTCAAATGCACTTTGACTGTGACAGTTTCACCTCTAAAGTGGACTAGGTTTCCGTCTTGATCAAGAATCTTGATGGTTATATTAGTAATTGTCTTTATGGTGACTGGAAAGTAAATGACATTCTGAGGTGTTTCTACTATTTTATACCCTGGCGGTACCGTGGGAAAAAATTGATGTATTGTATGGACCGGTTTACCGTTATTATATGAGCCAGAAGAGATGTTGCAATCAATGCATATAGCATTTACTTTTATAATTTCCACAGGCTTCTCCGATTCATGAACAACATTCGCTTTCAAAACCTTATTATTGAAGCCTAAAAGTTTGCCGATGGAATTGGGTTTTGAAAAGTCGATACTTTGACTACATTTTAAAGTTGTTTTAAGGGTGTTGTTATTCGCATTGAGCTCCAATGTTTCTTTTCCCATTTTACTCTGCAAATATTGATGTATATCTGTTATTTCGTAAGAACCTGTTGGAATAATTATAGTCTGTGCACCATAACAAAAGGTATTATTTGTTTCATCTATATTGGGGATGGCGTTAAATGTTTCAAAATTTGTTAAACCGATCACATATTCTGAATTCTCATCAAGAAATATTGGGGGATTGAAATTTGAACTTAACACTGATTGAGGTTGCGAAAACGCAAATGCGTAAGACATGATTCAATCGTTGCGAGTGACAAATTAAACGGATGTTTGCTTATTATATAGAAATCGTAAGCATAGGTGCCCACAGTTTAACGATTTAACATTTTGTTGTCTCCAGTAATTATAAGTAATTATATTATCAACTCCATCACTTAAAAAATAATTAATTAGTTCTTGCGGCGGTCGCAAATTGCCATAACTATCGAAGTAATCGACATTTTTATTTCGTTTTATATAAGCTGTCCAGTGCGTACCTTCATTTGCTTTAGCGTCTAGATTAACAATTCCACACTCCGAATATTTAATTTTTTTTGGTAAAGAATCTCGCATGTAAACACCCCTAAAATGTTTTATTTTTAATTGATTTGCATATTTAAGAATATCGACGTTGGTCAACGCTCGATTTGGAATTGTTATCGGTAGTTTTTTTGATACGGTTTTAAAAATAAACCCGACAGTAGGTATTGCGCCACTCTGGCCAGACAGTGACGTCACAGGAGTGGGGGTAGGAGTGGGGGTACCCCCACCCCTAGCCCCGCCCCTAGCCCCACCCCAAGATGGCGCCCCCAAGATGGCGTCCAGCCACGCCCCCAAGATGGCGTCCAAGATGGCTTCCAATGTATTCTAAGGTCATTGACCTGTCTAGGAAACTTTGGCCAGACAGTGACGTCACACGACTTGGGCCAGACAGTCACATGCAAACATTCCAAAGTGTCTAACCTATTACTTCAAATTATTATATTTTGAAAAAAACCATTTGGAGCAGGTGAGTTTCGAACCCGGGGCATTCAGATGGGAGGCAACGATGCTACCCATTGAGCTAAGCAGACGCTTGTTAATTTATTGTTTTAGGCTGGTATATATATACGACTTTTAATTACAAACAAACCATACATGTAACATAATTAAAGTTTTTGTTATTATTAGACAAATGGATGATTTACAAAATAATGTTTAATATTAGAGGCGGAACCAAAACGGAGGAACCAAAATGGCGGAATAAAAATGGCGGAATGAAAGATGGAAGCCTAACCTGTGATACCTTAAGCTGACATATATACCCCTGACATTATAAAAATGGCGGCTTTCGTTCTTAAAGATGGTGCCTTTCGCTGATAAAGATGGTTGAAGACCCCATTATTGAAAGATACGTCACCCCAACCTTTAGAGCCGACAAATGAGAGTGAGGTTGATAAGCGAGAATAATGGTATTGGTCGAAGACTCTATGATTTAAAGTTACGCCCCCCATTAAAACAAACCATTCATAGAGACAATAGAGGTCGCTGGCAAAACAAAGAAGGAAGCTCAGAAACAAAATGGACAACAGGTTCAACTCTTATGGTAGCGTCAAACAAATACAAAGAGAGAAACAATGGTTGGTTACAGGTTCAATTCCCTTCTTAAGCTAACCCCCACGTGTTTAGTGTCATGTTACTCGTCTAAGTAAGCAGAATTAAAAAATGGCGACTAAAATAAGAGAAAAAACTTAAAACCCTTATCGCGGAAGATCCGTGAGATGTACGAGAGAACCAACACATGCATGGTGTTAAGGAGGTCAAATCAAAGTGGAATATACAATAAAATGGCCACTTCCGGTCTAAACTTTAAATCCTTATATCTTTTGAACGGAAAGTGATAGAAATGAACTGACTTTAAAAATATATCGTTTCATAACAAGCTCTACAAGAAAATGAGATAAAAAACTTTAAACCCTTATCGCGGAAGATCCGTGAGATGTACGAGAGAACCAATACATGCACGGTGTTAAGGAGGCCAAAGCAAATTGGAATATACAATAAAATGGCCACTTCCGGTCTAAACTTTAAATCCTTATATCTTTTGAACGGAAAGTGATAGAAATGAACTGACTTTAAAAATATATCGTTTCATAACAAGCTCTACAAGAAAATGAGATAAAAAACTTTAAACCCTTATCGCGGAAGATCCGTGAGATGTACGAGAGAACCAATACATGCACGGTGTTAAGGAGGCCAAAGCAAATTGGAATATACAATAAAATGGCCACTTCCGGTCTAAACTTTAAATCCTTATATCTTTTCAACGGAAAGTGATAGAAAGGAACCGACTTCAAAAATGTATGTTTCGTAACAAGGTCTACAAGAAAATGAGATAAAAAACTTCAAATCCTTATCGCGGAAGATCCGTGAGATGCACGATAGAACCAATACATGCACGGTGTTAAGGAGGTCAAACCAAATTGGAATATACAATAAAATGACCACTTCCGGTCTAAACTTTAAATCGTTATATCTTTTGAACGGAAAGTGATAGAAAGGAACCGACTTCAAAAATGTATGTTTCGTAACAAGGTCTACAAGAAACTGAGAAAAAACTTCAAACCCTTATCGCGGAAGATCGGCGAGATGTACGATAGAACCAATACATACACGCTGTTCAGCAAAGCAAACTCTATAAGCATATTCAATAAAAATGTTACTTCCGGTAGACACTTCCGGTATAGCCGTTCTTAGAGCTAGATACATGTGTGACACCTCAAAATCATCGGCTTGTTGAACAGAAGAAATATAATATTTAAGTAAGTCAGAACAAGCTGTGTTAACACCTAAAAACAACACACTCTCTCTTAGACTTAATGAAGTTACTTTCGGAGAAAATTTCAACCATACCAGAAAGAACAGTAATCAATAGCGTATTTAAATGTTGACTACATCAAGTGATGCGTGCTACAGACAAATTTTAGTACACCCTCTTAGACTTATTGAAGTTGACGGCACAGGCAGCTGTCAAGCGTACCTAACAAACCAAAGTAAATATGTCTTGAAGAACAGTCTTCAATTGCCCTAAACCAACACATCTCTATCATTTCAGAGTAATCTTAGCCATGTGACCGGTTAAACTAAGTATCTTGAAGTGTAGCTTTTATGTTTATGAGATATAAAATAAGAAAACCAAAGAGTTAATTGTCTATTACAACAACAAGCAGAAGGGGTTGACTTGGTACCTACAGCTGCTACATACTTGGTAAAAATGGGTGCCACTAGCATTTCAGAGTAATTTTAACCACACAACACTCTAACTAACTGTATTGAGACGTGGCTTTATGTGTTAATGGGTGGAAATAACAAAACTAAAGAGTTGATTGTCTATTACAACTGTCAGCTAAAGAAGCATTTAGGTAGCCGGAATACCGATATCCTAAATATTTCAAGAGTAATCTTAGTCATACAACACTCTTAACTAACTGTCTTGAGATGTGGCTTTATGTGTCATTGGTTGGAAAATAAGAAAACTAAAGAGTTGATTGCCTATTACAACAGTCAGCTGAAGGAACATTTGGGTTATCGGAATACCGATATGCCAAATGTTCTAACCGAAGGAGCCCACTTAGAGACATCTCCAGGGGCTCGGAATACCGATGCCCTAGAAGTGTCGGAAGCAACATTTCAATTAACACCAACAACCGCTAAATACTTGTTGGACTTTAGTATGTTTGGTATTAAATTTGGCTTGTTGGATAACCAATCATTTTTATGAAAAATGCAACAATTTTTATTTCTGCGTAAGCGAATTTAATCAGAAATATAGAACCAACCTTCAAGAAACCGAAAAAAGAGGATAAGAACATTAAGAACAAACATTCCGATACCGAAGTGATCCTAAACACACCATATGATGCAAATTCTGTAAATCTCTTTAACAGAAGAAAAACAGAAGTGAAACACCGTAAGACAAATAGAACCGACGTACATAACAGATGTATTCAGAACCTTATTGAGTTTACTAAGTTTTAAGTATACGAACATAACAGTCTATGTACCAACCAACCAACCAACCAACTGTTTTTGAGGTGTAGCCTTTATGTATGTATGTATGTAATTTAATTTTCGATAGTGTAAAATAAAATTAAAAAGTGTGATATATGAAAAAATAAGAAAACTAAAGAGTTGATTGCCTATTACAACGGTCAGCTGAAGAAACAATTAGGTAGCCAGAATACCGATACCCTAAATATTTCAACCGAAGGAGTTCACTTAGAGTCACATCTCAACTAACGCCTACAACCGCTACATACTTGGTGGACTTTGGTGGAACACAGACTGAAAACAACTTGATATCTGGTACATATGTCTGTAAAGATTTCATTCTAAATTTAGCCTGTTGGATATCCAATCTTTTCTATGAAAAGTGCAACCAACCAACTAACCAACCACCCAACCAACCAACCAACGTTGAGGGGCGTAGAGATAGCAAGCTATCTACAAGTGGACCCCTCTGAACCTATGATGTTAATAATGGATTAAGAGATTGAATTGGTACGTGTTTATATTGAAGGCTTGCAAGCTACGTACAAGTGTCTGAATATATGATGGTAATGATGGGTTAAGATATTTAATTGACATGTATTAAAGGCTTAGCGGTTTTCACTTGAGTCATCGTCATTCGAAAACTATTAGAACGAAAACCAGGTCCTTTACTCTGGTATATCTTACTCAGTAGGAACCAAATGTCTTCGAAAACAACATTCTTTGCTTTTCTGAAAGGCAAGTGAGCAGCCCCCTTGTCGAACCCCTCCGAGCTAAAGGTAAACCCCACTCTGTCTTCGGGATCGACATCATGGACTATATGACTCACAATATCTTTAATACGATCTTTGACCCACTTCTCTGGATCGTTGACATCGTCAGGTATATCTTATAGTCTAAAGCATACGCTTCGTCTATCAAGTTTAAACTTCTTATTGGAGGTCACTGTATCTTCAAGTATTTGGAATGCCATTGTTTCGTGCTACACAACTGACTGTGTTGGTTAAAGGACCGAAGTTTAGCCTCGTGTTTATTAAAGAACAAAGTTTAGCAGGTACTACTTGTTTTCACCTTCACTGTTGGCTACCGACTGAACCTTAGCGGACGCTCCTCGTCTTAATATTCGACAAACAACACAGACAACACAACTTATTGTTTTCACCTTCACTGTTGGTTAACGACTGAACCTTAGTGGACGCTTCACGTCTTAATATTCAACAGACAACAACGACAGCTGTCATACAGCTGTCTGACATGACATGACAGACAGCTGTCATACAGCTGTCATACAGCGGTCATACAGCTGTCTAACAGCTGTCTAACACAGCTGACTAACACAGCTGTCTAACACAGCTGTCTAACACAGCTGTCTAACACAGCTGTCTAACACAGCTGTCTAACACAGCTGTCTAACACAGCTGTCTAACACAGCTGTCTAATACAGCTGTCTAACACAGCTGTCTAATAGGACAGACATATGTCTAACACATGTCTAGCAGATGGGTAACAGTCACTCTTTTGCGGAACATAAGCTGAATGTTTTTGAGCCAAACAAGAACACAATTTAAAACACATCTACGACAACCATGAGACAACCGACATGGACTTTGAACAATTTTAAAAATAGATGCGACCAGGTTAGTTGATCAACCAACCAGGTCAATCACAGCTGACGCTATAAATAAAAACGATGCTGGAAGCGAGTGACGTCACAAGAAACGGTGGTGCATGTGCTCAGGTTAGACCTCTAAGCTTTCCAGGTTAATACCGGGTTAGGTCCAGGACAAGGTGGTGGACCAGTCAGGTCAGCTATAGACCTTGTTACGAAACATACATTTTTGAAGTCGGCTCCTTTCTATCACTTTCCGTTCAAAAGATATAACGATTTAAAGTTTAGACCGGAAGTGGCCATTTTATTGTATATTCCAATTTGCATTGGCCTCCTTAACACCGTGCATGTATTGGTTCTATCGTACATCTCACCGATCTTCCGCGATAAGGATTTGAAGTTTTTTATCTCATTTTCTTGTAGACCTTGTTACGAAACATACATTTTTGAAGTCGGTTCCTTTCTATCACTTTCCGTTGAAAAGATATAACGATTTAACGTTTAGACCGGAAGTGGCCATTTTATTGTATATACCAATTTGATTTGGCCTCCTTAACACCGTGCATGTATTGGTTCTATCGTACATCTCACGGATCTTCCGCGATAAGGGTTTAAAGTTTTTTATCTCAGTTTCTTGTAGAGCTTATTATGAAACGATATATTTTTGAAGTCGGTTCCTTTCTATCACTTTCCGTTGAAAAGATATAAGGATTTAAAGTTTAGACCGGAAGTGGCCATTTTATTGTATATTCAAATTTGATTTGGCCTCCTTAACACCGTGCATGTATTGGTTCTATAGTACATCTCACGGATCTTCCGCGATAAGGGTTTAAAGTTTTTTATCTCATTTTCTTGTAGAGCTTGTTATGAAACGATATATTTTTAAAGTCAGTTCATTTCTATCACTTTCCGTTCAAAAGATATAAGGATTTAAAGTTTAGACCGGAAGTGGCCATTTTATTGTATATTCCACTTTGATTTGACCTCCTTAACACCATGCATGTGTTGGTTCTCTCGTACATCTCACGGATCTTCCGCGATAAGGGTTTTAAGTTTTTTCTCTTATTTTAGTCGCCATTTTTTAATTCTGCTTACTTAGACGAGTAACATGGCACTAAACACGTGGGGGTTAGCTTAAGAAGGGAATTGAACCTGTAACCAACCATTGTTTCTCTCTTTGTATTTGTTTGACGCTACCATAAGAGTTGAACCTGTTGTCCATTTTGTTTCTGAGCTTCCTTCTTTGTTTTGCCAGCGACCTCTATTGTCTCTACGATATTTGGTTTCCTATTTGAACCTGTTGTCTATTTTGTTTCTGAACTTCCTTCTTTTGTTTGCCAACGACCTCTGTGTTATTTTTAGAACCTACCCATATAACAATTGTGGCGTTCGGCTAATTTCTATGCGAAATCTAATAGTCTGTCTAATATTAAACATATTAATTATTATGTCTTATGTCTAATAACAAAAGCTTTATGAATGGTTTGTTTTAATGGGGGGCGTAACTTTAAATCATAGTCTTCGACCAATACCATTATTCTCGCTTATCAACCTCACTCTCATTTGTCGGCTCTAAAGGTTGGAGTGACGTAACTTTAAATAATGGAGTCTTCAACCATCTTTATCAGCGAAAGGCACCATCTTTAAGAACGAAAGCCGCCATTTTTATAATGTCAGGGATGTCAGCTTAAGGTATCACAGGCTTCCATCTTTCATTCCGCCATTTTTTTATTCTGCCATTTTGGTTCCTCCGTTTTGGTTCCGCCTCTAATATTACACATATTAATTATTATTTTGTAAATCATCCATTTGTCTAATAATAACAAAAACTTTAATTATGTTACATGTATGGTTTGTTTGTAATTAAAAGTCGTATATATATACCAGCCTAAAACAATAAATTAACAAGCGTCTGCTTAGCTCAATGGGTAGCATCGTTGCCTCCCATCTGAATGCCCCGGGTTCGAAACTCACCTGCTCCAAATGGTTTTTTCAAAATATAATAATTTGAAGTAATAGGTTAGACACTTTGGAATGTGACTGTCTGGCCCAAGTCGTGTGACGTCACTGTCTGGCCAAAGTTTCCTAGACAGGTCAATGACCTTAGAATGTTTACAGGTTACGAAGCCATCTTGGACGCCATCTTGGGGGCGTGGCTGGACGCCATCTTGGGGGCGTGGCTGGACGCCATCTTGGGGGCGTGGCTGGACGCCATCTTAGGGGCGTGGCTGGCCGTCATCTTGGGGCGTGGCCACAAGGGGTGGGGCTAGGGGTGGGGGTACCCCCACTCCTACCCCCACTACCTGTGACGTCACTGTCTGGCCAGAGTGCCGCAATACCTACTCCCGACCCTTTGTTTTCCATAGCTTTATTATGTCTATTCGTTTCTCGCAAAGCTTTAGCCGCATTCTTCGCATCTATTACTGTCTTGGCTATACTCGCCCCGCCTCCGGCTAAAGCACCTAATGCTCCCAAAACAGGTAATAACATTGGTAAAAAACCGCCAATCTTAGGCGATCTTATGATTCTGCTTTTTTTAGATCGTCTTGTTTTTGAATTCGTCTTCCTCTTTTTCGTCAAACCGCTACCCTTTTTAAGTGAATTCCTCATTTTGCGCAACCCTGCTGCTAACAGTCGCTTTAGTTTAACAGATGACGGATTCACTCTCATCTTGTAGTGTTGGAAGACGCAGTAATTGTGACAAATTTCGCAGGTAGGTTACCAGTATATATACTTTCGATTCTCCTAAAATCAACAATGCAACATTTAGCTCTATGGCTGTTTTCACTTCGTTTACAACCACTTTTCAGCGGTGTCCACACTTGCTATATAAGTCGCTTCTCCCATTTGGGCGTTGCATACTGTAACATGAGAGCGGAACAGCAAAAGTTGCAATTACCTATCAAAAACCATGACAGCACCTTTGGAAGTGAAAAGTGTAATAGACATGGCACGTTATTAGGAAATGATATTAAGAGAGGCATTTTAGTAGGTGCATCTGGTTGTGGAAAAAAAATGTTATGGTTTCACTTTTGGAACATGCAAACGGTCTTAGATTTGAAAATATATATGTGTATTCTAAATCCTTGAACCAACCAAAATATCAATATCTGAGATCACTTTTGCAACCTATGAAAGAAATCGGCTATTCTGAATACGATGACGGAAATCAGATATTCACCCCTGATCAGATTAAACCGAACTCAGTAGTTATATTCGATGATATAGTTTGTTGTAATCAAAGCATTATCAGGGACTATTTTTGTTTCGGGCGCCACAATAAAGCTGATTGCTTTTATTTGTGTCAGACTTATTCTTCAATACCGAAACAGCTGATTCGAGATAATGCAAATTTGTTAATCATATTCAAACAAGATAACACTAATTTGAAACATGTATATGACGATCACGTTAATGTTGACATGCCGTTTCAGAAATTTAAGGATTTGTGTTCTTACTGTTGGAACGAGTTGTTTGGTTTTTTGGTTATAAATAAGGAATTTCCTATCCATTGCGGCAGATATAGGAAAGGTTTTGACATTTATTTATATATAGATTAAACAAGATTTCAGTTCATGAGTATATCTCAAACAAGTGACCAAGATGAGTGAAAACGTTACCCGAGAACTTCTAAAAACGAGAAAAGCTTTGAAACGGAAATTGCAAAGTTTAAAAGCTGATATTTTGGAATCTTCACTTAAAAGAGAAGAGGAGTTGAAACCCATCTCCGAACCTCTAAAAAAACTAATTTCTGATATAAAAACGGAAAAGATCATTCCAAAAGTTGAGCCTAAAGAGGAAAAACAAAAAATGTCTACACCTACAAACGCCGCTCCAGCACAACAACCTCAACGCTTATTTCCACCCGAATTTTCGAATTATGAAGAAGTGTTTTCTGCACAACCTGAAATTTCTGACACCTCAGCAAATATTCTTGAAAGTACAAGAGCAGATATTGACAGAATGGTAAATGATCCATCCTTTATTGTCTATTTACAACAATATTCAACACTACCTAGGCAATATGTTGAAGAGATGATAAGAGACACTAATGATCGTTTCGATCATAAATACGGAATAAGACATAACTTAATGACAGACAAATTTCACATCGGCGACTCTGAAGTTAATTTTGATAAGGATGATATCGTTATTAAGGGAGTCAAATATAAAGGTAGCCCCGGTCTATATGAACTGCTGTTTAAGAAAGAACCCATTGGATATACTGATAAAGATTCGTACGACTATAATGACATTCTAAAGCGAACCAATGCAAATCGCAGGAACTATAATCCCAATGAACAAATTGCCGGAAATAAATCCAGAAAGTATAGGACTGTAATTCAACCAAATGTGAAACGCCCTCGCTCTGGTTCACAACCTACTTTTACGTTTCCTACAAGAATGCACACGGGAGAAGGACTTATGACGTGGAATAAGAAGTCAACGAACTATCTTTACTGGGATGATCCTAACGAGTTAGTTGATAGATTGAGACTCCTTCTTGCATCTAGGAATGCTGGCAATAACGGCAATGATAATGAGATTATTTCAATAATTGAAGAGTTGCGGGAAAAAGATATAATCGTATAAATAAACATCATTTTAATTGTGCATTACCAGTGTGACTATGACTTTGGATAAGTTCGGAAGAAAAATTAATAAGGATGTGGATAAGTTAAAGAAAAAACTGTCACAAACAATAATATTAACATATTTTGGCAAAAAATCATTTCATAACAGAATCTTTCTAGCACCCAATTTAACACATACAAAAATCTTTAGGTTTGATGCGGAAATAGATAAACTTAATATCAGACCTGCATCTGAAGTGACAATATTTTTTAATGGAGAACAAACATCTGCAGATGACTTGGGTGGCAGGAAAATAAAGTCTGGTGACAGCATGCATTTTACGTATGGGAAAAATACTGCAACTGTGCTTTTTCATATTGAAATAACTTTAAGATGTCCTCTCAAAAGTGTCAGGGAGTTGATCGCATGAATGGAATTATAAATAGAAGATAACTTAACTTCATCACCGACATATAAAAGCAAGCGCTGTCAAACTCAATTGATCTAAATATGGCTTTGGATAAGTTTGGTAGACAAATTGATGATGATGTTAAGATGATAAGGAAAAAGCTGTGGCAAACACTCATCATATCTAGCCGTGGAGGGAAATCCCAAAGCGTTCCCCGAAGAATCTTCCTCATCGATCATATTTCCCACAACTATATTTTTGAATCCGATGCAGAAATAGATGAGGTTGTTGGAAATCCTAAATCTGATGTGATCATCTTTTTTAATGGAAAAGAAACGTCACCAGATAATTTAGTTGGTGTGAAGGTTAAACCGGGTGATGATATATATTTCGAATACATTTTGACGAGCAGTAGAGTTGAATTTTTCTTAGAAATAACATTAAGATGTCCCCTAAAACTGTCAAGGAATGGGTGGTGACAGAACTTCACAAACCGGCAAGGAGAAATTATAGAAGAAGACGAGTATTAGTGAAGGGGTTGAATGACCTGTTTCAAGCTGATCTGGTGGAAATGCTTCCTTATTCGAAATTAAATCGTGGATATAAATATATTTTAGTAGTGATCAATGCTTTTTCAAAGTTTGTCTGGGCGGAACCTTTAAAAAGTAAAACAGCTAAAGAAGTATCAAAAGTTATGAAGAAAATTCTACAATCGCTAAAAAATGCACCCAAAAATTTGCAGACAGACCTCGGGAAGGAGTATATGAATTCAGAATTCAAGGCTCTAATGAACGAATTCAAAATCAATCATTACAATACCTATTCAAATCTGAAAGCTAGCATATGTGAACGAGTTAATAGAACATTAAAAACGATGATGTGGAAAGAATTCAGCATGCAAGGAAACTATAAGTGGCTAGATTTACTTCCCAAAATTGTTTCGCAATATAACAACCGGGTGCATAGAACCACTGGAATGAAACCTGCTTCTGTGCTAAAGAAGCATGAAAAAGCTATCTTAAAATCAGCTTTTAGTCATATGAAGACCGTTGATCCGAGGAAGCAGAAATTTCATGTTGGCGACTATGTCCGCATCAGCAAACATCGAGAAATTTTTGTCAAAGGTTATACACCGAATTGGTCGAATGAAATTTTCCACATTATGCAGATTAAACAAACTAACCCTCGCATGTACTACCTCGAAGATGAAAAACAGCAGTCCATAAAAGGAGGATTTTATGAAGAGGAACTACAGAAAGTAAAATACCCTGACATACATTTGATTGAAAAAATTATCAGGAGAAAAGGTGATACTGTATTTGTGAAATGGTTGGGTCTCGACAAATCGCACAATTCATGGATTCCTAAAAATCACATTGTATAAAATTATATTATTTTTGATGTAATGTTTTTTCTTCAATAAAAACTATAACAGAATATATATCTTTTTTATTCCTAAAATTGTGTTGCAGAGAATGAGCGATGGAGAAATGAGAGTTAAGTTAATTAATAAAAAACTGTAATTTTTTTTTAACATATTTATTAACAAGGTAAATGTAAACGATACATAATTAAGTTGGGATTTTTAAATGTGGCAATAGTAACATGTGAAGTGAACAATGCACAGTCAAATGTTTACGATTTAACATTAAATATGTGGTTATACATTTTTTTAAATATTATAATAGTTTACAAATATAAAGCTATTCGACGAAAGATGAAAATGCACAATCAAATAATTGAATGCGTTACATATTTTTTTAAATATTACTAGACAATCATAGATTAACACTTTATGCAAAACAACATCTACAACTAGTTGAAAAGAGAACGTTGATTGTAAAAATTCTGTTGTGGATATCGGTTGAACTCTTTTAAATTCGGATATTGTTGAATAAGCTCCATCACAGCGCAAACGTTTTCTGAATTCGGAGTTGTTGAGACTTTATTCAGAATGAAATTAGCAATGTCGACGTGCCCCGAATGCACATTGAAGACTAAAGATTCAAAATCTTGTTTCTTCAGCATATCAATTTTGTATGCGATGAGATTTGCTAGTTCAAATAACTTGCAAACAGATTCAATCCCCAGATATACACACCCACCGCACTTATCTTCTATTTTTACAATTTTAATATCTTTAAACCATTCAAATGTTATGTTGATTGCAGAATTTTGTCGTTGACAAAACTCATCCTGATTATTTGAATAGAAATAATTCATAATGAGTCCTTCACAACCCCGAAACTCTATCCACTCCTCTTCATTGAAAATTACTGAATCACCTTTAAGACCTTGTATTCCAATAAATGGTTGAAAACTGAAGTCATATGCTAAACCAACACACACATATTTAGATTTCGAAGGGTTAATATGGTATCGCTTTTCACAAATTGTAGTCAAAATGTTTTTCTGGATTTTGCTTTCTGAACACTGTCTTTTGGAAGTACCAAGAGCGGCATTTTTAATTGTATTTGAAACACTGCAGGTATTCATTGTCAAAAGTTAAATGTGCACTGATGACAGCAATTTTAAACGCAGAGCTTTATACTGCGTTTCACCTCCTCACACTACATTGCAGATGTTATTTTACACCCCCTCCCCCTAACTTAAAGGAATTCTTAATAATGTACCACTACAGCTAAGTTGTTAACAATAAAAGTATTCAGTTATTTGCAGTCACGATGTTATACTAAATTTATAAATTACTTTGACAAAAAATTGTACAAACATTTCAATGATTGAACATAATCTTCAGATTTTGTAGATGGCCATTTACCGCAGCATGGGCCATACTTCCACCCAACGTTCTCATTGAGAGAGGCTTTATCTATATTTTTCTGGAGCCATTTTAAAACTTCGTTATGTCGCTGATTGCGTTTCGGATCGAAAATAAAACTTACGCCGTGATGGCTTGCGGATTTTAAGATGGAATTTAATAGGTTAATGTCCGCAAAATATGCAGTCTCACAAATGCACTCATCGAGCAGTTCTTGAGTATTATTATAAAAATTGGAAAGATTTTCAACAGGGTATTTCTTGTTCATGTCTTCACAGCGGTTTTGGCTGAGCAGTGTTATCGAATAATGCTTTTCATACACTGTGGTGTCAATGTCAGATTCCTTACAAAAGTCAATAAGCTCGTCCGGAGTTACAGATTCCAAATTATTATCTGTAAGTGCTTTCAAAGTGTCTGCAATCAGTTTGTCAAGTAACAGCTTCTTCTCGATTATCAATGATACTGTCTCCGCGGCACATTTGTCGGAGTGTGCAACCCACAGAAAAGTTTCATCAGGTACAACAAGTGTATCTAAAATGGTTCTCAAGAATCTAATATCATTTTCTGTTACACAATTCTTTAAAATTTTTCTCAAATCTTTTTTTAGAATTTTGCGTGTAGCACTACACAGACGCAAAAATAAAGTAAAGTATGCGTTTTCACTCATATTTGAAATTAAACTAAGACATCTTTGAAAGTAAGTCTTTTTTATAAGAATGCAGAGTTATAACCCCCCCCCCCCTAGGATTCCTCGTTCTGACATTCATTCAATAAACGTATGAGCATATCTAGAGGCTCTTCGTCAGAGGGATTTGAAATCGAAGGTATGTCTTTGTGACCCCAGGCTAAACTGTGAAACGATGAAGGGAGGAAGTATCTCTTATCATCGGTATTGGACAATGCAATTTTACGCAAATAGTTTGTAAATATTCTGTGACATTCCGATTTGAAAACGTACATGTTGCAGTAGACCTGGCGGCGATCCTCCTCTATTATTTCTTTATAATGCACCAAATCTAATTGTTTTGCAATGCTATATTTACTAACTCCTTTAGCTTTCTTACAAACATCATCAATGGATTTTATGCAATACGCTTTTGAGCCAGTGCCGTAATATTCCATCAACGGTTTTCCTTTATATTCATCTTTCATTTTGCCAATAATAGAATCCGTTACTGGCATATCATGCATATTTATATGAGGATAATTTGAAGTGTCAAACTCGCTAATATGTTTTTTCATATCTTCATAAACATTTTCAGTTTTCACATGTATTATTAACGAATCTGTGTCCGTGTATAGCAAGGTTACATTATCTTTATAGAGAGGTTTAAGAAAATTGTAAAAAAAGTTGTAAATGACTGTTTTTGAGATGTCCAGTATTGAGAATCCGACATATATTGGCTTATTATAATGTATGAGACTTCTTTTCATCTCAATAGCCACTAAATTTTCACTGAAAATTTTAAACTCTTTGAAATTTGGTTTGCTAATGTAATTTTCAGCGCCTCTTTTTTGACGGTTTTTACTAAATTGTGTAGCAAGTTTTATATCAACTCTTTTTTCCACATTTTCTATTGTTTTACCATATATACAATTTATCATTTTCTTAAAGCTGTCCTTCTCGAAACTATTTCTGGCAGAATTTCTCAGATTAGTGTTGAGTTCTATATAAGGTTTCAAAAAAGGTGACTGTGAAAATTTGAGCGCTCTGTGAATTCGAGTGAGTTTTAAACCATTTCGAAGGCATTGTTTCAGAGCTCGATAGTGAATTATGTACCGTTTTTTATCTTCCAAGTTTGGTATTAATTTCTCACTTTTACTGCCAGGAGGTGTATAATTTTCTGGGCAGAAAGGTAAATCGTTGAAGTGATCGTGAAGGTGTTTGGGAATAGTCAAGTCAACTTCAAAAACATATCCTGTCGATGATGTATCAGATAAATCGAAAACAGACTTTTGCAAGCGTTCAATTTCTTGTTTTCCTAACCATTCAAAATTTGCAATTGGAAGATACTGTTGCATACTATAGCCGTATAAGTTAGTGGCGTCAAAGTATACAAGATATGATGATTCTTTTGATGCGTCATAGTTGGGAAGGAGCTTATTGTTCGCTATGGCTCTTCTACTGACACATGTGCTTACTCCTCCACGTATGCCCCGTTTGAAAAAGTGGATCATATCGATGTCGGTGAGCGTTTCCAATACGATCTTTGTATATCGCAACATGGCGTCCCAACTTAAGCCTGGAGCCGTATAATAATGTGCCGGATCAAGCTTGTAGGTCTTCAGACACAAATCTCTATAATTTTCAAAAACATCTGCCAATAATAAAACATCAGCAGTTAAATACAAATCTGAGTAGTCTCCAAATGTTTTACATTGGAATAAATTCCAAACATTAGCGGCTCTGGAATACTCTTCATCCGAAACAGATTCATCCCGTATTTCATCATAGAAACATTCTTTATCGGGCAGAACTTGTTCATCAAATTTAGAAAAATCCGTAACATAGGTATAAGGATAAATACCTTTTCGTCTCATACATAAAAATTTGTCATTGTCTGGAAAAATGCTTCGCACCTCGCGACACTGAGTATCATCTAAAAGTGTTGAAAGCTCGTCAAGAGAAGACGTCAGAAAGTGGTACGAGTCCAGGAATGTCATTTGCAGATTTATAGTTTTAATGTCGCCTTGTTCGTTTTTATAATTGTCAACAGGTAGAAATTTTGAAAAAGAAACATATTTTTCATATGTTTGCGGAATTACTGTCAATTCTTCACACTTTTTAGCTAAAGTTCGAATAAAGAGATGAGCATCATAATTTTTCAAATTGTGGAAAAAAATTGGAATTTTCAGTTGTGTTTTATAAAGAAGATTGCAGTTGTTATGTGCAGCACCTCTAAAGCGGCCCGTCAAATGACAATGATCCTTCACTTTAGTGTCGGCAGGAGCGAACGATTTTTCACAGATGTGGCATGATGTGGCAGTTTGAAAATTTAAACTATCTTGCTGCGACATTTTTATTGGAACAATTATTTTCAAATACTTGTCATATAATAGTTTTAGGTGTTCCTCGAGTTTGGAAATAAACACCTCAGCAGCATCTTCGTTTCTGTATAGAATGAGCTTTGATTCGGAATCATCGAATGAACACTTAACGTAATATGCGAAAGAGCAAGGCTTATGTTCATATTTCTTTATAGTCGTTTTGTCATCACCAGACGGTTTGTTTTCAACCGGGCTAAGGATGCATTCAAAGTCTGCATATATGCAGAAAGGTGCTCGAATTTGCTTTTGGAAGTTTTCAAATTTTAGCACATTTTCCATGACCGTTTGACCTAATCTATCCTTTTTAGTAATTTTCTCTGGCAATTTTGTAACGATAAAGTTGCAGTCGTGAGACATGTGTGTTGAAAGCTTTTCTTCAGAGGAAAAGTATTGCAAGCATCCATCACAAAAATGTTTGACAGCTGTATTTTTTGATATTTGTGAAGAAACTAGCCTTGAGAAATTTTTTATATAACAATAATGATATTTGCCCGCAGAGTCATCAATAAGCAGCAAGTTAATATGAACGGGTAGCTTATTTGCCGTATAATGTAACGGTCCGATGACTTGATGAGTCCATTTACCGTTTAGAAAAAGCCTCTCTAAGCCATAAACATTAATAGAAATATTATTTTTCTTTTCAAAGTCTTTGATAGATTCTACAGAAACTGGAAATTGCAAGTCTTCGAAATGTAGGTTTGGAACATTTAAAAAGTGAGGATAAGAATTTGTAGAAGTGCAAGAACCAATAGGTTCAATGAGAGCTGCCACTATTGCCCACGCAAAGCAACATTCATCATTATTCTTAATATTAATTACTGCCTTCTTCTTTGAAACCTCTTTTGGCAATGGTAAGTATGATGAAGCTCTTAAAGGGTTAAATTTGCAAATATTAACTTTTAAATATAAAATTTTTTCAAGCGCCCAACCCGAGTCTCTCTCGGCAAAGTCAGAAGCTTTCCGATCAATTTCTTCAACATATAAATCAAAAATTTCATTCAAGTTTGTTGAACGACTTACAATTTTATTTGCAGTATTATGTGATTTTATTTCTCTAATAACCTTAGAAGGAAGGTAATACAAAGCGAAGAGTTCCATATTACATTTAAATGAAGTGTGCTTCACAAGTTCAATTTTTAATAATTCTACAATTTTGTTTCTAACACTATTTAAATAATCTCGAATAGATAACCCCGCATATTCAGACGTCACTTGATAGCTACAAATGCGCGTTTTAAAGGCGCTTCTGCAAATTTTATTGTCATTACTTAAAGGTTTCCAAAAGTGTGATCTATGTTTAAGTGATCTAATGTGAGCTGAATAAGTTATATGGAACAGCTCGATCGCAAGGAATACAATATTTGATACCTGGGTTCGGAGTTTGGTTTCCAGATGATGATGATTGATCCGAAGCATGAGATGGAACATCGCTCCTACCATCTAGTGTTGAATGTTGTGGAACACCAACTCCGAAGTCTAATGCTGAAGGTATTGCATGTGAATGTGTGTCAGTCGCGGTCGATGTTGATGGTAGCTGATTCTGCCTTGGATCAATAAACGTTGATGTCGAATGTGTACCAGGCCGCTGCGAAACTCTTGATGTTGCGAGCGAAGGCACATCAGCAGCAGCAGTTGATGCTGATTGCTGCATCGGATCGGTGGACAGTGAAGCCGATTGTGCACCTGTCTGTTGCGAACCGGCTGTTGGAGATGTATCAGCAGCGGTTGATGTCGATGAGGTCTGACTCTGCATCGGATTAGTAAACGTTGATGTTGCTTGTGCACCCCGCTGTTGTGATGGTCTGTTAGTCGATATCGTGTCTGAAACAACAAAGAGAATAAAAATTTTGTTCAAGTATTTTTACAGGTATTCTTACCGCTCGGTGAATTATGGAATCGGGCTCGCTTAGCAATCGGCTCTCCAACACATGCATTTCGAATATGTCTTCTCAAGTTATCACTCCTTGTAAAGGTTGTGTAACATCCAGGACAATGAAGAACCATTTTTCTTAGCGTTGCTATCGGTAATGCGCTCTTTTGAAATCTGAAACATTGAGGAGATATATCGTATATATATATATATATATATATATATATATATATATATATATATATATATATATATATATATATATATATATATATATATATATATATATATATATATATATATATATATATATATATATATATGCTCTCTCGACAATTTCCACTCACCTTGGCTGCAAATAACTGAATGTGAAGGCCGTTCTCTGTCTTAACCAGTGGGACCGCGAGGAGGTGACGGCCGTTCCCACCATTTACTCGAACTTGCCAATTCTGAAACAAAATAATAATAATATAGGTTTTGTCGACTACAAAAAAAATATATGTGCTTCCTCTTACCATTAGACCTTGGCAAGTTCTGTTCAGACAAGTTTCTTGTTTAGAAGCACAGAATATTCAGTCCAGAAGCATACAGGGAGCAAGTCCAGAAAAAAAAAGTGTTCACACGCGATCCTAACCTAACAGAGTCGTATAAACGTCCAACAGTCCCAGAGAATATATACTCTCATAAAAGTCGCACTCTTTCCCTATCGAGTCATATAAATGTTCATCCGAAGAGAGTTGTCTATTAATGTCCTCAATTTGTGTCCATGCAACCCCATTGAAGGAAGTATCGTTCGAAAAAATGTCACCTCCCGCACTGTCACCGCCAACCTGGGAATCATTGTTCACACTATCGCCCCCACTGATGCTGGCTAACTGTCCTTCAACACCAACCTCAGCGGGGACCTCATCGTTCACAACACTACCAACACCAGATAAAACCGTAATGCGGGATGAAAAGTCCCTGAATTGCCCCATCACAATGTTCCATTCACTGTCAAAAACGTCAACCTCAATGTCCGCTTCACCAACGCTATTTTCCCCACTAATGCTGGCTAACTGTCCTTCACCACCAACTTCAGCGGGGAAATCACCGTTCACAACATTGTCCCCACCGACCCCAATGTCTACCGCTTCACCAACGCTATTTTCCCCACTAATGCTGGCTAACTGTCCTTCACCACCAACTTCAGCGGGGAAATCACCGTTCACAACATTGTCCCCACCGACCCCAATGTCTACTTCATCACCCATCATTGATCCTCCCTCACCATAACCGTCGCGAACCCTCGAGTCTTCTGCCGGAAACAATTGCATGTTGATTGATGGTGCATCAGGCTGACTCTCACCATAGTTTTCAGCAATAAATTCTGCTAAAAACTCTTGTGATGTGGCGTCAACCATGACACCTTCGCTGACATCATTCACAATTGCTCCGACATCTTCACGAAGTTCGCCACCAGCCCTGCTGGTACTTGATCCATCTCCCTGTCGAACTCTCACGTCCTGGAGAATCTTGATCCTCTTCTGATCCTGACACACTGCACAATTTTCGTGTAAACATGAAAATGACAATCGACGCTTTTTCGGATTTGAAATTTTCTCCAAAACAGGTCGATTACTTTGTGACAGGACACAATATTTACACCTATGCAGTCCCACACAAAAACACGGGGGCGCCATTTTCACACTTATTGTTGAACTTAAACTTGTCACGAACTGAACTGACACTCCTGCTCTCTTGATTCCTATTTACACCTTCTCCGAGATAAATTGGGGGGGAACTCGAGGTCAACTTCACTTATAAATGTTCAAGGCCAGGGTCGTCAACTTTTTCTAAGGTCGCCAGTTTGGCATAAAGCTATTCACTCATTCATTCATTCATTCATTCATTGTTAGATCATCATTATGTTTGAACCCTTCGTAATACCTGACGAAATTGCGAATGCCTCCACCGTCGTGTTGGATGAAGCTGTCGGCAACGCTTTACTCCAGGACCTAGAGGATGAAGATCTGGAAGATGAATATATGGAAGATGAAGATATGGAAGATACGGACGCTGAAGAGATGGAGGATGAGGAAGCTCCCCAGTACCTGGATGAAGAAGAGGCGAACTGGGGGTTCGATGATTTCGATGATTTCGATGTCGAGATGGTTTCCGACGATGATGGTTTCGTGGAAGGGAACTATATAGGTGTAAGTGACATGTTCGTACTGTTTGCGCATTAGTAAAAAATCTTTTTTTTCCTCAGGAATGGCCTCCATCTTCTGACGAAAGTGAATCCGGTTATGATAGTTTATAGCTGTCAAATTAGATTGTATGGTTATTATAGTTTTAGACTTAAAATTAGACTGTATATAACAGATGTAATAAATTATACCTAATCTCGCAAAATTGTCTTTCTCTATTATGATTTTGTTGAATATATAGTAAATACTGATCGTTGCTGTAGGAATTGATTAACCCTTTGCATCTAGACTTTTTTTAAACAATGTTGGCTTACAAAATAACACAATATATAAAAGTCTGGACGCTGCAAGTCATATATACCAAAGATTTGAAAATTCACTACCATAACGCCATTGCTGGATATATATATATATATATATATATATATATATATATATATATATATATATATATATATATATATGAAAGCGAATTCGGTTATGATAGTTTATAGCTGTAAAATTAGATTGTATGGCTACTATAGTTTTAGACTTAAAATTAGATTGTATATAACAGACGTAATAAATTATACCTAATCTCCCAAAATTGTATTTCTCTGTTATGATTTTGCTGAATCATTTCTATGAAAATTCAATACCATAACGCAATATATATATATATATATATATATATATATATATATATATATATATATATATATATATATATATATATATATATATATATATATATATATATATATATATATATATATGATGAAAGAGAATTCGGTTATGATAGTTTATAGCTGTAAAATTAGATTGTATGGCTACTATAGTTTTAGACTTAAAATTAGATTGTATATAACAGACGTAATAAATTATACCTAATCTCGCAAAATTGTATTTCTCTGTTATGATTTTGCTGAATATATAGTAAATACTGATTAGTGAAAATTATATATATATATATATATATATATATATATATATATATATATATATATATATATATATATCTATATATATATATATATATATAAAACCTTTCTATGAAAATTCGCTATCATAATGCACTTGCTGCGTGCAAAATTTTGTCAACCAATACAGACATAAAAATAGTGAAAATTTATGAAATGCTACTATAACGCATTATTACCATTATTTATTTATTATTATTTATTATTATTATTATTATATTATTATTATTTATATTATTATTATTATTATTATTATTATTATTATTATTATTATTATTATTATTATTATTATTATTATTATTATTATATATATTATATATATATATATATATATATATATATATATATATATATATATATATATATATATATATATATATATATATATATATATATATATATATATATATATATATATATATATATATATATATAGGGGAATCTATTCCCAAATGACCAGTTATTATTTCATAGGGTTTAAGATTTGTTACAGAGTGTATGGTATTATTGTAGGCTAACAATGCGTAAATTACTTTTATTTCTATGCTATCTTTTCAGACACAAAAAAAATAAAAAACCTTTCTATGAAAATTCGCTATCATAATGCACTTGCTGCGTGCAAAATTTTGTCAACCAATACAGACATAAAAAATTTATTTCTATGCTATCTTTTCAGACACAAAAAATAAAAAACCTTTCTATGAAAATTCGCTATCATAATGCACTTGCTGCGTGCAAAATTTTGTCAACCAATACAGACATAAAAAATAATATAATATCTAATAACTAACACCTTACGTTAGAATCATTGCTATGAAAATTATTATACACAAATTAAAACCTTAAGAGAGCTTACCTGAAAATACACTGAATTTACATTATTTGCGAATGCTCTTATATACGTTTAAGAGTGGAAATTATTAGCTGGAGTCAATTGCATTACCATTGTTCAAAAGATGTCTTAAGGTCGGAGTCTGTAAAAATTTTACTCGTTTAACATTGACATTTCAAAAGTTGTTTACATCCGTGTATTGTAGTTTTGACCTTTACAGAATGTGATATATATCGCATCAGCATTAAATAAAGTCACTATTAAACATTTGTCAAAAATATTCTTGTGGGGCGCTTATTATTAAATACACGCGATTTCTTACACGCGATTTCTTAGAATGTAATACCTAAAATAAAAAGTCAATCTTTAATTAGAATAATTTCTAATTAAAAGGGTTTTTTAAATTTACATTTTAAATCTTAAAATGACTTCTAAGCTTTGCAAAAATCTCAAATCGATCTTGGACGATTTATTCAACATTTACTTAACAAACACACTATTAATGCGACGTCCCCACAACTTTAAAATTTATCTAGGCAGGGAATGAATGCAATTTCTTAAGATGTACTGGTAAGACTAAAATACAAGTCAACATTTAAATCGTTTTATTACATTATCACAATACACATTTTTAAATTTACATTTTTGCACAATCATTACATTGCTAATGCGACGTCTCTGTCATTACAACCTTAAGTCGATGTTGGACGAATTATTCAACATTTAGTCAACAAACACACTATTAATGCGACGTCCCCACAACTTTAAAATTTATCTAGGCGGGGAATGAATGCAATTTCTTAAGATGTACTGGTAAGATTAAAATACAAATTAATATTTAAATCGTTTTATTACATTATCACAATATTGACAAATTGACATTTTGTACATATTTCATTTTAGATTTTACGGTCACTCTCACAATTAGTTTCTTTGATTTGAATGCAGACACCCAATACCTTGCTTTCAACTGCTTCTAAACATTTGTCTGCAATATCAGTTTTAACACTCTTTTTACAATAAAAACAATATGCCACTTCTTTCGAGTGAACATGATATCTAGCTATATAACTTTGGTTAAACAATCCAAATGCTGCATATCTTGCCGAAGGCAGACATTCGTTACAAACTGTCGACGATTTATCAGAAGCAACTAACACATTAATAACCTGACACTTTTCTTTAACACATTCTACGCCTCTCTTCAATGATTCATAGAGCGCTGCTACTTCCAAAAATATGTTCCTATGCACAGCATGGTTTTCACTTACATAATACGGAAACCTTTGTAAATGACTTTCTTTAAATTTTTTCCATTCTATCATAGACTTTCCATGAAACATATTACTGCTAGAGAACTTTTCTGCTTCACGTGTATGACTATACTAAATAATAAAGAAATAAAATTTGATTGCCTATATTCAAAGTGTCCTTGAGAGGAGTGTTGACCTTGAGAGGAGTAAGTGACCTTGAGAAGAGTGTCGGCCTTGTAAGGAGTGGTGACCTCGACAGGAGGAGGAGGAGGAGTGCTGTAGAACCCACTATTATTACCTACTGTCGGGGTGTGGTCGGGGCGTGGTCGGGGTGTGGTCGGGGTGTGGTCGGGGGTGGTCGAGGTGTGGTCGCGTATTGGGCTCCGCCCAAGTGGGCGGGTGGGTCTCCGTCCCAAAAGGAGCGGGTCTACGCCCCACGGGGTGGGGCTTTGCCCAAAACGGGGCGGGGCGGGGCTCCGCCCCGACCCCACCCAATGACGTCACTGTGACGTCACTCCGGCGCTTCGCGCCGGCGCCAAGTGGAGGAAGTGGAGGTTCCAGAACGAACCTTCTATACCTACTCTCGTCATGTCGATTGGTAACCGCTGTCGATTGGTAATCTCTCTGCCGGTCAACATCATGGATGGAGTGTAGCCGGTAGTTTCATCCTGAGAGCTTCTGTAAGCTAGGAGGAACAGATGTATCAGCTTGTCCCAGGTTCTCTGATTCTCGTCGACAAACATAGCAAGATACTGATTGATGGTCCTGTTATGCCGTTCTACCATGCCGTCTGATTGAGGGTGAAGTAGCGTTGTTCTTGTTTTCTTTATGCCTAGCAAGTCCATTAGGCTCTTCCAGACCTCTGATTAGAAATTCCGGCCCTGGTCGGTGTGAATCTCCAAGGGTACGCCATGCCGTGATATGACATTTTCCATCAGGGCATCTGCTACGGTCGTGGCCTCTTGGTTGGGGATCGGCGCAACTTCAGGCCATTTCGAGAAGTAGTCCATCGCCACCATTATGTATCTGTTCCCAGACTCTGTGATTGAAAAAGGTCCTGCGATGTCTACGGCAACTCTCTCCCACAATGTACCTGAGATGTACTGCATCATTTTTCCTCTGGATCGGGTCTTTGGTCCTTTCTTTGAAGCACATTGGTCACACCTTTTGCACCATTCTTCCACGCTTCTTCGGCAGTTTATCCAATATAAGCGGTCTCTGACTCTGGCAAGAGTCCTGTTGACCCCAAAGTGGCCTCCACTCCTACTATTGTGTAACTCCTGAAGAACACTGTCTATGCACTCACTTGGCACAACGGTCTAGTATATACAGTCTCTACCATCGGCAGTTTCCCATTTTCTAGTGATCAAGTCATTCTTTAGACACAATGAGTCCCATTGTAGCCAGTAGCCTTTAACCTCTGCTCCAAGCCGGGACACATCGTACCACTCAGGTCTTTGCCCCTTTTCGAGCCATTCTCTAATATTTTTTAAGTCTAGATCTGTCTTCTGTGCGTCTCTGATGTATTCAAGATTTACGTCTAGATCGGTGTTATTCTCCTGTTCCGTCACCAGTTGTTTGATCTGATGAGTTACATTGTCGATCTCTTCTCTTGTCTCTCACAAAATTTACATTCATGCACGGAACATGGTCTTCTTGACAGGCTGTCTGCATTGGCGTGACTTCTTCCTCTTCGATGTTCAATCCGGAAGTCGTAGCTCCGCAGTTTCTCTATCCATCGTGCTATCTGTCCTTCGGGATTTCTAAAGTTCAGAAGCCATTGCAGAGCAGAGTGATCCGACCTCACGCGGAATGTTCTTCCGTACAGGAAGCTGTGGAAATGTTCGATGGATCTGACAACTGCTAGCAGTTCTTTCCGGGTTACACAGTAAATACTTTCTGCTTTTCCAAACGTTTTGCTGAAGTAGCCTATCACAACTTCTTCTCCGGCTTGGAGCTGTGAGAGTACTGCCCCAATGCCATACTGGGAAGCATCAGTGTCCAGTATGAACAGTCCTTCGTCCTGAGGATAAGCCAGTATAGGAGCAGTGAGAAGACTATGTTTGAGCTCTCTAAAAGACTCTTGGCAATCTGGTGACCAGATGAACTCGGCCTTATTTTCAGTCAGGCTATGCAGAGGTTTCGCAATGCTGCTGAAGTACTTCACAAAGCGTCGGTAGTAGCTGCAAAGTCCCAGAAAACTTCTGACCTCATGTTTGTTCTTCGGCACAGGCCAGTCTCTTACTGCCTTTATTTTCTCTGGATCTATCCCTTTCTCAGAAACGACATGTCCGAGGAAACTCACTTTCTTCTGGAAGAGGACGCATTTCTTGCGATTGAGTTGCAGATAGGCACCTCTCAGCCTGGAGAAAACTTGCTTCAGATTCGACAGGTGTTCATCGAATCACCATGACATCGTCGAGATACACCAGGCATGTTTCCCATGTCAGTCCTCTCAGCACTAACTCCATTAGTCGCTCGAAGGTGGCAGGAGCATTACACAATCCGAATGGCATGACCTTGAATTGGAACAACCCATTCCCGGTTGAAAAAGCAGTCTTCTCCTTATCGTCTTTATGGAGTTCTACTTGCCAGTAGCCACTTTTCAGGTCTAATGTAGAGAACCACTTTGATCCGGCTAAAGTGTTCAGTGTCGTCGATCCGGGGCAGGGGATAACTGTCTTTCTTGGTGACATCATTCAGCTTCCTATAGTCCACGCAAAATCTCATAGTGCCGTCTTTCTTGGTGACCAAAACTACTGGGGACGACCAAGGACTATTAGACTCCTCGATCACACCATCTTCCAGCATTTCGTTAACCATCGCCTTGATTTCTGATTGCTTGGCAAAAGGCAGTCTTCTCGGTGGCTGTCTAATTGGTCTTGCGTCACCAGTATTTATTCTGTGTTGCACTAGACTCGTACGACGTTATTTTATCTTGAGCGAAAATATCGACCTCCTCCAATATGAACTTCAGGGCCATTTCCATCTCCATGTCGCTCAATTGGCCCCATGAATTCTTGAACCGTTCTACTATTTCTACTGGCAGTCTTCTATCTAATGCAGTAGGTGTCACGTTTTTGGACGTCACTCGGTCAATGGGTTCGCAAGTGGCGATAACTTCACCTCTCTTCAATGTGACCCTCTTAGTTTGTACGTTAGCCACTCTTATGGGTATTGTCCTCTTCGGGTCTACTAAGCATCGTGCGACGAGGGCACCATCATGTCTATCTTTTAGGGGCTCCGCTATTAGAGCAGTCATACCATCAAGTTTCTTCTCTAGCCTGGCTCTGACAATCTTCTCACTGTTACCAGGAATCCGTGTATCTTCGTCGACAATAAGTCTCACCCTGAGATTAGCTTCACCTGCTGTTGGAGATAAATACAACTCTTCGTTACCGATTCTCAAGATCTTATTCTGTAAGTCTACTGAAAGGACATCGAACTCTTCCATTAAATCCAAGCCCAGAATAAATTCGTCGACGATTTCTGCGACGACAGCCTTTACCTGCAGCTCAGTACTGCCCAGCTTAATGTAAACAATGGCCTCTCCTTGCACGGGTATCCTATCTCCTTTCGCTGTCTCCAACACAGGCTGTTTGTTGGTCGTGAGTGCCGACATATTTGGCAACATGTCTGGGCGTACAACGGATCTAGTCGCGTCAGTATTGATGGTGAAGCTGCATCGTCTTCCGCCTAGGCTGCCAGGTATAACGAGGCTCTCGCGGAAGCGTCGGATAGTGGAGACCTTGACTTTGGGGCCTTGGGACTCGCGCGCCAGCTGTCGCCTTCTTACACTGGCGTCAGGTCGTTTCCCTGACGGCGCTCACTGTTGGTATATTCTTGTCTTCTGCGAGCCACCTGTTGGGTTTGTGAGCACTGCCTACTTATGGGTCCTTTCCTACCACACTTGTAGCATTCTATGTCTGACCAATCTGCTTTCGTCCTACGTGCCCCAACCGGTACAGTGAGCTTGCTTATGGCTTCTTTTATCAACTTCATTTCTTGCCTTAGTTCCGCTGTCGTGTCTGCAAAGTCCACTATCTCCTTCACTTCGCGCAGCCTGTTGCGGCGAGGTTGAGATGCATTCTTCGCTGCTTCAAATTCCAAGCCATAAATTACACAGTCTGTAAGTGTTTTGAACCTTCCGAGCCTTAAAGCTTGTTGCATTTCATTGTCAAGTACCCCATCGATGAAGGTCTGGACGGTGATCTGGTTGACAAATTCATCTGGGGCTTGGGGATATGCCAGTCGCACAAGTTTCTCCACTTCGGCACTAAATTCTTGCAGAGTCTCATTTGGCTTCTGGGCCCTTGTCTTTAGTTGTGTCTGGTAGACCTGGCTCATGTACTTGTTACCATATCTCAAATCTAGGGCCTGTATCACTGTTAAGTAGTTTTGCTGTTTCGACTCCGGGATGTTCTGGAGGATTTCTAGGGCTTTACCTCGAAGCGAGAGAATTAGAGCAGTTGCTGCCTGTTGTTCGCTCCACCCATTGCTGAGAGCTGCCGCCTCAAACTGCCTCCTGTAGATGGGCCACGATGTTTCTCCGTCAAAAGTCGGCGGCTTCAAGGTTCCATGATGCTGCTGCACGACTGGCATATCTTCTTCCGGACGATTTTAAACTGGGGACATTCCAGTAACTCCTCTTGGTTGAGTTCTATCAGTCTGGCCCATCACCTGTTCTGTCAGTTCTCTATGTCTCATTTCTGTGCCTTTCATAATCATCTTCATTTGTTCTTTCAACCCTTCCACTTCTTCCCATTGTTTATTCAAATCCTCTGTTACATTTTCTACTTTCCTGTCCATATTTTCTACTTTCCTGTCCACATTTTCTACTTTCCTGTCCACATTTTCTATTTGTTCGTTGATCTGTTCAATTTCTTCTTTTACATCGACTCTCATATTGTGGAACATACTTCGGAGGTCTTCTTTATCTTCTTGTCGTCGTTGTGCGTCTTCTTCTCGTTGCTTCTTGAGTTCTTCTTTGTCTCCTTCGCGTTGTTTTTTCAGTAAGTCCATCAACTCTTTGATTTCAGCCATCTCGTCGTAGTCAGTCGATCTAGTGTTTACCATTTACAGCTAGCTTAGTTGTACACTTCTTCACTCACTTATCCCACACTTCTGACACCAAATTGTTCGTTTTCTCCGGGTTCTGGATAAGTGAGACTTTTAATTTTAACAAAACAACTTTATTTACTCTCTAAATATGGATACAATAAAAGTTCTAGAATGTTCCTCTCACCAAACACTTAATTTACTGTCTAAATATGGATACAATAAAAGTTCTAGAATGTCTCTCTCACAAAACACTTAGTTTATCTGGCCTTACAATCACTAATCTGCACACAAGTTATTATACTGGCACTACAGTAGTTACTCTTTAATACTTCGCACTGGTTACTGCTCCTTCAAGTCACTTCAACATTCTCTAACTGAACTGTACTGTCTCTCTGGCTGGCTTGCTTTTGCCTTTATATAGTCACCTTGTTCTCGAGCGTTCCATTCCAGAATGTTCCAGGACCTTCTTTTACTAGAAGGTTCTGTGAATACAGATCGGTCCCGTGTGTATACAGGGGGATGTATATACAGGATGATCCAAATGTGGTCATCACTCCTATGTTACACAAGAGGTGTTTATCGTACTATAAGATCTCTCTGCGTATACAGGGTGTAAGGGTTCTCTGCGTATACAGGGTGTTCGGAATGCGCAGACCTCAGTTATCTGTTCCGACGTGGTACAAGTTGGTAACTTCGTTATTTCTGGTCCTAGAGGGTTGAAACTTCGCCTGAGGGGGGTCACCCCAGGCAACCCCAGGGGGAGGCGGTGTTGCCAGATTGTGTAAAAATTCCCAGATGTTGGGGAAGTTCTGGATATGTGGCAACACCGCACCTACATCTATTGAAGTGTTTTGTAACACTATATATATATATATATATATATATATATATATATATATATATATATATATATATATATATATATATATATATATATATATATATATATATATACATATATATAGTGAACGTTATTGAAAGTGGACGTGTGTTGATTCGTGTCCATCTAAAAGTCGAAATTACTGTGGTTTCCGCACAACAGAAAATAACAGATATAAACCTTACAGACACGATTGATTAGGGTGAGTGTGATCTGATAGCTTCTATACATAAATTGTTCTCTATAAAATAGAAAAAGAACATTAAAGAAAAATCCTACGGATAATAAAAATTATAAAGTATATGAGAAATGAACCCAAGTCAATTATCATCAACAGAAAAAAGCTTATCAAATGAAGAATTGTATCGAAAACTGTCTGCTTTAATCAATGCTAAAACCAATGAACTGAGGAGTGAAATTGATACATTAAAGAATGTTGTAGATAAACAGAATACTTCCTACACTGAATTAAGAAATCGAGTAACTTCACTTGAGAGAAAACTACGTAAAAATAACTTTGTTATTTTTGGTCTTAACGTGTCAGAAAATCAACCTTTGGTTGCAACTGTTACTGAAAGATTGCAACAACTGTTGGAAATAGAGGTAAAAGAGGGACACATAGATAACATTTACAGGCTCAAAAATAGGGACATAATTGTGGTGGAATTGATCTCGTATATGAAAAAACAGGAAATTTTTTCAAGCTTAAAAAAATTGAAAGGGACAAGCATTGGCATAGCACATGATTTGTGTCCGGAAAACCGGAGAGAGCGCAAAATTCTTTACAATAGCCTAAAAGAGGCCCGTAATAAAAATCAACAGGCCTATATAAGATGAAACAAGCTCTGGATTGGAGGCTGCGCTTACACGGCCAAACAACTTGAAGGTGGAGATTGTGAAACTGACCTAGATTCCGTAACAATAGGTGAGGATGAAATTGCGATAAGAGCAAGTAGTGAACCGAATACACCAATTAGACCAACCCTACTTGAAGACTTGGGATTAACAGTAGAAGATAAGAGTGTAGAAGAAAGTCAAGTAGAAGCCATTATATGGTCCAAGAAGACGGATGCAGGTCAACAAAAAGTGGGAACATCTGTGACCCCTGTCAACAGGGGGGTCAAATACGACACGCAGCCCAGGATAGACGCAGAAAAATTGACCAGGCAGAAAAGGATCCCATCGAGCAGTGGCGAGGATCGCAACCTGAGAAATAAGGCTAGAAATAAATAGACTGAATTGTGCTAAAATCATACATATTTTGTATATGTGTAAGTACATGTATGTGTGTATATGTTTGTATATGTGTATGTACTCCTTTGAGTTTTTCGTTTTATATTTTATCTATGCAAAGTTTTTAATCTGCGTTTAATTCGCTTGTTTTTAGGATTTACAGTTTTCATATGTACGTGTGTATATTTATTTGGCAATGGACCAGTATATTCGCGATTTTCAGCTTCCGGTTTGCAATACTAGGCTGTTGTACGACCATGTTCAATGCAAAAATTTCTTTAGAGCAAACAGCTTAAAATTGTTCCATAATAACATAAGAAGCATTTGTAAAAATGTGGAGGAATTGCAGGTAGTGTTGTCTCAAATGTCTGTTAGTTTTGATGTGATCGTTCTGACTGAGACTTGGCAGGTCGATTGTGCAAGCATCTTCAAGATGGAGGGATATGACATTCTATATAGCGGAGGGGTGTACAATAGGTGTGATGGTGTCTTGGTATACATAAAAAGTACAATTAAATATTCGCATAATATAATTTCTTTAGCAGAGTGTCGAGCTGTTGAAATATCACTTCAAATGGGTAGTGAACACGTTACTATTACTGCTATCTATAGATCGCCAGCCATGTGTTTAGCCTCCTTTAATCAAGGTTTAGAGATTTATCTAGCTGAAAGTCGAAGGCTTAATAAAGACCATCACATCATGGTTGGAGACTTAAATATTGATATCCTCTCTGAAAACGAGTCCAGCAGTCAGGAATACCTTAATATACTTGCTGAGCACGGGTTTGTTAATGCTGTAGACACACACACGAGAGTCCAGAACAACACTGCCTCTTGCATTGACCACCTCTTTGTGAGTTCCAAGTTGCAGTGCGATTTTTTGGGCGCGGTCTACCACACTTCTATCACTGACCATTTTTCTGTACTATTGGATCCCCCAGTGAACTCTGAGAGGGAAATTAAAGTCAATAAATTAGGGGTAAAATGTTACATAAATTATGATAGGGCACGCAGGGAACTAGAGCGTACAGATTGGGATAACATTTGTGGCTCGGAAAGTTTGAACATTGCTGCGGAAAACTTTGTGGAGTATCTTAAGTCAGTGCTGGGAAGGTGTACTGTTAGGGTAAAAATAAAGAACAAGAATAGACCCAGGAAATCATGGATAACAGAGGGTATAATTAAGTCGATAAACACAAAAAATCGATTATACCGAACAATGATGCAGAGCCCTGGTGATGAGGATAAGAGACTGCAGTTTGCGCGATATAGAAATAGGCTAAATGAAATAATCAAGTGCGCAAAAGCAAACTTTGTCAAAAAACAAATATGCCTCCACCCCAATTCACCTAAAAAAACTTTGGGAGGCGGTAAATCGGCTAACTAAGGAAGAGAGAAAGGATCCTGCAGGAAGCATTCAACTAGGGGGTGATAACTCATTAAATAACTCCAACCCGGGGGAAATAGCCAACGCATTCAATAAATATTTTTCATCCGTTGGGAGAGCACTGGCACAAAAAATACCGTCTTCGGGGGCCAGTCTTAGGGTAGATATGAAGCCATACAGCATTTTTCTAACACCTACATGTGAGTCCGAAGTTATTGATTGCATAATGGGTATGAAGGTAAAAAAAAGCTCCTGGGTTGGACTCGATCACTGTGGAGAACTTGAAGGAACTCGTATATGTTGTTGCAGTCCCGCTGACTATCCTAATCAACAGATGCATAGAACTTGGTATCTTCCCAGACATTCTAAGGAAGACAGTAATAAAACCATTGTTTAAAGGAGGAAACAGGGACGAAATGCCAAATTATAGGCCGATATCCTTATTATCGAATGTGGCCAAGGTTTTCGAAAAAATTATTTGTCAGAAAATAACAAGCTATTTAAAGAAGCATAACATTTTATCAGAATCGCAGTTTGGCTTCAGAGAGGGTCTGTCAACACAGAATGCGTTAAATACCCTAACTACAGGAATTTATTCTGCCCTTGATAAGCATAGACAAAGTATTTGCATCTTTCTAGACGTCGAAAAGGCATTCGACGCTGTTGATCACAGGATTCTTCTCAGAAAACTGGAGGGTATCGGTTTTAGGGGTGTTCCGCTGCTTTTGATTGGGGATTATTTGCGGTCTAGAAGGCAGTGCACAAGGATTGACGGCAGATGCAGCGATTTTGAGGTGGTTGAATTTGGCGTTCCTCCGGGTACAGTCCTGGGTCCGTTGTTATTTAGTTTGTATATCAATGATATATTTGATGTGCAGACAGCTGGTAAAGTCATTGGTTTTGCAGATGATACTGCAATTCTATATGAAGATTGTTCTTGGCAACGGCTAAAGACCATAATTGAAGAAGATTTTGTGAATATTAAGGGGTGGTTTGATGCCAGTGGGTTAACTATTAACACAAAGAAGACGAAGTATGTTGCATTTGCCTCCTATAGGTCACACCTGCCGTCATTTAATACACTGCAAATGGTTTGTAACAACCAATGTATCCAAATTGAGGCGGCACCAAAAGTTAGGTATTTGGGAATCATCATAGATCAACATCTGCGTTGGGATGAGCATGTTGGTGTGGTTGTTAAAAAGTTGAGGAACATTTTGTATAAGTTTAAATACCTAAAAACCTTTCTGACAACGGGGTGTCTTAGAATGGTCTATTCGGCATTGGTTGAACCCCTTCTTACATACGGGATTGTTGTTTGGGGTGCTGCGTTGAGTTGTCACCTGAAAAGGTTGGATATAATTCAACGTTGGTTCCTGAAACTAATTTATAATAAGTGCTACACTTACCCGTCTGAATCGTTGTACGCTGAAGCAGGAGCTAATGATATTAGGCAACTTTTTTCATTGGCTGTGTTGACGTACGTAAGAAAGTATGATCGCGTCTCTAGAATAGAGCATTCGTACATAACTAGGCTAAACGCAGCAGCGGCCGCTCAAACGAACAGAGCAATTAAGACTGTGGGCCAGCGTAGTTATACTTATATTGCACCGAGAATTTATAATACTCTTCCAGTCAGTATCAGAACTGCACCAACTTTATGTTCTTATGTGAGGATGGTGAAAGCATGGGTTTCGAAATCTAGACACATCATTCATGGTTTAGTACACAGATAGGTGTTGAGCAGGTCGTATGATATCTTTTGCGATGTTGTACCGCACAGTAATCATTTTTAAATATGCACACTTTTTACTTTTTATTATTATATACATTTGTGAGAGTGTACATTGTACATGTGAAAATGTGTGAGAGAATGTGTTTGTGTGATTGTGCTCGTGGGTGTTTTGGTTTTTGCGCCTGTGGGTGTGTGTGTGAGTGTTCTTGTGTTCATTACTTGGTTTTGTATTCTTTGCTTGGTTTAGATTTATCCACGCACAAGTCTCTGACTTTTGTGGATCTTTCCAAGATTTATTATGTTCAGTAGATCTATGTATGTTATTGTTATTGAACTGTATTTTGAAAAATAAATCTATATTATATTATATATATATATATATATATATATATATATATATATATATATATATATATATATATATATATATATATATATATATATATATATATATATAATAGAAATATATAAATTTTAGCGGACCTTGGTTTTGGGTCCCAGGGGCCCAAATTCGCGGTCATCTGAAAAAAAAGTGTTCAAAAGCTTTTTATCGTGACCTCTCTATTAGCGAATTTATCTTAATGAAAATGCGCTAAATATAAAAATATTAATTTAACACCGTTTTAAAGCCTAATGAGAACACGTATTTGGTTAGTAAAAATACTCATAAATATCAACTGCACCAAATCTGTACTCGTTTTAAGTTGATACCTGGCATAAATAAAAAGTAAAAGGATATCCATATCTAAAACTTGGTTATCCGTTTAGATTTTCGTAATGTTGATTAGTGTAGTAATTTATATGCGTCTTACATGAATTCACCGTAAAGCACATCGTAAACAACAATTATCTTTATGGCATTTTTAGAATAAGTTTGTAAATACAACTGAATAATACTAGTTGTTTTAAAAATTAATTTAAAGTGGATTGAGCTGATAAATAAATGAATCGTCGGTAAGTCACATTGATACCATCTGTTGGAATCTATTTCTGAAAACGATCTACATAAAGTTGCTTCTACGGGTGGTTTTTGTTTATTTGTTTGTTTATTTATCCAGAAAAAAATTACAAGGTAAAGCAAAAATCACATATAGGCAAACAGAGTCACCTGTACATAGGTCAGCCCACAGAGAAAAATCCTATAGAGGTAAACATGTTACCTCTATATAGGCTGGTTACTTAACAAAAAATTACTAACCTATAATTTCGTATAATACCACTTTAAATGACAACGCCCTTCATATTCCTCCCCGCGAGCGGACGTGCAATCCTAAGAAGAGTTAGTAGAAAAATGCCAAGCCGCGCGCGTTGATCTTTACCAACGAAGTTATTTGTTATTTTAGAATTGGTGTTAATTGATTGTGATTTACGCTTTAGTCAGTTGTTAATCAATGTGTTTTGAGTTATATAAGTAGTAAAGTAGTGTGTTAAACACTGCGTGTGTTATTGGAACAAAACCAGCCTCACTCGCGCAACAGGTGCTGTTTCATTTTCACCTGCTTTCTATCGACTGTAGTTATCGCGTACTGACCTGACGCTCATCTTTTTCTACACGCCCCTTCGTGTAGCATTCGAACCGCCTGTAATATCCTTTAATACACACCTAAAAAAACTGAAATACATTACCCCCATACAGAAAACTCACTCAAAAGTTATAAGTGCCGCAGTGAAATACTAAAATAGAATGAATCAACTGATTATATATTTTTTTAATCTCCTCTTAATAATATATTTACCTATATGTATTTAGCCATCTTCAAGCTATTTGTCAACTTATTAAAAAACCTTAATAGCGACAATGTAGCTATTTTCATGGCTTATAGTTAAATTAATATTTGACATTTATATAAAAAGCCCATACAGGCAAAACTTGTCTCCTGTACATAGGTTAGCTTACAGAATAAAATCTTTAAGGAGATAAACAGATTACTTGCACATAGGCTGACTTACTTAAAAAAAAACTAATCAAAAATTTGATATACTACCTAGAAAACTGAAATACATATCCCCATACAGAAAACTCACTCAAAAGTAATAAGTGCCGCAATTATTGGCTTGTTTTTCTCCAAGTTCTTGTATATAATATTTGAGATACACTCCAGGACATGGGTAGTTTTTTACTTTTAACAAAGCCAAATTATTTTTCAGATATTATGTCACATTGCTCAAGAAAGAGGTACAGTCTATTGAAAATTATCTTTTTCAACATTTTGGCAAGGTTTGATATGAGAGATATTGGCCTGTAGTTGGAAATACCGGGGATAACTCTCGCAATTTTTAGAGCACTTGACCATGTGGAGCTCTCAATACACAGATTATTTTGAGTGGATACATTTATTAGCAAATTTTTATAGACAATTTTCGCAGTAGAGCTGCTATTAATTTAATTTGTCCTCTATAAATCCAGGGCTGTTGTCGCAGCCCTATATTTACGTTTTGTCCAATAGACGATCTTATAAGCACGCTCATAGCTGCTTTTGAGTATTTTTATTACTTCGTGCTGTTTTTTCTTCCCCTTATTTCTTCCATCAGTCGCCATAAGCGTTTTTATTTACAGGCTTTTCTGTTGGTTTAGTAGCCAAAGTGGCTGTGGTCAGATTTTTATGTGCTTCTCCCCAGTTCTTGAGAATATGTTGCTATTTGACTTAGGTTTCTTCTCTCTAGGCTCCTTAGTCCCCTTCTTTGTTTTGGAAGCGCTTGCCCCGTCACGACAGACCCCCCCCCCACCTGTAAAGGCCTTCAGCGACCTCTACGTGAGGGGCACACGACCGGACTCGAATACTTTTTTACAGTTTTTTTCTCTGGTTTCTCACTGGTTTCCCACGAGAATCCGGGAATATAAATCTCACCCGCACCAGAGCCCCGCATGACGCAGGAGGACAAGTGAATGGCGTAAGTGCGTCAGGTGCTCCGGAGTTCGTACAGTAGTGATTACCCTTAACCATGCAATCCTGATGCAAATCCCTGATTTGGGAATGTTTATTGTGGTTCACTTACACTTGGCCGACCAATAAGCAACCTCTTCCTCTACAAACACCGAGTTTCTGAGCACGGTGTATACCAGGCAGGTTTCAAAAAGGGCCTTTTGCGCCGCTGCACCCAGAAACCTCGGCAAAAGCTGCTAGTCGTCCATGGCCACAGGAGAATACCGATTATTCCTCCACGCTGTGCTTCCTGGTACTTTGGCAGCGATGAAGAAAGGAGTTCTGAAAGGACTAAGTTAATGTGGATAACTTAGATAAATAAACAAATTGATTTACAATATTTTAGTTTATGTATAACTGCAGTTTCGCTGAAGTTCTCAGTTTTGTCAAATACAGAATGAAAGTAAGATCTGCAACGGTTATGTTTTATTAATTACCGTAACTCCCTTACTGACATAACGAGAACCTAAAAGGAAGCTTAAATAAGAATAGGTGACTTTATTTTTGAAGAGCAATTCAAGTTTTGGATTTGAAGAGATTTATTGAAAATTCGCTATTCCCTTTATATACGTTAAATTAAAATATAAACAGACGGAATATTTGCCTTAAGGAAAAAGATCGTTATTTATTACAAATTCATACTAAGATGTTTGTAAAGTGAAAATCAAGAAGCAGGAGAATATCGGTGCAGAGATAAATATTTACTCCACAATGACGTAATAACAAAGATGCCGAAAGTCATAAAGTTTAAAATTTATGGGACAAGTTTGACAACTTAAAGATAGCGCTATCGTTAGGCAATAAAGTATATTTGACAAATACTGGCCGCAATAACCGTTGGGACTGCGAGGCCTCGACAGTGTCCGTGCAGGAACTGGCGCTAAACACATGCATCTCTCTATCCCTCTCATACACATGGAGGTAGATGGGTATCATCGAACTGGCGTCGACGCAGGGAACAAACCCCAACCGGCTACTTAAGCGCCTGCAATGCCAGGATCGAGGCGGTCTACCGACAGACATTACTGACGCAAGATCTGCGCTACCTCCCGCGTTCAGTGGAGGAGAGTTTTTCTATCAGGCAAGGTGGTAAAAACGTGACTTCCGCAAGGTAAATAAACGCCTAGTGTAATTATCGTGCAAGTGCTGCAAATAGTTTCGCTTTGGTTTAGTTTTGTAACATCTAGTTTTAAAGAAAAACGGATTGAATAGTGAGTCTTTGAGGAGCCTCTGAATACAGTGACAAGTGGTTGACGGCATTTTTAAGTGAACACTTTCAAGTAAACAGTTTCGAGTTTTAACTTTCAGTCTCAGTTTCAAGTTTGCCTTTATGTCCGATTTTTCCGTATACGTTCAAACATACCTTTATCTCAGTATTTGCCGTTAAACTACAGTTTTGCCTTTCCTATTCAAGTACATCAAGTTTCAACCCCAAAGTCTACCTAGCCTCTTAATTGTACATTGCACCTACACTGTCTTCCTGTCTTCACACCTGCAAGCCATTTCTGCCAGTTGCTGACTCCTCTCCTGGGGAAATTAAGCGCCTATGGTAAGCGCTAAATATCGATGTTACCTTGCGCAGTTTCCACATTACGTCTGCAGGCAAATTAATACCTATGGGACCTCAGGTGTAAGTCCAGACCAGCTGGTGAATCTTTGGAAGTGCGAACGCACTACACGTGAGTCATTTACAACTTTTTGAGTGTTTTTTAAGACTAGACAAACATAAACTTTCCTACATTATTTCAATTTCTCATTGAATTTCTCATTAACTTGCAACATAAATTTTAACTCAGTCATAATTAAAATCTTAGTCAGTGAGATTGTCCGATATATATATATATATATATATATATATATATATATATATATATATATATATATATATATATATATATATATATATATATATATATATGTATTTTATTTTGGTATCTGGTCAAATAAGTAAATTAACAATATTACTGCTATATTTAGTTGTTTAACACTTTGCCCACAAATTTATCAAACTTTCAAATGTTTTAGAGTACACAAAAGTAGCTTGCAACCTTTCATTTAAACAATAGTAAACAATTACTTAATTTTGCAATATCTGAACTTCTCTCACAAACTTTTAAGAAAACAAAACATTCTCTGGTCAGAAAAATAAATTAGAAATTTACCTAACAAATTAAAATTGAGACCATTGGTAGATTTAATAGAAAAACCTTTACTCTTACATTTGATATTTCTTTGACTTCTTTGTAATGTACAAGACATATTTGATTTACTAGGAGTCTTGATTTAAATAATTTTCATTATGAATTTATGTCATTACATTTAAATATTTGTGTTTATAATATCTCTTTTAATTGAATAACAAATTCCTCATTTAACCTTTCTCAATTCTGGTGGTGCTATAGCTGGAAATTCTTCATATCTATTATCTAGATCTCTTCAAACTAACCAGCTAACGTAGTGCCGGTGTTTTGACTCGAAGATCCATTAATCTAGGACTTTGGGCAGAATAAGATTAAAGCTGAGTAAGTATTTGATTATCTTTTCATCTTCAAGCCAAACAGTGCGTTCTTTATCTTACAAAATAATAAATCTGAGCGATAAGTGCAAATAGGTTAGAGTTTTAAAGGTGATGATGACCTCACTATTGGCCGGATTTAGATCCAGTTGAAATCTGTCACGAGATATCAATCGCGGACAACCATCAAATAAATACACTTGAGTTTTTAGGCTTAAATTAGCACAGTTTTTAAAAGTTCCAGATATATACTCCGTGTTGAGTGAACATTTCTGTCTTCTCAACTAAACGGTATCGTGCCGAAATCGCCTCGGAACATTATAAAGAAAGATTTCTGAAATTTAGATACCAAAAAGTCAGAATTCATAACTATCAAATCAATTAAAAATAAACAAAAATCACATGACATTGTATTCACAAATGCGGACAAAGGTAATACAATTATAGCTCTCACAAAATATGTATATGAACAAAAACAAAACAATTTTTGACCACAGAAAATTATTAAAATCTTAACACGGACCCCACCAATAAATTTCAGAGGCTAATCAAGACTGCCTGTAACAAAGCAAAATCAATCATATCAGACAGAGATAAACATAAAATAATTCAGTCTGATCCTCAACCACTGCAATTATACTCATTGACATAAAAAATGTTACCCTATTAGACCTGTAGTATCGTATTTGACAGCCCCCGCACACAAACTTTCCCATTTTCTTATTAACACTATTCAAAGTTATTGCAAAGTATGTTCAGAATTTTCTATTAAGAACACATACGAATTAATTCAGAGAATTAAAGATTTTGAGTTACCAGATAACGCGAGATTAATTTCATTTGATGTGAAAAATTTATTTCCCAGTATTCCTCAAGATTTTTTTTTAATGAAAATTACTAATATTAAAAATCATCTTTGTGGGATCTCTATCAGATGTTTTTTAAATATCATTAACACTGAAATTTTCGTGACAGAAAGCGCTGACTTTTTAAGATACTTATTTAGAATGATTTGTAGGGTTCGTCAATTTTGTTTCAACGTGTAACATAACTAATACATTTTTCCGCAGAACCTAAAAATATAAAAATGTGCATGATGTTTCATTTAAAATGACAAAGTTGGTGGGCATTTCCTGTAAAACCGGAAGCGTCCGGAAAACAAAAACATTTTAAAATAGACTTCCATGGGAAACTTATCTATACAAAATTTTGTTATTATGTTCCTAATATTTAAGAAAATGCAGATAGTTTGACGTCGTCGTGACACACCCTGTATACATTTAAAAACAAATAGTATAGTACAACTCTACTTATCGAGTAACAATCAATTTAACGACAGACTAGGTGGCGAGTTCACTGGAAGAGTAGCCTGCAAAGTTCGAAATATGAGGTCGTGGGTTGGAATCCCGTATTTAGACAGTCGACATTTTTCACTCGATTGTGGAAAAGCTAAAAAATTATGGTTGGTGTCTTGTGTCTATATGCATGTGTAAGCTCTCCCTCACAAGTCAGGGTGCGGAATTTGTCTACTGTGTTATTATTATCTGTTGTTGAGTACCGTCCCTTAAAACAGAAACATTTATATAACAAGCTATTTTGTTTCAGCTTCAGTCAACGTCTTATAATTGACTTCTGTGGCAAAAATAGTCACAGAATAGTGTGGGTAATGTATTATACCAATATCAACACCTATAAATCAAACGTCAACGTAGATAAACCCACACCCTTAATTTGTCAGTCTCGGTGGAGAGCATTTATACAAAACTTTACTGAACCTTTCTACGTTATGTTTGAAAATACAGTGCTGCTAAAAAACTTACGGAATATGATTTTTAAAGTAATAAAAATTTCGACTCTTCATAGAACATCCTAAACATTAACATATCTCATCATTGGAAAGTAACTAATTGTCATGGCCTTAGCACACCACATTATGTGCTTTATATAATTGCCACTTGAAAAGCATATTAAAACAAACCTTAAAAAATAAGTGGATCCATTTCTGTTACATTTTTTAATACAATTTTTACAGAAACAGAATTTTTTCTCACATGAATTGTCATTTGATCTGAACTAGTTATGGAGGCACTATATCTAGACAAAGCGCGGACGGGAATTATTATTATAATTATTATAATTTTTTTAGCTTATATCGTAGAAAAAATTCGCATATGATGAGATCACAGCCTTGCATTTTCGAAAAAGTTTTTCAAATGAACGTGAACCAGGATCTGTTATATGCACGCAAGCTCGCATGCACGAAGGCACGTACGCACACACACGCATATATATATATATATATATATATATATATATATATATATATATATACCTGGTGATTCATAAGTGGTGACCAAAAATGAAACCCCATATTCTTTGAACAATTTTAGAGAGGGTATGTCCTATAATTTTTTTTCCTATAATGCTTCGTTAAAAAGATACAGGGTGTTGAAGTCGAATTTCAAAAAATAAGACTTCCCAATTTTTTTAAAAGTAGCACATATATTTTGCTGAAACTTCACATGTGTAGGGTGTTATGGAAGGCGCGTATTCTACCATAACAAATAAATCGGCTAATCCAGCAGTGGCGCGCGTACCCACATGTCATTGGTTATCCATCAAGAAAAAAACGGGTACGCCAATGATATTTTTTCTTATTTTTTATTTTTTGAATCTTGATTTCATTCGTGAACGAAATGACTTTCTTGATAATTTTCTGTACGACGCTTATTTTACGAGTAAGCAATGAATCAGGTAAGTGTTTTAGAGCACAGTTCATGATTTCTAACCAGTCGTTGTTTGGTAGAAAATCGCAATGATACACTTTTATCAGGCTTATAGTAATTTATTTATTACAATAAATGTTCAAAAATGCCTCCATTGGCCTGAATACACGCACGACATCTTTTTGATATGGAAAATTTAATGTCTTGAGGATTCATTGTTGCTTGAATATGACGAAAAGCATTATTTATCAGTTGTTGTAGCTGCTCTGGTGTATTTATTTGTTGACTGTAGACCAGTCGCTTAAAACCACCCCAAAAATAGAAGTCAAGTGGGTTTAAGTCCGGTGATCTTGGTCCAGTTCTGCCAATCCATCTTTCATTATAATGTTCATGTAGCCATGTAACAACGTTTCGACTATGATGCGCTGGTGCATCGTCATGCTGGTACCACATTATACCTCTTGTTGCTAGTGGAATGTCATCTAGAATGTTTTCAACACGGTTTTCTAGGAGCGCTAAGTACGAAGATCCATTTAAACGTGGTGGTAGGACTTCCATGAACAGTGAGCCGTTAAAAATACCACACCATAAAATAATGGAAAATCTATGTTGAAATGTGCGAGTCCTTGTTGCATGTGGATTTTCCAATGACCAGACATGCTCATTATGAGAATTATAAATACCATTTCTTGTAAATGTTGATTCGTCACACCAGAAGATTAGATTAGGGAATAAGATATTTTGATTGTTCATTTCCAACATCTATTCACAAAAGACTCGTCGATGCATATTATCTCCAGGTAGAAGGCAATGAACATTCTGTCGATGATATGGATGTAAGGCTTCTCAATGTAAAGTTCTCTAAACAAAGCTTTGAGAATATTGTAACTGCGTGGCAATCCTCCGAGTACTTGTAGAAGGTTGATCCATCACTGCATCCACCACTCTCTCTTCGTCTTCAAGTTGATGTTGTCTTCTACCATTAGCTCTAGCGTCAGGACGTTGTCCAATACCGCACTGCCGAAGTCTTGAAAACGATCGAGAAAAAACCCTTGGTGTAGGTTGACGGCGAGTGGGAAACCTACGTTGATATTCCCTCTAGCTGCTTGCTAGAGCATTTCCATCAGCATATCCGTAGATAAAAATTATATCTGCATACTCTTCTGAGGTGTACTCCATTATAAGAAGTAAAAGAGTAGAAAATTTTGCAATTTTATAAAGTTTACCACTTACACCTATTCAAAATAATAACTTGTTAACGTAAACGTCAAGTGACACTTAATGACAACTTTGGCAAACCAGACTACTACTTACTTAAATACAACAAAGATAATCGTCGTACGAAAAAATATCAAGGCATTAAATTTTCCATATCAAAAAGATGACGTGCATGTATTCAGGCCAATGGAGGCATAAAAGTGTATCACTGCGATTTTCTACCAAACAACGACTGGTTAAAAATCATGAACTGTGCTCTAAAACACTTACCTGATTCATTGCTTACTCGTAAAATAAGCGTCGTACAGAAAATTATCAGGAGAGTCATTTTGTTCACGAATGAAAGTAAGATTCAAAAAATTAAAAAATAAGAATAAATATCATTGGCGTACCCGTTTTTTTCTTGAGGGATAACCAATGACATGTGGGTACGCGCGCCCCTGCTGGATTAGCCGATTCGATTGTTATGGTAGAATACGCGCCTTCCATAACAGCCTACACATACGAAGTTTCAGCAAAATATATGTACTACTTTTTAAAAAATTGGGAAATTTTATTTTTTGAAATTCAACTTCAACATCTTGTATCTTTTTAATGAAGCATTATAGGAAATTTTTTTATAGAACATACCCTCTCTAAAATTGTTCAGAGAACATGGGGTTTCATTTTTGGTCACAACTTATGAATCACCCTGTATATATATATATATATATATATATATATATATATATATATATATATATATATATATATATATATATGCGTGCGTGTGTGTGTGTGTGTAGGCGTGCGTGTTATATACCATATAAAACATATAACAATTTTAACGGACCTTGGTTTTGGGTTTTAGGGACCCAAATTCGCCCCCATCTAAAGACATTTTTTGAAAAGCTTTTCATCGTGACTTCTCTATTAGCCAATTTTTCTGAATGAAAATACGCTAAAACCATGTTCCTGAGTTCTATTTTCCGAATACGAAAGTTTACTTTAGCATAAGTGCGGTGCGGATCCAGAATTATCAAGAGGCTTTCTCACCGCTTTTTGTTTGGTTAAGGTTCAATGGGCTACCCTTGTTCTAATTTATCTGCCTAAATCCTCACAAATAAAACCCCAGCCTCTAGTTCAAACTTGTAGTGAGGAATTCACTACATTACTTGATCGCCATTCTTTATACGTTTTCCTATTTACAAGCAATATAGCTACATAAAAACCTTTGAAAGTGTAAATGTATCTCACAATATATTTTTAGCAAATATATATATATATATATATATATATATATATATATATATATATATATATATATATATATATATATATATATATATATATATATATATATATATATATAATTAGATAACTGCAAGTGGCTTGGATAAGTTCGTTAGGCAGGGGGAAATTTTGAGTTTTCTTCTGGAAAATGTTAGTAGTTTAAGAACTAACACAGTTATAGTAACCAAATTAGGTACGCAGGTTTATATTATAATAGTCTGGACGCAGCAAGTGCGTTATGGTAGCAAATTTTCATAGAAATGTTTTTAATTAGGAACATGTTTTTTTTAAGAACGATATAAAATTAAGTACAAGGTATATCATATTTTTTCATAATCACGTTATTGTACGAAAAGGTACAAAAATTACCGAAAATAAACTAACAATTTTCCCCAAAAAAACTACTCGGACTTTTTTTTTAATTTCAACAACACACCACGAGGGCTTACAGCCTAAATACTATCGTACCGTGGGTGTTGACAAGGATGAAAGAGGCAACTTGTTAATTCTGGACTTGCAGGTTTGGAGGTTCGGAGGAGAAGGAAAAACATGTAGCGCCAAGGAATTCCACAACTTGGAAGTCCTCGGGACAAAAGAGCGGGCATAACAACATGTTCTATGTCTGGTGACCTGGACAGTAAAAGGGTGCATTCGCTCTGTTCCCCTGGTAGATTTGTTGGGGGCAGCAGGTGGGGGAACTATGGAGGAAAGCTCCTCTAAGCAGTGCCTGTGCAGATATCTATAAAATAGAGAGAGAGAGAGAGATGTCATCAACGGCACGTCGGTGGGCAAGGGATGGCAGCCTTTGGGTGAGGGTAGGGTCACCGATGAGACGTATAGCTCTCTTTTGAATGGAGTCCAGGATAGCGAGTGTAGAAGCGGCAGCTTCACCCCAGATGTGGGAGGAGTATTCGAGGTTTGGCCTTATTTGTGAAGTATATAAGGTATAGAGATTAGTTAGTGAAAAGTATTTGCAAGCCCGGAAGAGGAAACCTAATTTCTTAGCAGCCGCTTCTGCAAATGATGTGACATGTTGGTGCCAATTAAGATTTCGATCCACAGAAATGCCAACAAGAGAAAAGGACTCATTACTTTGAATAACTTGGTTGTTCATTGTGATGGGTCTAGGGCTGATGTATCTCTTATGAGAAAGAAAGCAAGACTGAGATTTGGTGGGGTTGAATTGTACAAGATTTCTGCTTCCTCAGTCTAATATTTTTTGCAGATCCGCGGAGACATAACCCTCCATGAGTCTGCGATCCTCATCTAATTGGGCTAAAGAGATAGGCTTAGAATATTGTATATTTGAGTGGAGGGTGCTGTCATCCGCGTAATTGTGAACTGGGTTGGATGTGCTAGAGAGGAGGTCATTGATGTGGAGAAGAAACAAAGTAGGGGCTAAATCTGAACCTTAAGGAAATCCTGCATTAATTGGATACAGTTTAGAGGAACGGCCATCCACAACAACAGAAATGCTCCTGTTGGAGAGGAAATTTGCTGTTCAGGTACAAAGTTTTTGTGGTAGGCCATAGGCCGGAAGTTTATTAAGCAGCGCTGCGTGCCAGACCTGGTCGAATGCTTTGGATATGTCTAGAGCGACAATCTGGGATTCACCGTGTAGTTCCATAGACTTGTTTCAAGAATGGGTGACAAAAGAAAGGAGGTCGGCAGTCGATCTGCGCTGACGGAATCCATACTGCCTGTCGTGGATTAGACTGTGTTTTTCAAGAAATTTTAGTAATTCGGTGTTTATATACTTTTCCATCACTTTAGAGACGACTGAAAAAAGAGAAATAGGCCTGTAGTTACTAGGAAGCGCTTTGGATCCTTTCTTGGGGATGGGTTGTACTCGAGAACTTTTCCAGTTACTAGGGAATATGCCTTTATTGTAAGATATCTGAAGCAGACGAGTAAGGACAGGAGCAAGCTCTGGTGCGCATTTTTTGAGAACAATTGCTGGGATCACGTCAAGGCCAGAGGCTTTCCTGGTATTAAGAGAAGAGAGCATCTTTCGTACCTTTTTAGTTTTGAAAAGGATATCCGTCATTGGGCGACATTGGGGATTGTTGGTGGTTGAACATTTGGAGGTGGGCTGAGAGTAGAATTGCTGGCGAACAACGAAGCAAAAAGTTCAGCCTTGCCCAGAGCGGCAGAAACAATTTTTATCTCTTGAGACAAGAGGTGGGAACGTGCTTTTGCAAAAATTATTCCCAATAGATTTAGCAAGAGTCCAGAAGGGTTTGCCGCCGTTGGAGATTAAGAGACTTTGTTTTTGATGTGGTTATTAAACGTGTTTTTTGCATCAGAAAGAGTGCGGACATAGCGGTTTCTTGCGTCGTTAAATGCTTGACGGTTTTCTTGACTGAGATTTTGTAGAAGTGTTTTGTGAGCTTTGACCTTTTCAAGTCTGGCCTTGTCACAGGATTTAGAGAACCAGGGCTTTTGAGTGGCTGAAGAGGTTTTCTGTGTACGTGGAATAAATAACTCCATGCCGGCTTGGATAATTTCGGTGATGTTTTGTGCGATATCAGATATCAGAGGGGTCAGAAGCAGACAGACGCCCATGGAAATGAGGAAAAGTAATCCCGCATTTCGTCCCAGTTTGCGGAGTTGTAGTGCCAAACGATACATGGGTGTGATGACTGTGTGACCTCGGGTTGCATTGCGCAGGAAGCAGTGACCATGCCGTGGTCTGAGCGGCCAAGGGGGGCGGTGACTGATATCTTATAGCATTTAGGTTTTGTAGTAAGAAGGAGATCCAAGGGATTTGAGCTGTGTGTTGGGATACGGGGAAAGTAAGTAGGTTGCTGAACCATATTGGCTAAAGGATTGCTGACTGCAAAGGCCTCCGCTGCTCTCCCTTGTGGATCGGTTTTTGAAGATCCTAGCCATTCCTTATTATGGACATTGAAGTCACCAAGAATAGTGACCTCGGAGGAAGGATATTCAGAAATCAGATTTTTTCAGAAAGGTAGTCAAAGAGCTGGATAAAGTTGTTGTCAGAAGGTGGCCGGTAAATGCAACAGATGAATTTAGTTGCAGCCCTGAGAGAGAGAGTTTTATCCATAGTATGTCTTTTCGTCCAGCTTCTTAATTGGGAAGTCTGGTGCAGGGTAGATTGCTAGAAACGTATGGCACATGCCTCCATGCAATCTAAAGGAAGTAATGAGCTCATACCCCGGGAAATTAAGGTGATTAGTGGCTATTTTGGCACTGATTTGGGTTTCGGTGAGGAAGAGGAGTTGGAGCCTGTTAGCCTGGAGGAAATGGTGGACGGAGTTCAGGTTAGAATTTAGGCCACATATATTCGAAAAGGATATGTTAAATCTTGATGTTGGCGCCCCCTGTACACCCCTCTCCCGCAGATCCGAATGGAGGGGTATTTTGCCTTCGGAATCTTTTGTACAAGGAGGAGCCATCATCATTTTTGCTTATAAGGGTACCGAGTCATACACCAGAACCGGAAACGTCCGTTGGGACTTCACCGGCCCCTTGATGTATGGGGTGGTACCTCCTCGGGCGTGAAAAAAATTCTTTACTATTACGTAAAGGAAAATTCCACTACCACCTGCTATGGTTTGGATTGGATCAATCTCTACCCCTTTAAAAATAAGATTAATAAAGGGACTATCAATTGTCCAATAGTTATGATTTTCGACAGAGTAGGAGGATACAAAACATTATCATTTTGCATCCATGCCTATGTTGGTCAACCAATTTACACAAAGAGCGCTCTGACAGAAATTTAAAAAAAAATGTTTACATGTAAATTATCACAAATATTCTTTCGTGAATATAAGCCTGTTTTACACAGATTGGGTTAGTAATCTGACAGTAAAGTATATAAAAATCTTTTGACGAAAATTTTGTAAAAAGTCTTTTTACACGAAAATTTGCTTAACAAATTTTGTTTACGAAAAGCGAAAACAATTCTTTTACGTGGAATCGCAAAATTTTTCAAAAAAAAAAAGATTTCTGCAAAAACAATAACATAAATTTTGGCAAAACTAACTGAAATATTTTTTATACAAAAATTTGCTAAAAAATATATATAAAATCCAAATTATATACCCAATTGTAATCAAATTTGAAAATAAAAGAAAATATAAAAATGTATTTTTTTTAACGATTCCCGGGAATTTAAACCAGTGGAAATAAACAAACACGTAAGCGGAAAAATACTCATACTTTTGTGTCACAAGCTGTCAGGAATAAGAACGTTATTTAAGTCTGCCACTTTGTAGTTTTATTTGACATTTGTGAAAATAATTTATCATGTACTTCTATTTTAAGAAAATGTAAACATCGATAATTCTATCAAACGAATTCTTTGTTACCTTTTTTTGTACTAAAGTTAATTTAAATATTAATATTTCTCTTCGAAAATTCGCTACATAGTCCCATAATATGATCAGTAGTTGTTAGAGTTGAATAAAAAACTAAAAAAATTAAGCTAATCCTTACATGAATCATGGTATGCAATTACAAATAAATGTAAATGTTTACAAAACTAGGGTCTTTAGGTATAGGGAGTGTTACACACAAGTTGAAGCAGAGGGCCCTTCACTTCTGTAACATAAAATACAGGCTTTTGTATTTAAAAATAATCCTATCACATGAATTATCTCTTGCATTTTCTGTACCAAAGTTAATTTACATATTTTAATATTTTTCTTCAAAGACTCGATAAATAATCACATAATCTGATCGGCTATTAGAATTTAATAAAAAAAAACTGAAAAAATAAATAAAACTGATCTCTACATGAGTCATGGTATGCGATTATATATTTTATTATTATTATACCTTTTTGAATTCATTTTCATGGAACTCCGCTGCATATTGGTATCATACTTTTTGATATGTGTCAAAAATGTGAAAAGTTGCAAAACAATTAAAATAACTCGAAAACGATTAACGCTATCAATTTTTTCCTTACAAACATGCATTATAATTCGATTTACAAACAAATAATATCAGGGGCGTTCGATTAGAAGAAATATATATATATATATATATATATATATATATATATATATATATATATATATATATATATATATATATATATATATATATATATATATATATATATATATATATATATATATATATATATATATATATATATATATCTCACCAACGAGTTATGGGCCACCTTGTGATTGTCAAAGTAATCTTATAATATGCAGCTCAAGTTGCAAATTTAACGCATACAATTTTTTCTCGTATCTTGTATAATAACGGATATATTGAGCTTAATAGTAGAAATGCGTTACTCTCTGTATATGTACACAGACAAAAACTGAAAATAACCCCGGATATGGGTTTTGGGGGGGGGGGCTTAGTTTTCACTCATCTAAAGAAATATTTTCAACATTCAAAAGTCGCCGTCTCCTCAATGACGAATTTCGAATTTCTGTTAAAAATATGATAGTGTGGAAAATGTGTACAGTCGAGCTGACAACGTTAAAGTTACCAGTCAGCCCAAAAAATTTCACTGACTCTGACTATATCAGAAATCTCAGAGAAGAATTGCTACGTTAATAATAAACATCGCCGGCTAAAATTACGCGATTGAAATTACGTTCCACCTCGACGTCAATGTGTTTTTACATACAACATTAAATTCAACGTCTTTATTTATTTCTTTTTAATTTTTATTATTATTACGTGCATAGCCACAAGACGCGAACTATTATTAAGCGTAATTATCATTGGATCTACTCAACCGTGAAAAGTCGAGAAGATATTTAGAGCGCGTTAACCGTCAAAAACTTGATTTTACCATCAAGTTAATAGTAGTAATGTAACCCCAAAACACTACTCTATACTATAGGATGCACACAACCCTCAAAAGGCGAACTAGGAAGCCTACAGGAGAGACCTAGCAGTAGAACTGCGGGCGATTAAGAGTACCATAGACAAGTCAATAGACATCGAGCCTGCGGCAGCCCAAGTGCGAGACGCAATTACCTCGGTCTGTAACGCCAACAGCCCCCTGAAAATTAGGGCGTCCACCAGGAATGTCCCGTGGTAGAACGAGGACCTCAGGCAAAGGAGGACCCAGGTTCGTAAGGTGTTCAACGCGACCAAAAGGTCGGGAGCATGGGATGAATATGCCCAACAAAAGACTGAGTGTCGCCAGGAAGGAGTTGTGGAGAAGGCACTGCGAGGAAGTGGAGAACACATCCGAGAGTGCTCGACTACACAAGATCCTGTCCAAGGGCACTCAGACCAACATAGGCTCACTTAAAACATCCACGGGAGCCTTTACAAGATCGGGGGAGGAAACTTTGAGAGTTTTACTACATACGCACTTCCCCGGCTACAAGATGATGAACCAATCACCTCCGGACTGGAAACACTCAGAAATAGGGGGGGCGTACAGGCGGGCATCTACAGTAGACTGGACAGTCGCTAAAGAGGTGGTTACTTGGAGCAAAATCAGATGGGCCATTAACAGCTTCAAGCCATTCAAATCCCCGGGACTTGATGGAATAATGCCCATCATGCTCCAACAGGATCTAGACATACTGGCGCCGGCGCTTACCCTCATTCTGAGGGCCTGCATGGCTCTGCGGTACATTCCGAGGGCATGGAGACTGTCCAGGATTGTATTCATTCCTAAACCTGGGCGTCCAACAGACCAGGCAAAGTCCCTGAGGCCAATAAGTATTATGTCCTTCTTGCTAAAAACAATGGAAAAACTGCTCGACTAGCACATTAGGGACGGTGTACTGGAAGCATATCCCTTACACTGCGGACAATATACGTACAGAGCAGGAGCCTCAACACCAACTGGTGTTGAAACTGGATAATACGCTGAAGAACAGGGAGGTGACTCCATGCTCAGGAATACGGCGGTCTTCACCTCACTCGCGGGCGGGACTCTACTGGCGGGGATCGCGGCGGGGTGCCGGGACTCTACTGGCGGGGATCGCGGCGGGGTGCTCGCAGGGGAGCGTTCTGTCTCCCCGGCTCTGGTGCCTAGTCGTGGACGGCCTGCTTGGGAGGCTCTCGGGAGGTGGGTACGAGGTACAAGGCTATGCGGACGACATCGTCATCATAGTCCGAGAAGGTCACACAGTTAGTGTAGAAGCGCATGCAGACAGCACTGAAAGTGGTAGAAAGGTGGACGGTTGGCCAACGGCTCGGGGCAATCCCGGAGAAAGCAAGCGTCATACCGTTTACGAGGGGGAGAACGTAGGAGAGCCACAAAACTCTCACTCTATACGGTAGAAACATCCCAATGGCCAGGGAGGTAAAATATCCTGGGGTTGTATTGGACTCTAAGCTAACCTGAAATGGTCACGTTGAAAAAATACGTCGTAAGGCAGTTATGACACTAGCGGTCACTAGACGGCTATATGGAGAAACGTGGTTACTAAGACCTAGTATAGGCCACTTGCTGTACACAAGGGTGGTCAGGCGATCGATAACATACGCGGCACTGGTCTGGTGGCCTAAGGTGACACAATCCAGTGCCAAACAAAACCTAGGCAAGATCCAAAGGATAACTGGCCTGGGCATCACAGAGGCCATGAGTATAACCCCAACAGCCGCGATGGTGGTGTTGCTGGATCTGACCCCCCCACACACACACACACACTTAGTTGTCATGGGGGAGGCCAGGCTATAACTATACAGACTAGCCTGCAATGGTAGGCTGAAGATCAACCCAAGCTGCAGGGGCCACTGCAAAGTTCAGGAGATTGTGAAGGAGCCCATGCTTAAAATAAGGTCAGATTTCGCGAGCCCACTAATCTGCAGGGAGAACAATTTTACAGGGGAAATCCCCGACGGCTGGGCATGACGGGGCGAGACGCCGGGCTTACCACGGGACGCGCTCGTCTGGTTCACGGACAGATCCGGCGGGAAGCGTGGGACGGGGGCAGGTGTTTATTCGGAAGGACCGAGGGTAAGTCATAGTATTTTCTTCGGAGACCATGCAACGGTCCGTCAAGCCGAAATGTATGCCATCCTGCACTGTGTGCGAGAGAACAAGAAGAGGGGCTACACCAACAAGCAGATCCTCGTAGCCACAGACAGCCAGGCAGCCCTTAAGGCCTTAAGTGGCCCACGGGTAAATTCCAGGCTGGTAAGTGAATGCCGAGACGAGACGAACGTCCTGGCTGGGCAGAATGAGCTCACCCTCATCTGGGTGCCGGGTCACTCGGGAGCCAACGGCAATGAAGAAGCTGACAGTCTCGCGAAGAGAGGGTCAGCAGAACCATTTGTGGAACCAGAACCGGTTCTGGACGTGACAAAGAGCACTGCAAGGGGAGCCATTAAGTCCTGGGTCAGAAACGAAGACAAGGTGTACTGGGCAGACTGTCCAGGGCTCAGACATGGGAAGTCAGTAATTGATGAACCCAGTTCAATGAGAGCTGTGGAGCTGCTAAATCTTAGCAGATGACAGCCCAGAAACATAACAGGACTCTTGATGGGAACCATGGCCGTCAAGAAACACCTGCATAAAATCGGGCGTTTCGAGGGGGACCTGACATACAAACTCTGTGGCGAGGCAGGGGAATCAGCCCAGCACATCTTGTGCGAGTGTAAAGCTCCGGAACGCAAAAGACAACTGATCTACGGTCAGATTAGACCGGAGACAGAGCAATATAAAACTTCACCCTACCAAATGCTGTGCAGAGCAGACTAGTTCAAGGCACTGTGAATGTGGAATGGGTGGAAAACACAAAGGGCATGCACAATAGGCCAAAGGCGGCGGTGCTATCGGGGCGGCAAAGACGCTGACGAGCACTGGGGAAAAAAGGACGCACACAACAATTATAAAATTAATTTACCTATGTATTTATATTTATGTTCGGGATGATCTTGGAAAGTCTATTAATTACACACTTTTAGATAAATAAATTAATAAAATCTAATAAAAAGCAACAGTTTTGTAATCGTTAAGAGCAAAACGTCGAATTTAATTGAAACTTTCCGAATGACGTCCTGTGCGTGGCTGTGCAAAGATACGTAGCCAGAGTATTATATCTCTAGTTTTTGCATCGTGATTTAGGCAGCAGATTAAATTATGGAGTTTCCGATTTAAACGTGTTATATTTTTTATTTAACGAAATAAATTTGAAAAAATGTATCTACTCAATAAATTGATAAATGGACAAACCATATAACATCAGTAGTCAATGTTTAGATGCAGCAAGTACGTTATGGTAGCGCTTTCTCCTAAACTTTTTTTATATATAATTGGCAAATTATTTCAAAAAATCCTAGATGAAACTTCAAAGTAAGAGACTTAATAATTTTTGTAAGTATATCTGACAACAGAACGTAATCTTCTTTAGAACTATAACTGCCGTGTAAAAATAACGCCAGATAACATTGGCGGATAACAACTAACATTATTTTAAACAGCCTTCCAGAAATATTAAATACACCACAACATTCCTACTTATTTACATTTAAAATGACCTGTATATATTATAAAAAATGAATGTGGAAGTGTGTATTTATATGTATGTTCCAGCATAACTATGGAAGGCCAGGCGCTATTCCACCCCCAAACATAGTACACATATGAGTTATTACCTTTAAAAAAATACTAGGGTTGTGGCGGGAAAGCGGTGACATGTAAAAATACAGACACTTGTGCCGATTCGATAGCTCTCGGTGTGAATAGTGGCAAATGGGACGTGTATTGCCTTTTAAAGATACTCTGGGCGAAAGACACACTACCACTCTTAGTGGTGGCGGTGGGACTTTTTTGTATCCTATAATATAAAAGATAGATATTCTTAATAATAACCTGAGAAAAATAATACCCAGGCAACGCCGGTAGTATTAATTAAACAAAGCCTCAATTTCACCGTTACACACTTATTTACGAATGTTATACATTGCATAAATCAGTATAATACAATTTCTATGTAACGCATAAACACTTTTATGAACCTGTATAAATCGTCTAACTATAACCAAAAATTAAGACCTATGTGTATTCACCGGATGAATCCCATTCGAGTACTGTTCATTCATATTAACTAATCCAGGAGTAATTAAAGTATTTGGTTATTCCAGTATTTTCCCTTTTAATTTCATCCTTAATTTCAATAGTATGCTGCTCAATAAATTCCTTCAATCTTTTTTCCAAATCAGTAAAATCATTCACAACAGACATTATTCATAATCTTATCTGCTCATTCCCCTTTCAGGTATAAAACACCATTTGGAATATATCCCAAATAGCACATTTATTTAGCTTTCAATGTAATTACTTTTCAACCACAAAGTTATTTTACCTGCAAATTATATTATATCAGTGCCAGCAATATCCGCATCACTACTAGCGCAAAACTACACTTGTGTGTGTGTGTTTTTTTGTTCCTTTAACGTCGGCCTATTTCCGCGACTATGGCCAATCACCGACGCCAAGGAGCAGTTTCACCTCACTATCCTGGAAATTTTGCCGAACCCCTGTCTTTCTGTAAGGAGGTTAGGGATATTTAACGTGCCCAACATCGCATGGACACGGAACCGACGGCTTTCCGCCCCCTCCGAAGGGCGGAACGTGCAGACATTCAACTTGCTCAAATACAATACCAGAACCTCGGTTGATGTTAATGTTACAGTTTGTACTGAAAAAGTGAAAGGAGTAACCTGGGATCGAACCCAATACCCTTCGGTTCAGAGGCACACGTTCTTACCCCTGAACCACCGAGGTTCTCAAAACTACACTTATTCTCCACTATAGACTGAGCTAACTGTCAGGCTTTAAGAGACAGCGTTGAACACAACCGAACACAACGACTATAACATTATGGTTTACAACAGTATTCCTTTATTTCTAAATAAATTGACAGTATCTACAATTGTTTCCATACTTTGTCACAAATGGTTATTGTGTCATTGTCATACAGCCGATTTAGGGTAACTCCAATTCTTTGAGAAAGGGAAATTCAACCCCTTTAATTTTATGTTCAGTTCATCCATACATATTTAAAAGTTTAATTATTTACAAGCAGCATGAAAAAAATTAACCACGTCTGTATTATTTAATATAAATGTAAATATATACAATTTTAAATATAACTTCTGAAACTGTTGTAATTTTGTGTGTATTTTCAGGTAGAAAAACGCTTCTAGAAACTAGATACCTGAAATGCCTGACAATTTATTATCAATTCTTTAAATCGAAAATGATAAATGTCGATTCACAGTCTGCCAACATCTAAATATTAATATAATCAATACATGTTTTATTTTTTAGGATTTTATGTAATAAAAATGATGATATTGAGACACTTTTATTTTTATAAAAGCACTTTTTTGCTACATTTTCGTAGACAGAATTGTATGAGCAAATTTTCGAGGCAGCAATTCTTTTTAACAAATTTCAATAAACTCTGATAGTAAACTGTTTTCGTATAGATTTCTTTTCTGAATTTTCGTAATAAAACATTTTTGCAAAATTTCTAGGACATAACTTAGACAACAAATTTTTGTAGACAACTTTTTTTGGTTCGTGAAGTTGAATAAATTGATTTTATTATTAAGCTTTGAGTCTTGTGCTCTGTTGCTCTCCTGAAAAATAAATATTTATTACTTAATTTTCTATAAAGCTTGAAACCTAAAATGTTGTATGTACTAGTCTATGAAAGCAGCTTGCGTTGAGCAATTTATTATAATAACTTTAATATTTACGAACATAAAATCATTTTCGAAAAAAATGTAAACAGAAAAAAAGCCTGGACGCAGTAAGTGCGTTATGGTAGTGAAATTTCATAGAAATGGTCTGGCACAAAATATTTTACTATAACTTCTTTTCTTGTAACATAGAAATCTAAATTTTGGTGTGTAGTTTACTTTTTATATCGTAAACCTAAGTACCAAATTTGGTTATTATAGCTTGTTTGTTTTTCGAGATAAAATTTTTTTTCGAAAAAACTTAAAAGTTTCCCGGAAAACCTACGTCGTCCGATTTTCTTGACTAACGAACTTGTCCAAGCCATTTACAAAAGGAAGGTACCTGCCAAATTTTATCAAAATCAGGCCATTATTTTGTTTGAGTTATCGGGTGATATATATATATATATATATATATATATATATATATATATATATATATATATATATATATATATATATATATATATATATATATATATATATATATATATATATATATATATATATATATATATATATATATATATATATATATATATATATATATATATATATATATAAGCATAGAAAAATTGAAACTGACCCCGGATATGGGTTCTAGGGGTCCTAGTTCGAGCTCATTTGCAAAAAAAATTTTCAAAATTCAAAAGTCGGGATCTCTCCATTAGTGAATTTTTCCTACGAAAATTCACTAAAACGATTTCATAGGGCTGGCTAACAAACTTACCTGAACTATTTACAAAATTGAAGGTAACTGCCAAATTTTTACTTTCGCTACCTTTATCGCTTGAATGAGTTCATTAGCCTACTGAATCAAACTGCTTTTTCCGGGAAAACGAGTTTTAAATTTGTATCTGCGCAACTAATTATTTTGTTATTTTCCATTATTTGCAATATTTTTATGAACATTTGCCTCCATAACACACTTGCTGCGTTCAGAGTTTTTTGCTCGCAGTATATTTAAGTACTTTATAAACAGTTGTTTGTACATGTAGATGTTTTTATTTCAAGTGTGTGGTAATATCGTATCAGAAACACGAAATGACAATCTGGCAACCACATAACGAGCATATGTATATCAGTGGCCTCTCATCTCAAACGTAATTATGCTTCTCATAATATGTTAGGGGAGTTTAATCACGATACTCTTTTTGAGATAAACCTTTTGACATTATTTGTCGTTGACAGGACTTTGCAATAATGACATTTAATGCCACTGAATAGAGAAACAAACGCTTCAACACAAATAAAACATAGCAACGAAAATAATTGCTAGTGTCGCTTATACTAGTATAAAGATGGTTGATAGACTTCACTTTTCAAGTTTTTGAATTTTGAAAAAATGTCTTCAAATGAGCGCAAACTAGACCCCCATATCCAGGTATATATATATATATATATATATATATATATATATATATATATATATATATATATATATATATATATATATATATATATATATATATATATATATATTGATATAGAATGTTATATTAGGTTTTTTATTATTATTTTGGTATTTTAGTATCTTTAAACAACTGTTTTAGCTATTATTTGTAATACTTGATATGGTAGCTAATTTAAATATGTTTAGTGTTTTTTGTATAATGTAAATTTTAGGTATTTTAGCTTTTTAATTAGATCTTTTCTGTAAAATACTCTCTGAAATGTATTGTAAAAATGTGTATATTAAACATATGTATGTAAATTATGTGTTAGTGTCTTTATTTAAGATTTTAATTTGATCTTACCTGTACAATTGTGTTTATTAAATATACATGTATTTGACTTACACCCCAGTGTATCCAATGTATTTTATTGATGTATGTGACATAAACAAATTGATAGCATGGATATACTTACTCTTAAAACAGGGTGCTTATTTAAGCTAGTGGGTTCAAGTCCTATCAATTTATTATAATTCCAAATATATATATATATATATATATATATATATATATATATATATATATATATATATATATATATAAAATTTCAGTCTCTTTACTTTATGTTTACAAATCTGTTATTCTTTTTAAAGTTTGAAGATGTTACCCCTTTTTAATAATATTTGTTTCCCCAGATATTTATATGTATAAATCAAAAACAAGGCAAGGATTTCAACTTAATACAAAACTAGAATCTTTATTAAATTTAACTGAAACAAATCACAAATGCCTAATACTATTGATACTTTATATTACCCCCCCTTTTAATGAATCCGATCAGTATTTATCTAATTAAATTTATGACTTTAAGAAAGAACTTTGTGTTCTTAGGTGAATGAAATTGTTTGTTCTATATAGAACCGCTCTTATGCTATCTACAAAGATCCAGATGGTAAAACTAACTTACACTATAGAGTCTCACGCGTAGTAGATGGTGTCTCTCGGAAATGAGGTGCGTATTGATGTCTGCTATTGACAGATGGCTGGACAAGCACCTTATAATTTAAAAATGGTTGCTTTCAAATATGTGGTGGCACTTATGTTCGCTTTTTGTTACAATTTTAATGCCTCAAATTATAATTTTCTGATGCAGTACTTTGACTACATGAAAAGCGTAAATATTTGAATGGTTTAAACTCACTGTTTTGTTACCGGTGGTTTCTTCCTGACGTGGTTTCGGCTGCTACAAACTGACCTATTAACCTGTTATTGATGTTGGTCGAACCTTTACTTCATTTTCCACGCTGTTTTACTTTTTATTTCTTGTTTTTTCAACTTTCTCCTAAAATTTCAGCTGCTACAAAAGAAATTTGATAAAAATCTCCTTGTTTATTATTTTCCCTCTGTCACCAGCGTAACTAATTAAAAACTGCTTTTGGGCTTCTTCCAAATCTTTTCATCATAACAATTTTTTATACAATACTAATCCTCTTCATTATTACTACGGATACATAATTTATCATTGTCGTTGGTCCCTGACAGATTAGTTAACCTGCATCAGATTTTGTCAATTTGATATTTGTTCCTAAATGAACATCTGATTCTAGGTTATACAATTTGACAAGCGTAGTCCTAATAAATAATAATACCATAAATTTCCCAATTCTACTAAACATGAACATCTTAACCTACCTAAAAACTACTTACAAATTTATTATTGCCCAATATTTACATTAAATTTAAAAAAAGGTTTTAGAGTATTTTTAATCTATTCGCACTATGTCATATCATTTTTATGCAGTCCTTTCTGTCTTTGATATCATTTTTATTCCGTCTAGACCTTTCACTCTTATAGACTAGTTTACAATTCTTATTCTTGTCTTACCTTCTTTTAATCTATACATATGTCAATAATTTGGGAATCAATTCTGAGTTAAATTTTTATATCAGGTCTTACGATATGCCTGTAAAATGGTTATTATTTTCTCTGCCAAGACATTGTACACACCAAAAAGTAAGTTCTTGTCTGTGTTCGGTTTTGTATGAGTTGTTTTAAAGTGTGTTATAGAAACCATATCAATATATATATATATATATATATATATATATATATATATATATATATATATATATATATATATATATATATATATATATATATATATATATATATATATATATATATATATATATATATTGGAATGTTGCACTACACTGTAGTCACTTCTAAATACACACTTTTATTTGTTTTATGTACTTTCTGTGATTTTATGTTTGTTTACGTGGAGTGCAGTTTCGAACCTTCCTGGTTCATTATCAGCACGCTACTGACTCTGATCGTTGCTGTCTGTTCTATTTCAAAGGTTGTGCGTGACGCCTGCGTGTTCCGCTTCTATTGGTCGGTATACAGTTGTTTGACTGGCTGTGTTTTCTGTTCGTGTCGATTGTATCGGTTTCCTGTTTCCATTACTGTGTTTTGATAATTTGTATATTTGTATGGCTTTTAATAAGTTTTGTTTAAATATTTGCACTTGGATTTGATCTGGGATTAATTGTTCCCAGATTTCTATTTTTCGTAGTCTTTAGTGTGTTTTATCAGTTGTAATTGCTAGTGGCTAATGAGACACTTGTCCCCAGGCCAAGAACACTCATACACTAGTTGTAATTGGTTGATATCTGGTTTTTGGTGTTTCCTGTTGAGAAAGTGTGTAGCTACATTTGATTTGTTGCTAGGTATGTGAATTTTGCCCAATGCTGTTATATGTTCTTTGACTCTTGTTTCTATTGATTTTTTTGTAATTCCTATATATTATTTATTGCATCTGTTACATTCTATTTGATATATTCCGCTTAATTAAGTGAGTTGTCTTCTTGTTTTTTATCTATTTTGCTTATCATCTTGTTATTGGTTTTCTGGCTCATTTTTAAGCCATATTGTGGGAGTGTTTGTGTTATTTTTTTGATGTGGTGGTTATAAGTAAACGTTTTTGTATTTTGTGATCGTTTCTGTTGTTTTGTTTTCGGTTTTGTTTGTTTTTGATTTCTTTTTCTAGTTTGTGTGTTGTTTTCTTATTGTATCCATTTCGTTGTGCTATTTGTATTATGATTTTACATTCCTTTTCTCGTTCGTCATTATGGAGTGGTAAATTTAGCATTCTGTTTATTAAGCATCTGTATGCGGCCATTTTTTGTGTGGGTGGGTGTACTGAGTGTTTAGGTATAATGATGTCTGTTTGTGTAGGTTTTCTATATATTTTGTATACAATCTGTATTTGTTTTCTGATTAGTGTTAAGTCTAGGAAGTTTATGATGCTGTTTAGTTCTTTTTCTATTGTGAATTTTATATTGTTGTTCGCTTGGTTTAGTTTTCCGAGGATATTGTTGGTTTTTTGATTGTCATATATTACTAATATATCATCGACGTATTTTATCCAGTTAATGTTTGGGTTTGTTTCTTTTATGATGGTGTTGATTTTACCTTATAACTTTTGTATGTATATTTCTGCCATAATGATTGATAGTGCCAATCCCGTTGGTAGTCCCAAAAAGACGCATTACATTTAAACAAAACTTAATAAAAGCCATACAAATAGACAAGTTATCATACTACCGTAATGAGAACAGGAAACCGATACAATCGACACAAGCCAAAAGCACAGCCAATAAAACCACTCTAAACCGACCAATAGAAGCTGAACACGCAGGCGTCAGATACAACCTTGGAAATAGAACACACAGGAATGATCAGAGTCAGTCGCATGGTGATGATGAAGCAGGAAGGTTCGAAACTGCAGTCCACGTAAACAAATAAAAACTCATAGAAAGTACAGCAAACAAATAAAACTTATGCATATATATATATATATATATATATATATATATATATATATATATATATATATATATATATATATATATATATATATATATATATTTGGCAACTACCCTCCTTTTGTAAGTGGCTTGGATAAATTCGTTAGCCAGGAAAATCGGACAAATGTTTTCTAGATCTAGTCGCCATCTATTTGCCCTGCCGAAAAAAAGTGCCTCTGAATCCAGCTCCTAGCTCTAGGCAACCTTTAATCACAAAAGATACATCCTACAAAGCGGTACCCCACCGCCACAAGTCAAATTTCAGCGCGCAACCATAAGAAAACTTCTTAGCTACAAAAAAACACAAAAAATACACGGAAAAGGCTAAAAAATATCTATCGCCCACCAGCTGCCCCATGAAAAATCAATTAGTGTCCTAAATCCTGCTCCTAGCTATGGGTAATCTCTAAAGTCAAAAGATTCCCGAACACTACCGTAACCTTTAGAAGCCAAGCTGTAGCAACTAGCAAGTTAAAAGGTTTGGTAGTCTGAGAGACTACCAACCCGTGCAAAGCACGTTAAAAGGAGGCTTCTCTCCGCAGTCCGCAGACTATCTGCCCTATGTAAAATCTAAATCCCGTAAACCTCGGCGTGTGGACCTTACAATAATCACAGTTTTCCAAAAGCCCACACATTCGTGAAGGAGTGCTTCTAAATGCAGCACTTAGCTGTAGGAAATCTTTAATCACAAAAGATCCCTCCTACGAAGCACTGCCTTAACTTCCCCCAGACAGACTTTAGCGCCCAGAAGAAAAAGAATCCAAGTTGTAAACAGAGAAAGAAAGAAAAAGGGAGAAAAGAAAAAAGATTGGTGGGTAAATTGAAAAAGGTTTGGTAGTCTGAGGGACTACCTGGGTTAAAGCAAGTTAAAAAGGTCCAGCCTTGATCCCTCTGGCAGCATCCGAAAGAACTGTTCCAACCTTGCTAGCGGTTCACATCTACAAATTAGCAGCTCATAACTAAGCTCATCATCAAGCAACCTGTTTGAGAGGTAACCGTTGTGTACAAAACAATTTATCAGTATTAGCGACGGCAAAGATAAAAGCCAAAACTGCCACAGGGCAGTGTGAACACTTGAGAGCATTAATAGGCCCTGGCTCTCAAGGTGCATTTATGATAGATCAAGCGGCAAAAAGATTGGGAGTACCTTATAGGAAAGTTGAAACAAAGATAGCTGTTTTTGGAGGATGAGAGAAGAAATCAAATTACATGATAGATAAACAGTGTGCTCCTAGATTAACAAGTAAGTTTAATATGAATACAATAGTTATCCAAAAAATCACTTCAGCAATGCCGATCAGAACTTCCGACGTAGATTTTTAAGTTTGGAAGAATTATATGTTAGCTGACCCAAACTTTAATAAGACAGGGACAATCGATATTTTGTTTGAAACCAAAGAATGCAGACAAAAATTACTACCAGGGTTAAGAAAAGCAAGCGAGTTGATGGGTCAGAAAAGAGAGCTAGGATACATAATTTCTGGCACATTTACAAATTCCAAATTAAGGCAGAAGTCAAGGAAACAAGTATTATTACTCAAATAGGGAAAGAGGAAATTTCGAAGTTTTGAGAATTGGAAGAAGGACCATGGTTGAAAAACATGACAAAAGATGAGCAGGTATGTGAAAGATGGTACAAAAGACAGTATCAAGGAACAAGGACGGAAAATACACGGTCGAAATTCTATTCAAACCAGGTGTACAAGAGGTTGGAGAATCCAGAAACAGAGCAATGTCAAGAATTATGAACTTATAAAAACGGTTCGAGAGACAAAAAAGCTTGAATGAAGAATCTATCCAATTTATGAAAGAATATATTAAGTTGGGTCATATGCAAAAGGCATCATCAATGAAAAATATGGCAAATACTATATTCCGCATCAAGCAGTAGTACGTAAGGTTAGCACCATTACAAAATTAAGGGTTGTGTTTGATGCCTCATGTCAAAGTAGAACAGGCGTTAGTTTTAATAAAATAATGCACGTGGGTCCCAGACTACAACCAGAACTGTTTCACATTATATTAATATCGAGAACGCATCCAGTAGTAATAAACGCGGACATAGAAAACATGTGTCGCCAAATAGTAATGGCAAGAGAAGGCCAAGACTGTCAACGAATATTATGGTGAAGGACAAAAAACCAACCTTTAAGGAATACAGACTTACGGCAGTAACATATGGTACAGCAACAGTACCATACCTACCAGTCAGAACAATTTAACAACTTGCAGAAGACGAGCGAGACAAATTTCCATTAGCAGCAAAAGTATCTCCATTATATACCAAAACTACACTTCCAAGATTAGAAATATGTGCAGCTCACCTATTAGCACAATTATTGAAAAGAGCAACAGCAGTACTTCAGTTGGAAATTTTCAATATCTCCGCCTGGACGGATTCAATGATTGTAATAGGCTGGTTAAAGGGAGATCCAGGAGATGGAAAACCGTTGTTGCAAACAGGGTATCAGAAATTCAGCAATTAATTACCGAAGACCTCACGTAAGGTCAGAAGAAGACCCAGCGGATGTTATAGTCAGAGGCACAGACTCAGGGATTTTAAAAATGTATCACTATGGCGGGAAGGGCTAATATGGTTGCAAGGTCCAGACTATCCCATTAGAATCGAGAAGTCACACGAAATATTAGGAGAAAGAAAAGAGCCCAAGTTAAAGGCTTGTCTCAATATACAAACAAATGTAACGGATCTGAGTCAAATATTCTCATCATTTACGAAAAGGATCGAGGTTATATCATATTGCAAAAGATTTATCCATAATGCAAGAAGAGATAACAAGATAATCGGTTATTTCAATACGAAAGAGATGAGTGAAGCTGAACACAGCATTATAAGAATGAATCAAGTGACAGAATTTACAGCAGAAATAAATGAGTTACAAAGAAAGAAGCCAGTAAACAAAAAAAACCAAGTAGCAAATTTGCATCCATTTATAGACTAGAAGGGAATAATGATAGTACGAGAAAATTGAAGAAGCATAGATATAAATGGAAATTCTAGAAGAAGATGTACACGCAGGTGACATGGTATTAATAAAAGATGACAATAACAGTGCAGAAAAATGGCCGCTAGGTAGTATAGTAAAAACATACCCAGACAAGCAAGAAATACCAAAGGTAGCAGAAATTAGAAAAGCAGGGGGTGTAACAATAGAGAGGCCAATGCACAAGGTAATCCTATTACCCAATAATCAAGAAACAACAACATAGCAGCATTCAGCACCGGCAGAGCCGCACAAATATGAAAAGAAGTCACCCAAGCAGAAACAGAAGCTGGTTATAGTAGCAATAATGTTCATGATGGCTATGGGAAGTACAGCAGACGCAACGTTGTATCGCATAGAATATCCACAGTCAAAGTTTTACATTGAACATATTGCACATGCAAAAAATGAGAGGGGAACGTTTGGAATTGAAGCAAGGTTCGAAAAGAAAAAACTTGCGCAAGACACAGAGTCAGCGAGGTCGATTGTTGTTGAATTGGAAGTGTTTTGCAAACAAAGCAGACATTTTCTCAGACGCAATTGATTGTGCCTTATCAATGACACAAATTAAAGTAAAACAGGTTGAACTATCATGGATAAAATTTATCTGTACCAGTTACTTCACGATGACGTTGGTAACGCATTTTATGTTAATAAAGATCACTGTGATTCCATATAAAGTCGAGATCGAAACATATTGGTCAATGGAAGTACCTAATCAAATTCTAGGAGTGGATTACAACACGCAACGGTACTTTAAAATAGCCGACAATTAATTAAAACACTGCATTCCCTTATCTGAGAACCTATATGTGTGTTCACTAGCCATGATAAGAAGTATAGAAAGCAGCCCCAGCTATATTATGGATAAAATATACCAGCCAGAAGACAAAACCACATGTACAATCAATCACCAGGCAGTCAAGTCAACAATCTGCAAGAAACTTTACACAAGAAACTCATGGATGTTTATGAACCAGAGAGAATCTAGAGTTGCAATCATACGTCGCGGTCATAGGAAAGAAGTTAAGACAAAACAGCCTGGAATAATATCCATATCACAAGACTGTGTCATTAAGAAACAAACTATGGTGCTGACTCCCAGACAGCTATCATAGGTGGATTCGTGACACCAGTACCAACAAATTTAACGCTGTCAAAGGCAATAACATCTTCAGTGGCAATTCCCCCACAGGCAGTGGTCAGACCATATGACGATTTAAAGGAAATCGTTCAGGAAGAACGACAAGAAGAGGACCATCTCCAGAAAAACCAATGGCACGCGGTCACGCATCATTCGGTAGTAACGAGCCTGACCACCACAGTTGTAGCAGTCATTTTAATCATAGCCGCTATCTATATACTCCGCGGCATTCGCAGGAAATTTAAGATAAGGATAGCACAACCAAAGAAAAGAAGAAGCACTAGCGACAAGGCCGATAAAGATGTCGAATCAATACAGCTGTCAGAGTTAAGCAAGCTAGAAGACGCAGCTGATGATGATCAGGAACAATATCTTACTAAAAAGACATTCCTAAGATTACATATATTATAATATTGTTTAGAATAAAAATCAGTTAATTTAAATTGATATAGTTGACCTAGGTAGGATATTAATTATGTGTCTCAACGTTCTGAAAGGTCACTCTCGCAATGCACTATAACTGCTAGTTGGCAGTTTTCAATCACACAAGGATATTCATACGTATTAGACTGCAAATTTCTGTGGAGCTATTAAACTTTTGTTTATCTCGATGTTTTAAACCTAAGCAATACTGTAATTGATGTGCGTAATTATTGACCTATATCAAACCTGTATATATTGTACAGTTGTAAATATTACCGAGTCCTTTTATTAAAATTAAAGTTTTGTAGTAAACATGTCTCCTACTAACTAATAGACAGTGTGTTTACTATATCCCAACCAGCTTTACCCCATTCACATCTTATTCCTTAAACAATTGGACTACTACTGACACCTCTATGTACAGACTGTACATACCTACAAGGATAAAAACTGAACTTATTTAAACCACGTGAGACAGCACTACCGACATCTTCTGACAGCAAGAGATTCGTATACCAAAAAAAAAACACACATTGTGACGCCAGTGAGACAGCACTACCGGCATCTCCTGACAGCAACAGGTTCGTATACAAAAAAATAAAGGTAAGCCACGTTGGGGCGCCAATGTAACACACGCCGCTCTCCTTAAAAACTGTTTAAAAACTGTTAAAAAAACTGCATTACAAAAGAAAACCACGTTGGCGCGCCATTGAGACAGCTTGGGTTCGTACTAGAAGAAATGAATTGAAATATAACGCTGTCACTTAAATGATTTAAAATAAGAGAAACTAAGATATAATATGGATTGTCACACCTACTGACTCTATTGTGCCGTGGTTGCTACACTATTTCACTAAACTATTTAAGACATTTGGCACAGCTGCTTGTGGTGTCGAGTGCCAACTACAGCTCTAATGTGTATTATATAATGATTGGTTCGAAATCTAGCAACTAAGAGGGACTGTTGGGAAAATACGGAAAATAATTACAATTTATGTGTTACGTTAAAAAGAGTACAAATAATATTAAATGGTTAAAGTAGTTTGCGTACCTGAGCGGTAACAAACGTATTTGAAAGTATTGTAACTATATTTATAGTGAACAAGCTATTTTTACCGTGTGTGATCAGAAACGTTTACATGCAACAATAAGACTATGATATATGACCTCAACTGTCGCAATAGTGGTTGTTATGAACAGTATTGTGTTTATTAAGTGTTAAAAAGGAGTGGTACACGTATTTGCCTCCTCTCCTGCTGTGGTGTGCGTTATACCCAGACGTCTTTGTTAGGTTTAATCTAAGCAATCCAATTGTGTCACCAATGGTGTTAAAAAGGAGTGGTACACTTATTTTCCTCGTATCCTGCTGTGGTGTACCTTATACCCAGACGTCTTTGTTAGGGTTAAACTAAGCAACAATCCAATTGTGGCGCCAATGGTATCCACAGAATAAAACGAGCATATAATTATATCCAGTTTATCCATAAAAATCCATTCTATTTTAAGTAAAATTACAAATGTGTTTGTAAACTATAAAAATCCAGTTTAAACAGAAAAATCCACTCTATATTAACTAAAATTACCACCGTATTTGCAAACTATAATCCAGTTAAGAAATTACCACTCTGAAAAATTCCAGTCGGGAAAGATAAAATACCAGTGGAAAATAAAAATTAAGTCAGGCTGCAAAACCCTGTAAAGAGAGTCAAAAACTAACATTGGAATTCGGAGGTATTATGGAAAGTAAACTTATCCTGTATATACATCCAGGAGTTTTAATTATTTATAAGATGGTGTCTGACGATGAGATAAGTCCTACTAAAGTGGTATATTGTACAACACTCACGGTACAAATATTTAATAAGGAACTTGGTGATATCCAGCAACCGCTGCACGTAATTATTACAACCTATATTCACTAAATGAAGATTGGAATCTGTGATGAGCACTGCTAAGCACACTTGGAGAACCCGAATCACCACAACACATTTTAAAAAGACCTGACGATCGTTTTACTAACAAAGGTAGCGTCATTAGAGGATGAAAAATTCTGTAGAAAAAAACAGACATTTTCATCCTCTGATGACGCTAACCTTGTTAGTGAAACGAGCGTCAGTTTAAATGTGTTGTGGTGATTTGGGTTCTCCAAGTGTGCTTACAACCTATATTTTCAACACCTTACTTTCATTATCTGCATTCCCAATAAAGTAATTTTTAAAACTCTGTCCTTTCAGATAACAAATTTGAAAATCAGAATAGAAGGAACATGTGGATAAGATAGGGCTGATAAGAACAGGCAGTTGGAAATATTTTAACATACAATTTCAAGGTATTTAGCTCCCATTTGCTTATAGTCCGTTCATCAATTTTATCGTTTTGAATATACTTATAGTCCGTGTCAATTTTATTTAATAAATTAATAAAATTGAAATTAATGTCTGGTTATAATTTAAAAAAATTTGCAGGTGATATTTAGAACCGTCACAAAATGTCTGGCTTAATAGAAAATTCAGTGATTAGGATTTGAAATATGTTTTCTAAAATTCCGTTACCATAACATAACGCATTAGTGCATCCAACTTTTTTAACATTTTGTTTAATACTCAGCTAATAATATTTTATAAAAGTGATTTTTAACGAAGCCCTAACGTACCAGGTGCCCAGACTTTTTTTAAATAAGAAACTATTCCAACTTTTCATGTGAAATCGACAAACAAAGTTCATTTTTTTGGCGAACAATCTAGGCAGATGAAATAAAATAACAATTTCCACAAATTTAAGGACTTGTCATACATATGTTAGGGAATGTTTGTGATTGTTGTTATTATATTCTATGCCCGTCCTTTCTAAGTCTGGTGACTGCTCTGTTTTAGAGGGTTCAGCCGCTTTGTTTGACATTTCTAAAGCTTAGGTTAATTAACTAAATACTGTAGGCGTTCTGTTGACAATTTCAACGCACGGTCTGAAATATCCACACCGCACTCCCGTTCGAAACAAAAACTTACAAACTTTCTCCGTAAAATATTTTAAAACTCAAGTCATTTAGTCAATAATCGTTGTAGCAAACTGACTATTGTAACCATACAACTTACATTAACTTAAAAAACGTACAACGTACACATTAGGCTCTTGAGATATTATAAAATGATATGCACGTCAGCAAACCATCCCTCACTTCTGGATGCACGATAGTATGCGATGCCAGAACGGAATTCACGTCTCATCAATGCCCCAGGGAGAAGACGTCTCTCATGAAATATAATGGAATGCGGCAAAATAACTTTAGCAGTATTGAATTTTGATTACAAATTTAAAAAGCATAGAACTTAGTGTCTGTGAACATCGAAACAAAAATTACTAAGATAAAGGTTAGGTTGTATCAGAATAACAGAATAGTTGTATAAAATTAATATCCAGTTTCCGGTTTCATATGCTGTTTCGATTCTATATCATAATATTTTTAAATATGGTAGTAATTAATAAAGCGTACTGGAACGAGAAATGTACTGGTTAGTTTCAGATGTAAAAGTCTTGCGACAGCCAGTAAGTTGGACGAGCGACATTTTATAAATATTTAACTTTCTGTGAAAAATGAAAAATACAAGAAAGGCAAAAAATGCATAGGACGTGGCCTGGTTCCAAAATATTAAATGAGAAAATCACTCGCATTGTTTGAAAGTTTTCAAAAGTTATGTCAATCTTTTAGTATGAGATTTTGAATACAAAAACAAGCACTGGATAAGATATTTATACTTTAAAGATTGAACGGAAAATTTGAAAATTTACCTGAGTTATGACGTAGCTGTGGCGTAGGGTAACATATTTTCGTTAAGTACACTTGGAAAACCCAAATCACTACAATACACCTTTTTAAACACCTGATGATCGTTTCACTAACAGAGTTAGCGCCATCAGAGGCTGTAAAAATTAAACTTTTCTTTCTTATAATTGCTCATCCTCTGATGACGCTAACTTTGTTAGTGAAACGATCATCAGGTCTTTAAAAAGGTGTGTTGTATTGATTTGGGTTTTCCAAGTGTACTTATCAGTGCTCATCATAGATTCCAATCTTCGCTTAGTGAATATATTTTCGTTTTACATTTGACCAATTTGTTTTAAATTTTGTGAGGTGATTTTAACTGTTTTAGGAGTAAATTATGATGAACTTAGCCTACTATAGAGGCAAGCAGGATTTGAAATTTGTAATATTTTATCATTTAACAAAATCTCCCTCTAATTGATTACATCTATTATAGCAAACATGCAACGCATCTAGACCCCAACAAAATGTTTGCTTTGATGATCACGTTTACATAGCTTATAGTTTGCTAGGCGAACATTTCCAGCCTTTTTGTTGATCCGGAAGAGCCAATAGTCGGATAGGGCCAGATTTGGTAAACAAGTGGGATAATCTGCAAGGTTTATAGATTATTTAGGTTGTCTTGGAACTCCGAGAGGGGAGAGACGAGAGAGGAGAGTAATACCTAATGTGTATTCTAAATGCCAATAGTTTCAGTTTAGTTTTGGTGTTTGAAATAATACTTATTATAAATTTAGGTACCCTGTAATGTGTTTGCGAAAACTTTTTCAAATACAATTAGTTACAGACATATTTTAATGCTTATTTTGTACGAAATAGCAGTCAAATCGAAACTATTATCTTAAAGACTGTATTTTATTTTTTTAAGGTGTTGTGTTGTAATGTTGTAAACATAAGTGTACAGTGAATCAACCTTAGGACGAAATGGTCGTTATTTGTTCAAGGAGTAAAACGGTAATTCACCACAAGCAGGTGGTAGTGAAATTTTCCTTTACGTGATAGTAAAGGATTTTTTCACGCCCGAGGAGGTACCACCCTATACACAAAGGGGCAGGTGAATTCACAACGGACGTTTCCGGATCTGGTGTATGAGTCGGTTTCCCTTATTATTAAAAACGATGATGGCTCCTCCTTGTACAAAAGATTCCGGAGGTAAAATACCCCTCCATTCGGATCTCTGTGAAAGGGGTGTACAGGGGGCGCCAGCATCAAGATTTAACATATTCTTCTCGGATATATGTGGCCTAAATTCTAACCTGAACTCCGTCCACCATTTACTCCAGGCTAATAGGCCCAACTCCTCTTCCTCACCGAAACCCAAATCAGTGCCAAAACAGCCACTAATCACCTTTTTCCCGGGGTATGAGCTCCTTACTTGGTCGATCAGACCACGGCATGGTCACTGCTTCCTGCGCAATGCAACCCGAGGTCACACAGTCATCACACCCACGTATAGTTTGACACTACAACTCCGCGAACTGAGACGAAATGCGGGATTACTTTTCCTCATTTCTATGGGCGTCTGCTTGTTTCTCTCATATTTAACCCTCTGATATCTCACAAAACGTCACCGAAATTATCCAAGCTGGCATGGAATTATTTATTCCACGTACACAGACAACCTCTTCGGCCACTCAAATGCCCTGGTTCTCTAAATCCTGTGACAAGGCCAGACTTGAAAATATCAAAGCTCACCAAAAAAAAGTCATCTTAAGCTCCAACGGTGGCAAACCCTTCTGGACTCTTGCTAAATCTATTGGGAATAATTTCTGCAAGAGCACGTTCCCACCTCTTGTCTCAGGGGATGAAATTGTTTCTACCGCCCTGGGCAAGGCTGAACTTTTTGCCTCGTTCGCCGGCAATTCTACTCTCAACCCACCTCCAAATGTTCAACCACCAACAGTCCCCAATGTCGGCATAAAATGACGGATATCATTTTCAAAACTAAAAAGGTACGAAAGATGCTCGCTTCTCTTAATACCAGGAAAGCCTCTGACCTTGACGAGATCCCAAAATCTCAAGAAATGCGCACCAGAACTTGCTCCTGTCCTGACTCGCCTGTTTCAGATATCTTACAATAGAGGCATATTCCCTAGTAACTGGAAAACTGCTCGGGTACAACCTGTCCCCAAGAAAGGATCCAAAGCGCTTCCTAGCAACTACAGGCCTATTTCTCTTCTTCCAGTCGTCTCTAAAGTGGTGGAAAAGTATATAAACACCGAATTACTAAAATTTCTTGAAAAACACAGTCTAATCTACGACAAGTAGTATGGATTCCGTCAGCGCAGATCGACTGCCGACCTCCTTTCCTTTGTCACCCCTTCTTGGAACAAGTCTATGGAACTACACGGTGAATCCCAGATTGTCGCTCTAGACATATCCAAAGCATTCGACGAGGTCTGGAACGCAGCGCTGGTTAATAAACTTCCAGCCTATGGCCTACCTCCAAAACTCTGTAGCTGCACAGCAAATTTCCTCTCCAACCGGAGCATTTCTGTTGTCGTGGATGGTCATTCCTCTAAACTGTATCCAATTAATGCAGGAGTTCCTTAAGGTTCAGCTTTAGCCCCTACTTTGTTTCGTCTCCATATCAATGACCTCCTCTCTAGCACATCCAACCCAGTTTACAGTTACGCGGACGACAGCACCCTCCACTCAAATATACGATATTCTAAGCCTGTCTCTTTAGCCCAATTAGATCAGGATCGCAGACTCATGAAGGGTTATGTATCTGTGGATCTCCAAATAAATATTAGACTGGGGAAGAAGGAATCTTGTACAGTTCAACTCCACCAAATTTCAGTCTTGCTTTCTTTCTCATAAGAGATACACTAGCCCTAGATCCATCACAATGAACAACCAAGTTATTCAGAGTAATGAGTCCTTTTCACTTGTTGGCATTTCTGTGGATCAAAATCTCAATTGGCACCAACATGTCACATCAATTGCAGAAGCGGCTGCTAAGAAATGAGGTTTTCTCTTCCGGGATCGCAAATACTTTTCACCAGCTAATCTCTATACCTTATATACTTCACAAATGTGACCAAACCTCGAATACTGCTCCCACATCTGGGGTGCAGCTGCCGCTTCTACACTCGCTATCCTGGACTCCACCCAGAAGAGAGCTATACGTCTCATCGGTGACCCTTCCCTCATTTAAAGGCTGCCATCCTTTGCTCACCGACGTGCCGTTGGCAACCTCTCTCTCTTTTATAGATATCTGCAAGGGCACTGCTCAGAGGAGCTTTCTTCCATAGTTCCTCCACCTGCTACAGATCTACCAGGGGAACAGAGCGAATGCACTCTTTTACTGTCCAGGTCACCAGACATAGAACATCTTGTTATGCCCGCTCTTTTGTCCCGAGGACTTCCAAACTGTGGAATTCCTCCGAACCTCCAAACCTTCAAGTCCAGAATTAACAAGTTGCCTGTTTCCTCCTTATCGACACCCACGGTACGATAGTATTTAGGCTGTAAGCACTCATGGTGTGTTGTTGAAATAAAAAATAAAAGAAACAAAGGTAGATATGTGTTTAATTTAAAAAAATAAATTGTACATACTTAAAAAAAGAAGTCAATAGATAACTTAACACATTACATTTAGAATGTGAAAGAGCTCAAAGGCAAAATGTTAAATTGGCAGCACAATTGTTTTCAAACACAACTGCTACAGCATTAAAGCATTACCTCCCAGGGGAAGACCAAAAGACAAGTGCTGCAGCTGGCGATTTTTTCCAGCTGGTCAATAATTAGTTCGATATTATGAATTCTTATTCACCATCGACCTCATTTCCAACAACAACAAAAAACACATGGCACCAATTTAGTCTTGCAGGATGAATTTTTAAATAAAATGGTTTTTGTAATTATTGGACTGACCTGCATAAGCAAAAAGCATGCAAATGTTTCAGCGTGGAATAATATTGTCGACAAAAGATTGACAAGGCTTGTATGGAGATATAAAGGAAGAGTATGCTATTTAGTATATTTTAACCCATAGATTAAACAAAGACTGTTTAGAAAATTTGTTTTGTCAAGGGAGTCTGAAAACCTAATTTGCAGCTAAATAGTATCTATTTTTTGGTTGTTCATTGATTGTTGTTGCCCTTACTTAGTAAAGCCATTTGATACTAGTTGCAGACGTAGAGACTTTTTCCCTGATTTTATAAGTATAAAGCCAGAGAAAAATCTTACATCTGAATTTTATTTAGTTTCTTCAATTTTCAGGTTAGACCTCGTGGAGGACAAAAGCAAAGCTCGGTAATATAAAACTTACAGAATAAAATTTTGAAGATCAGCTCGATGACAGGACGGACTCTGAAAGTACATCATCCAGCAGTATACACTATAGCAAATCACCAAGGTCAGGGAGCAGTCTCGTCTTACTCTTTGGAAATTTTGCTGGACCCTTGCTTTAATGCAAATTTGCTTCGTAGGTTTAGATTATAAAAAACTATATACCAAAATTTAGATCTCTATGTTATTAAAAAAGGTTATAAGCATTTATTAAAAAATGTTTAGTGTCATATCATTTCTATGAAAATTCACTACAATAACGCACTTGCTGCCTCCAGACTTTTTTTCTATTTTTTCCATATCCTCAATTCTTCCGAAATTTTTTGATTTTGTTATTTAACTTTGGTTCTTGATTGTTAATACGTAAATTTCTTCCCTATATTCATCTCGCCCCTTTCTGATTTCCATTCAGTTCAGTTTAGCCAAATCCTTGCTGTTATTACTCGTTCTAGTTGGTGATCTTCGAGTCTTTTTACTAATTTTAAATGCTCTGGGCCTCCCTTTTACGTTTTGTGTTTTGTATCGTAGGTGATAGATCCATCGCTGTCGCATGTCAATCGTTCAAACGTTTAATACTCATTTCCTTATAGTTTTTCCTCAGTGTGCAACCGGTATTACTACGTGCTATATTTTCAATTGCCTAATGACGTCTATGCCAAGAGCCGGTTCGAATTTTCGCAAGCTAGCTCTCCCATTACACGGCCAGAAACCAGCTTTTAACTAACATTTGTTTACAATACCCCTATCCCGAATTTGCAAACTATTTATCACACTCCTCATAATATCAACACTTCCCTCGCCTTTGTTAATGATTTTTGCTCACAACTTGAACATGAGTTTAATTGCGGAACACATTATATTCACATTGTACTTTAGAACGAACCTCTCTTCTCAGTGAATATTCATTCACTAAGGAGATCACAACTTTTCAATTATTTGCTTAGATCGTATAAGGAAACAGAAAACTCTCCCAAGTGATGCATTACTGTAACCAGAATTTTTTTCATTATTTTATTATAACAATATTTGGCTTCCATAAAAAAGTTGACTATCGAGCTTAGATATTTTCAAGAGAATCATTACAACCAAAACATGTTTTTTCTGTACAAAATTTCAAAATTCTAAGATATATAGCTTTTCAATTGTTACAGAAATAATTAAAAAGGCTGGATGCAGCAAGCGCATTATGGTAGTGAATTTTTGATAGAAGCATGTCATAACTTTTTTCTTATAACATAGATATCTAAATTTTGGTATGTAGTTTACTTTTATAACGTAAACCTGCGTACCAAATTTGGTTACCACAGCTTTGTTATTTTTGGAAGAAAACCCAAAATCTTCCAGGTTCCGATTTTCCTGGCTAACAAATTTGCCTAAGCCACTCACAAAGGGAAGGTACCTGCCAAATTTGATCCAAATCGGCCCATTATTTTTTATTCCTTTGCTTGTAACTAATTTATGCAAAACCTCCTAAGCTGCACATGTAATGTGCAACTTGTGTTTAAATTAACCAACTTTGATCTCTCATGGTTTTATAGATCCCAGTGGTGTCGATAATCAAAATCCCCCAACCTCTATATAAACGTAAAAAAGGTTACAAATATGAGCTGCAAGTGCTCTAGTTGGAGGTAATCGAAGGTTTAAAAGTCGTTACGTCTTTGGGCGAGTATTTTACTGAAAATTCGCTAAAAGAAACGGTGCGTGCCAATTGAAAACATCTTCCTGTCACTAGTAAGAAGATCGAGACTTTTAAATTGTGAAAAAATGTTTCAATAGGAGCGCAAACTAGGTCCCCTAGAACACATATCCGAGGTCATATTCAATTTATATGTATATATATATATATATATATATATATATATATATATATATATATATATATAATCTTTATTTATCTGCATGACAGCAACAACAACAACAATAATCAAACAAGTTAATAAATAAATCAGGTTTAGTCCCACAGAAGTTAGAAGCTTGTAAGTGAGACCAAAAAGTAACACCTTAATGCTATATTATAAACTCGACACAACATACATAAAAAAGAGAAATAAAAAAGAAAGAGGCGTGGACATCCTTCCGTAATCAATCGTGTCAGAAACAGCGGACATCAACCGGCACGGCTATATGGTCACAGCGAAACAGGAATACTTCAACTTGACAAGAATACATACGTTCCCACTCACGCGTAAGCATTCACATCCACTCCCAAGCATTCGCGCAGTCACTCGCACACCCAGCCACACAGAGCGACTCAGAACACATACAGGCACGCCCTCGCACCACACTCTCACACAGGTACTTGTAAAAGTCTTTTCAAAGAACATTCATTTCAATTCCTCAGATCGATCCAATCCTTCATCTATCTTCTAGATATTTGACATAACCAATCAGAAATTCTCTTTCTAAAAACGCTTATATTTAAAATATTTTTTAGGTGAACTGGGATCCTATTGCAGAGTCTGGGTGCAATGAACATATAACTTTTTTGACCAATCGTATTTTGGCACCAAATTCAGCTACCTCCCTGTACCTTGTGTAGTATTCGTGTTGTATGTTTCTTAGCAAATTTTTATCTCAATGCTGTTTTATCAGTATTGATTTTGCATACAACTGTCTCACATCAAGTAACTCACTCTCTCTATACAAGGGATCGCTTGGGTAGGTTCTAGGTCTATGCATAATGATCTTAATGAAAAATTTCTTTATAACTTCCATGGGTTTTCGGTATATTTTCGCAGCGCCACCCCAACCAACCATGCCATACCGAATGACGGACTCGGCCAGAGCCTGATAAGTCATTTTTAAACAAGCAAATCCTAACACTTGACTCAACTTTTTAAACGCGCCGACAGATACCGAAGTCCACCAACAACACTAATTATGTGCGTCTCCCGTTTTAAATGATAACTCCAAGGTATTTCGTTGACTTTACAGTTCCTATTTCATAGCAGTTGCCCCGTAAGAGAAATCTTAGAGAGTTGAACTGGGATTTTCTGACCTCACTGCAGGACAACGCAATAAAGCATGTTTTCTCTAAATAAATTGTGAGTTGTTTCTCATCATACCATGTCTCTATCACCTTGAGGTCTTGCTAAGATTCATGCCTGACACTATCCCAAGAGTCTTCTGAGTAGAATATAGCCGTGTCGTCCGCAAAGCTGGATAATTTATCTTTAAGTGGAATTTTTCAACAGATTCTTTATTTATATATATATATATATATATATATATATATATATATATATATATATATATATATATATATATATATATATATATATATATATATATATATATTGAAAATAATGGAAGCAAGCACTGTCCCCTGAGGTACACCACACATTACAGTACGTTGACAACTTTCACAGGCTTTAATTCTTGTTATTTGCTTTCTTCCCGCAGATAACTCCGAAACAAATCCAAGGCAATCCCTCTGAAACCCAGTTCTTCCAGTTGTTGATGGTTTACAGTATCAAAGTATTTTTTGACATCCAGAAATACGAAAAGAGGGTATTTATCGGTGTCAAGTGTTCTATAAATTTCTGTCATCAGATCCTCTATTGCATCCTCAGTTACACCCGTGCTCGAAACCCGTACTGCCTCATTGAGATGACTTGATTTTTATCCAGATAACAAACCATTCTCTGCTTTATTAGTTTTTCTATGATTTTTGCCAAGTTGAAAATTAGGGATATCAGGCGATAGTTTGAAATATCAGTTTTCCTGCCCAATTTATAAAGGGCTTTGATTATTGCCAGCTTAAATACATAGAGAAACACCCCAGTTTCAAATATGCTATTTGTAATGAAAACCAATGGTTCAGGAATCAAGTCAGCAATTAGTTTTAGAACATCGGATGTAATATCATCATGTCCAGGTGCTTTGTTCGATTCAAGGAGTAAATAATCGTTCTGATTCCATACCCATCTGTCGGCGTCAAAAAAAATGAACTGTTAAATATTCTCCTCTCAACAACCGACCGCTTTACCCTTGGTATACAACTAACCAATGTACTACCGACCTCTATATAATATTTATTGAAGCATTCGACAATATTTTTGGATGTGTTCTTTCCTTGCCTTCGACGCATATTTTTTGCACATCATTTATTGCAAGCTGATCACCAGATAGGCCTTTCACAGTCTTCCATACAGTACTTGGTCTCTTATCACTTTGGGTGTTTTTCAAAAAATAATTTTGTTTAGCCTGCCTTATAAGCTCCGTTAGTTTGTTCCTATACCTCTTGTAAGTTTCCTCAATAATTTGGCCTCCTCTTTAGCTCTTAATAAAGCCGTTCTTTTTCAAAGGTAGTGTGAAGTATTGCAGGCGCAATCGAAGGCTTTCTTCCCTGTTTCACCACACATTCACTCCTGTAACTTGCGTCTTACACCATCTGCTTTAGTTTCCGTACAAAAATACCCGTTGCATCCTCCACATCTCGAGCCGCATAAACGTGCTCCTATACTTCCTCTGTTGCCAGTTGCACTAGTTTACTCTTATTCAATCTCAGCCTCTCGAACTTAGTACACACAGTAGTTTTGACCTCTTCGAAAGTTCTTAGGTAGGCAACAGTAGGGTAATGGTTTGTTATGGGACACTCCAGGACATAAGCTTCAAACTTAAACTCACGCGGTGATTTAAGTAACATATGATCCAAACAACTGTTTGATCCATTCGTAACCCTAGTGTATGAATTGATTAATGAAGTGAACCCAAATATAGAAGCATTGTTAAGGTATTCCTGAGCGATTCTCGTGTTAGACATTATATCAATATTAACGTCACCTACTATCATATGATAATTACCATCGCTACAATGCTCTCTCAGATACTCACAGAAAACCATATTAAAGACTTCCACACAACTTGAGCACGGTCTGTAAACTGCAGTAATGATAATACTTCTACTGCCCTTAGGCAGTGTAATCTTCAAAAACTTAAACCCACTCTTATCTACGATATCAAAGGAAAAATCATGAGCATCCCCAACATAGACCACAGCACCATCACTCCGGTTAATGTTACCGCCGTTATGTATCATTTTATAGCCATTCATATAAAATATTTCTCATCATGAACTGTCCAGGTCTCCGTTCATACAATACAGTCAAATCTACACTGCATATTCCCTAATAAAAGACAAAGTTCATCGAAGTTTTTGGCAATGATTCTTATGTTAGTGTGAAACACTGCAAAATCATTCTGAAATAAACTACAACATGTTGACAAGTTTATCAACGCCGTATCATACACTGGACTATTATCATCACGCAAGTATGGATCCATTATATAGCTTCCAAGAGAAAAAAATAATGTTTCTCTCTCTTTACCTGATCAGAAACACACTAAAATCGTCAAAGGAGAAACGCTAATAAAATCTACAAGAATGAAAAAGAAACCTATATACTAATTCAGAATATATAACATTCAAAGATGCAGCAAGTGCGTTATGGTAGTGAATTTTCATAGAAATGATCTGGCACCAAATATTTTATTATAACTTTTTTTTTTGTAAGATAGAAATCTAAATTTTTGTGTGTAGTTTAATTTTTATATCGTAAACCTACCTACCAAATTTGGTTTTCATACCTTTTTTATTTTTTGAGATAAAATTTTTTTTCGAATGAAAACTCAAAATTTTCCCGGAAAACCTCGTCCAATTTTCCTGACTAACGAACTTGTCCAAGCCACTTAGAAAAGGAAGGTACATGCCAAATTTAACAAAATCGGCCCAGTATTTTTTGAGTTATCGGTGTGATATATATATATATATATATATATATATATATATATATATATATATATATATATATATATATATATATATATATATATATATATATATATATATATATATATATATATATATATATATATATATATATATAATTGAAACTGACACCGGATATGGGTTCTAGGGGTCCTAGTTCGCGCTCATTTGCAAAAATTTTTTCATAATTCAAAAGTCGGGATCTCCCCAATAGTGATTTTTTTTCTACGAAAATTCACTAAAACTGTTGAAAATACGAAAAATTGCCAATAATTCTACTTTTAGTGAGCTTTGTTAATTTAATATTGATTAAGTTGCCGAGATAATAGCCTTTAATTTATTTTACAAGAATAGAGTTTTACTTATTTTAAAATTCGAAACATTAAAGTGTAAATAAGCGTCGATTTCACAGATACGTACTGACTCAGTGCTCATGAAAAAACCAGTGAACATCTACTATACTGTACGCACTAAAAACGTACACCTTATTTGGTCACCTATTATACTAATTATGCGGCAATGTGGCGACATCAATATGTAAGAGAAAAAATATTTAAAAAAAAACCAAAAAAACCCAGCGGAAACTTTTCTACTTCAAAAGTTTCCGCTGGGATTTTATACGTTGAGGGAGTGGTTGGCGCACTATTGAATTTTTTGTCGTATAGGGACGTACCGGCGGTCTCCAACTGCTGATGAGTATACAATTAGTTTTCCACCTCTCAAGAAGGCTCTATAATTTTGCTTCTTTGCCTGCTTTAAGTGTGGTAGCAGTACTCTATTTACTTATCTCTCCTCATATGTAAGATCATGCGAAATGTGGATTTTAGTGCACGAAAGGCCAGGAGCTCTTAGAACAATATGTTTAGTTTGATTAGAAGCAAACTCTACCAGTATAGGCTGATTTGTTCCCTGACCCAACACAGCTACCCTGTTGATGTCTTGCTGACTTAGATTAATTTTTAGGTATTGGTTCAGGTTCTCCACAGTTTCGTTTGCTAAGTTACTCTTATTTAAGGATAATCCAAATAGAACTATATTATTAGTTTTTAGCTTCCTCTCAAGAAACTGCTGCTTTGTTTCTAGTTCTTCAACTCTCCTCCTCAACTCTTGCACGACACTTTTTGTTTCATTTAACGTCGAAACTAAGTCCTCCTTAATCTCTTTAATCTCTCTCTTCAACTCTTGGGTTTGCAGGGAAGTGCTCTCATGGACTATATCTTTAATTTGTGCAATTACTTCAGGTGTATTTTTACCTGTCATAGTAGTGTTAAGGAGCAATCTTTTTTTCCCGCAGTATATATAAATTAATCCTATTTCGGTTACTCTATATGTATGCTGCTACACAATATATCCCAGTTTCTCTACCCAATTTGAAAAGGTCTCTTCTAAAACCAATTACAGACTCATACAATAACGCACAACACACTCGAAACTGCAGTTAGTACAAATTATTTCCATCTAAAAACCACTTTTAATTTACTTCTTAGCTGCAGCCACTTTACAACCTTTGAACAGCACTACAACTATATGACACACACACACACAATATATATATATATATATATATATATATATATATATATATATATATATATATATATATATATATATATATATATTGAAAATTTATTCACACCATACATTCACAAGCTTATACATATCAAGTCTATTTACATATCAGCTAAGACATCTAAGTCTATTGACTTGTGTATGCCTTTTACACTTTTACAAGTTACACAATTTATGACGCTCAGAGCCATGCCTCTCTATTGCCGATGAGCAACTTGAAAACAATCACAGCCTCCACACCAATACTTAAACAAAACTAAGATCACACAAAACAGACTACCTTTATTTCTTAAAGCTCAACACTTCTACGACTATAAGCATCATGTGAAATTCCAAGAAGAACAATACAAAAGTAAGCAGTTTCACGAAGCAAAATACACAGCACATCGATCGCGCGGCCGTATGATACAGACATGGAACATTACATCCCCACTTCCCCTCTGTGCCAAGCATCTTCTGAAGTTATCGCAAAAATATTTACCACAGCACATTTATCACAGCACCGTTAGGTTTCCCCTCTACACCTCATCCTCAACCATTCACTCACAGAAACAAAAAGAAAAAAGAACAGGAAAACAAACAACGAACCATTCACTCTTACTCTCGTCCATATACCACCCCACATCCATGTCCTCGTATACCATACCATCACTCCCCAGGCACACTCTCACACTCATATACAGCCACATACAGATCTTTACACACAAGCACTTAGCCATTCACTTACTCGCTTGCTCACTCACACATGCCCAATCATCCATTAACAATCGCCAGGAATGAATCTTTTCTCTGTATTAGGAAATCTTTAGCCTTTTTCTTGAACTTGTAATGTATCAGTCCCTTTAATTCTCCAGGTATTAAGTTATAAAACTTTGGGCCGTAGTACCACAAGGATCGCTGAGAAGCATTTTTGACTCTTAGTGGAACTGACAAGACATCATTTACACGAGTCCTCGTTGTATAACCATGTGTCATTCTTGCCTGTTTTGCACTGTGTACATGCATATATTTTAGTGCTTTTAGCACAAATAAGCTTCTCAGGTCCAATATTTTGTTGTCACAGTTGTACAGCAATTTAGTCGGGTATTGGACATCTTTCTTATATATGACCCTCAGTATGAAATTTTGTGTGATCTGCAGGGAGGAAAGAGCACCCTCATAACATACACCCCAGGACAATATGCCATACAAAAATATCGACTCAACCAATGCTCTATATAACACAAGTTGATTTTTTATCGTAAGTACACTCCTCAGTGAGTAGAATTTGCTGATTAAGTTTCTCATCCTTTTGTTAATGTAATCAATATGATCATGCCACTTGAGGTGCTGGTCAACAACAACACCAAGATACCTAATACTTTGTATTCTTTCAATGGGGTTAACACTCCCCACCACACTTAAATCTCCTAAGTCTGCAGGTAATGCCGCGTTGGTAGGAGAAAATGTCATATATTTCGTCTTACTTACATTTAAAGAGAGCAAGTTATCATCCAGAAGTAATTTCATAATATTTATTCCTCTCTCAGCTTTCTCGATAACTTCAGTCCAACTCTCCCCTTCAAACAGCAATACAGTATCGTCAGCACATGCTATAGTCGAGCACTCTAGGTTTTTGTTCTCTAGTAGGTCATTAATATAGATGGAGAACAGAACTGGCCCCAACACAGAACCCTGTGGCACACCAGCCTCAACAGTCATTGGTTTTCCGACTGTTTTCCCCACTTTCACTGCTTGTGTACGTGTATGCAAGTAGCTCCGGAAGATCTCCAAAACCGTACCTCTCACTCCAATGTCTTCCAGTTTGTTTAACAATTTTGTATGTGATACATACATATATATATATATATATATATATATATATATATATATATATATATATATATATATATATAATAACGAACCTTCTAGGTTCTAAGGACCCAAATTCTCGCTCATCTGAAGAAATTTTTTCAAAAGGTTTTCATCATGAACTCTATAGGCGAATTTTTCTTAATGAAAATTCGCAAAAATTTATATTTGTACAAAAAGAGACTAGATCATCTCCTGTTGAGAGTTATCTAATATGTGCTAAGAAAACTTGAAGTCGTTGCACGTAATGTCTATCCTTTAGTGATGTCAAAGTTAGAGAACCTAATCAATTTCACTCAATGACTTAAATAGAGACTTCATCAAACATCTAAGACCTTGCCCTATTTATGTCACCTGCCGTCTGTTGTGTATTGATTTCAATGGTTATTACAGTCTCCTTAGGTACATATACATACAAAATTACATATTTTAGTTACGTTCTACCGACTCTGGGTAAAACATAAAACACACGTCACGCAGTATAAGAAACGTATTCGATAGAGAACTTATCAAGTTTACATACAAAAGTCTATAACTTCTCATTGCGTCGTTTTGATAAGCTCTTTATTTTGCATAGTTAAGATTTTTTAAATAACAATCATCTTGTTAGGTAATAATAGAATATTAAAGAACAATAGAACAAAAACGTATAAAAAGCAAAATGAAAAGGTGTTAACGCAGGAAGTCCGCTATGGATGAGAATATTTATGTTTTGAATGTTGATAACTTAATTTTCAATTATTAATAATTTTGGCAGCTGACAGAGTCTCTATTAGAGTAAGTTTCGTACTAACTTTCGCCAAACAGCTTTTATTTAATTTTCGTAGAAAATATATATATATATATATATATATATATATATATATATATATATATATATATATATATATATGTATATATATATATATATATATATATACAGGTTGATTTACGTAGGGCGTGCATGAAAAGTTTTTCAACTTGCAGTTAGATTAGAAACTTGAAATTTGGCGTGCTATCATAATCAATCATGTCCGTTATACCTGAAATATTTTTAGTTCTCCTGCTATACAGGCTATGCCAAAAGTCGGCAGCCAATTTCCTATTTTAAATAGAAACCTACATTTTCTTTCAGATGGTTCGATTGACTTGTAAAGAAAATTGCATTTCGCTAGCGTAATTCCAACTCATATTTATTAATTAAATTCTGCAAATATGTATTTCCAAAAAATTCTGCCGTATACCTATTTTTAACCACGTGTATATAATTAAAAAGCTGCACAAAACACCGGCCCATCCAGATTAAATCAACATTGGAATGTTACCTACTGATAAATGATACAAAAAATTCGTAAATTCACAAAACTTTTAAGTTGTTCCGCCTATAAGAGGAACAGAGACACCAAAGCTTATAGAAGTAGCAAGAGTTAGTTCAGTTCCGTCGTTTGAATATCTTGTTCAATTAAGAGCCTTCACAGTAAAAGTATAATTACGTCATAACACAAGTTGTCCCCTCAGTATAAAATAAAAGTCACCGTCTACAAAACCCATGAATTTTCACACCGCAGCAAAACCGCCAATCCGTGGTCTGGAACCTATGGTGAAAAATAGTTTACTGATAATTTTTTTGCAATTTTTTTAAATATTTTAGATATTTTTACCTTTACATTTGAATTTCGTCTGTTCCGTTGTTCTCAAGGTTCATCTGTTTTCGAAACATAATTGCCTGTTCCCTGATTTTCTTGCCCGGCCAATTTCGCTATACAGGTGTTCACCCCCGTACTCTACCGTTAACCCGTGCTATTTTTTTTTAATGTTTGCAGAAATCTCTCTTTATTTTAACCGGTGTGCTTGTTTCCATAACTTACCCAAGCTCAATTAACCGAAACATTTATTTTCATTTATGTATATTATATCTCGTTCCAGCTAGAGCTTCTTTGCATTTAACTAAACTGTGTTTTATTTTGACCGAGCTCCCGAACCTCTCATGCCCGCTAGGTGGCTATTCCAGAGGATTGAATTTGGGGCTTGAAGGCGGGGCTTGAAGCGAGGGACGGGATATCGTAAGAAGTCGCCGTTTTTATTCAATAAATTAACCATAGCCCATTAGGGTACGAAGCTGCTGGAACCAGAATAATTCCGTGGCAAATCATCCCCTACTTGGGTAAAAAAAGAGGGGTAAAAACTTAGTTCTATTTACTTTGTTTTCAATCTTACAACCCTGGCGAGAATATTCGTTTGATTTTGTAATATTATATATATATATATATATATATATATATATATATATATATATATATATATATATATATATATATATATATATCTTATTTTAATAAATCTGTATTTTTCTACCTTCAGTTTTTACTCACTAGTATAGGTTCCCTCTGAACCTAAAACAATTCCGACCCCTGGATAGCAACCTTCTTCACTGAATACTACCCAGGCATCCTGCATCCACAGGGTGGTCCGTCTCCGTAATTCTGCCGTTCTTTTTTTGGGGCTTCCACTTTCTCCCTAAAAAGTCTATTTAGAAAGCGGTGGCGCTCGAGACTCTTGTATTGGCATTTTTCCGACCGACCATTCCACCCTTCGGACGGCGGGTCACAGACTTTCTAATTCTGAGTTACGACAACCGAGGTTATATGATCATATCTCTTACAGTCTTTGACATATGTCAATTTTTATGAAAAAAATTACCGCCGTAGTAGTTACGATTAAATGTGTAACTCGCCAAAGGTAAGATCGGGAAACCAAATTGTAAAGCAGTTAGCTGGAAGTACAGGGTAACTCTTGATGTCCTATCGAGGGTCCCAGTTTGTACCATATAGGCGCAGGCGATTTTCAAATGTCGCATTCAAAAATTGTCAAATACTCAATTTTTTCAAACGACACCCACTATTTCGTTGCACAATTCAAAAGAAAATTTAATTTTATGGTTAGTTACTAAAGCATTCCCTATTTCTAACTTCAACTTTGACCGAGTCATTCAAAAAAATCAAGAAATTTCTAGATATTCCTTGCGTTTTCAAATATGCCATGGAAACAAAAAACAATTGCAATTAAGAAGGTGAGAATCTGTCAAAGTGTAAATGAATTGTGCTAATTCATAAAAAATATTCAGGACGCAGCAAGTGCGTTATGGTATCGAATTTTCATAAAAATGTTTTTAATAGCAAATGTGTTAGCAAGTGCGTTATGGTAGCGAATTTTCATAAAAATGTTTTTAATAGCAAATGTGTTTTTTTTAAGAAAGCAGGCATCAAATTTGGTTTCATCAAAATAACTTGATTGCTTGAAAATGTAGAAACATTTCCGAAAGTAAATTTTAAGTGTTCCCGAAATAACTGGTTTCTTGGCCAACCTTATAGGTTAATAGCAAATTGAGCTATTCAAATTTTGAAGCATTCAATGAAAATTCACTACCATAACGCACTTGCTGCGTCCCGAATTTATTTTCTTACAAACATGTATTATATTTCGAAGGAAAACGCAACAATTCAATAACATAAGGCGTGTTCGATTAAAAAAAAAGAAAATTTGAATCACCAACGACTTATGGGCCATCCTCTAATTGTATAAATATTTTTCAAGATGTAGCTCAAGACACCCTATAATTAATGTATACAATTTTTTTTCGTATTTTGTATAATAATGGATATATTGAGCTTTATTAATTTTTTACGAAAATTCGACAAAAATTATATACCATTAAACGATAAACTTTATAGCCAAGACTACTGCCAGATTATCAGAGAAAGGATCTATTTGAAATGTGAATTTTTGGAAATATTCTAGTAAAATGAAGGACACTGACGATTAAAACCAAGACTTCACGCTTTGTAAAACATTCTTCTTGAGACATTTTCCTTCCATAGCTCATATTAGTTTCAGGTTATTTGCCTAAATATTACCAATTTTGACGTTTCAAATCGCGACTTTGACGTTTTGAGGAAAACCCAAATTTATTTTTCTTTTAATGCCTATAACTTTTTTGGATCTTAACCTACACAACTAAATTTTAGTAGGTAACTTACCTATAATGATGTAAACCCGCGTACCAAATTTGGTTGCCCTTACTTTGTTAATTCCGGAAACATAATTTTTTCGAAAGAAAACACGAAATTTTCCGGGAAAACCTCGGCGGATTTTCCTGGCTAACGAACTTGTCCAAGCCACTTGCAAAAGGAAGTTACTCACTAAATTTTATCAAAAGCGGCGCATTATTTTTTGTATAAACATATAAAGTCTGAAACCGACCTCGGATTTGGGTTCCAGGGGTCCCAAATAGCGCTCATTTGGAGAAATGTTTTCAAAATTCTAAAGTCGTGATCTCCTCATCAGTGAATTTTATTTGAGAAAATTCACTCATAAAATTGTTTCGAAAATGGAAAATTATCCAAACGAGCTTGTGTCAGACTTGTTTGTAGTCCATGGCATGTGTCAAAAAATTATTCACCGAACTGTCCGTGAGTTTAATTTAAAATATTAAAACTTTTCAAGTATGAGACAGAGAAATCCCCACGATTGAAAGATAATTTTATAAGCTTTGGGAAAGTGGCCAGACCCATTACGAGAATCAAATAACTAACCGACAATGAAGATACTTAAATTACCATTCGTGGATAGTTGGAATTGAGATTTTCATAGTCTGCAATACAAACCATTTTATACCGTCATAGCGTCATAAGCTACATACCTTTGACATTCATAAAACTTTTGACAGCCTCGAGCCCAACTATTTCAGAAGTGCTAGGCACTCTATTGAAAGTAGAATAATAGAATGTTCGAACAAGTTACGTTAGGGTTCTGTCAACATTATTCTTGTTCGTTAATAATGTGTCGTGTGTAATTAGATAGGAATCCTTATTTTTTATTAAATTATTACCATTGACTTCTTTCCATGGTATATTTGAAAAAGCAAGGAATACCCCCAATTTATTGATTTTAGTTAAATACCTCCGTAGAGGTTGAAGTTAGGTATAGGGAATGCTTAAGTAACTCACCATAAAATTTAATTTTTTTTCGAATTGTGTCAAAAAAAAAATAGTAGGTGCCATTTCAAAAAATGAGTATTTGACAATTTTTGAGTGCGACATTTGTAAATCGCCTGCACCCACATGGTACAAAATGGGACCATCGATAAGACATCAAGAGTTATCCTGTACTTCCAGCTAACTGCTTCATAAATTTGGTCCTGATCTTAAACCGTTGGTGAGATACAAATTTATTAGTAAACTACTACGACGGTAATTTTTTTCAGAATAATTGACATGTCAAAAACTATAACAGATATTTTCATATAGCCTAAGTTGCCTAAACTCAGAATTAGAAGGTCACCCTATATATATATATATATATATATATATATATATATATATATATATATATATATATATATATATTAGAGCGCTGTGCGAACCCAAGCAAACATGTTGCCTCGAACTTCTTCTTCAATGTTAATATATTTCCTCAAATACAAAATTTAGGTATATTGTAGCACATAATATTTGGTACGTAGAAGATATCTATTCTTTTTGAAAAAAGCAAAGGTGTGACAAAATTTGCAGATTCATTGGGTGAAAATGCCTTTCGGTACAGATGTTAGTTGTGAAGATGGGTTAACCTTAAACAAAAAAAAAATTCAGGCACAGCAAGTGCGTTCCGGTAGAGGAGTTTCAAAGAAATGATTGGGGACCAAACATTTTTCCAATTTAATGCTTATAGCTTTTTTTCCATATGACCTAGAGTCCTACGTTTTGGTACGTATCTTACTTTTTATAACGTTAATTTACGTACTAAATTTGGTTACCATAGCTTTGTTATTTTCGGAGATAAAAAGATTCCGGAAGAAAATACAAAATTTCCGCGGAAAACCTGACCCAATTTTCCTGGCTAACGAACTCATCCAAGCCACTCACAAAAGTACATATTAGTTTCATGGCACATAATTGGCTGAATCAGGCATTTTTTATTTATTTGTTTTTTGGTTGACCGGCTTCTCTTGAAAATAAGTTTAAATAAATTATTGTATAAAAGTCTGTGGCAATTGGAACCTGCTTTCCGATGTCAACCCACCTCTCTCACTCACACATACACACACATGCACGCACGCACACACACATACAAACGCGCGCGCGCACGCGCGCTCACGCACGCACGCACACACACAGCCAGAATTTTTTGGAACAACAATTAATTAATCTTAGAGCTTGGGCTGATAAGCGGAAACATATTTTTCCATCACTTTCATGTAAGGAAAGAACACTTGTAATCAATCAGATTATTGCTCCCCGCCTTTGTCACATTTTGCAAGTATTACCAGTAACTGAGGACTATTTATTGAAAGTACAGGATATTATAAAACTCTTTTAAGCTTCAAGAAAACATTGGTTAACAGTTAAGCACCTCTCGCTTCCGGTAAGATTTGGTGGTATGGGTTTAGTTCACGTACCCTCAAAAGTACGACTATTTAGAATAAGCTTCGCCACTAAATACTTAACAACGCATGTTAACTATCCATGGGTTAATATTGTGAGTTACCTACTCCGCTCATTTTCACCGGCCAGATTTTTGTGGCAATTTTTCTTCGTAAATGCTGATTGTCAAATAGTCACCGACCCTCTTTCTAACTGTACTAAATTACTTTCGTTCTGCTCACATTTCTATTAATGATTTTCCATCTTCAATCAACGACATTAAACAGATACCCTTGATAGACACAGTTTTTATACCCTCGACCAGTATATCAAGTTTATGGGTTAGGTTTGGTCTATACTCTATAGGTAATCTTTTACATGGAAACAATTTAAAATCAATAGAACAGCTGCAACTTCCTAACAATAATAACTTAATTACAAACCAACTAGATAGAAATTACTTCCATATAAAAAGTAATCTGATGCAATTGTATCATTCTGAAATAAACATAGCAAATTCAGTTACAAATAGAAGAATATTGTGCTTTAATAATGAAGAAGGTGAAAATGTCAATATCAGTCTTATGAACAAAAGACCCCTTTTCAGCATAATGTATTAAAGTTCTTTAACACAATGGAATCTTTACAGGAAGCCTGGACTGATGATCCAGTGGACTGGAATTGTTTTTATGCCTTCCCAACATTGGGATATGAGGGCGACATAGCATACAGGCTGGCCAAAAACCGTCTAGCAGACTGTATCTTCCTGCAAAGAATAGGACAGATTGAACATAGATCTTGCAATCACTGTGGAGAGCCAGCAACGAGTTGGCATATAATAATATCTTGCAATTTAGCACAACCATTGTGGTCTTTTATCTCCAATGTCAAAAGAAGTCTGTTAACATCAAATTTGACAATAGATGAGATTTATGGAGGTATTAAATTTTCTGGGCAGAAAGTGGCTGCAAATTTAGTTAGTTACCTGTGTAATCTAGCAAAGTATACAATATACAACACCCACCTGTCTTCTATAAGTAATAACACTCAGAACCCGGGCTATTTGGACACTTTCAAGAAAGCTTTGAAAACTAGAATCTTGAGAGAATACTCATAGTTCCTGAGTAGAAACTGCAATGAAAGTTTTGAAGCAACATGGAAAAATGACAGAGTATTATTTTTTGTTCAAGAATGGAATATTGTATTTAATTTTTGAACTGTTTAGAGTTATTTGAAATTGGTGTTTTTGTAAAGAATGTTTAGGATAATTTTTTGGATATTTTTAATTATGTTTTTTGTATATATGTATATATAATTCAATAGCATGTTTTAGATGTTTTATATAAAAAAACTGTACATTGATGTATATATTTAACTGTTACAATAATAATAATAATAATAATAATAATAATAATAATAATAATAATAATAATAATAATAATAATAATAATAATAATAATAATAATAATAATAATAATAATAATAATAATAATAATAATAATAATAATAATAATAATAATAATAATAATAATAATAACACACACACACACACATAAACTGTCCATAATAATACTTATTTGTACACATCTAGAGTGTCTTTGGTCATTATTACAATCTTAAAACTTCTTTCATCGCACCATTTAAATTAAATAAGCGGCAGATGCTTTTTTGAAGTAAGAATCCATGTTATACTTGTACAATAAGTTATATATCCAAATAATTTACTGGTTTTATAATGTTGCTCCAATATTTCTTAGTATTGAAGAAAATCCAAAATTCCTAACGAAAAGGTGTGTTTTTGTTCGATTATGATTCTCAAAATAAACCAACATTAGATCTGCTTGGCTAACATCTGTATATATTTTTCTCAGCTCTAAAACACTTTTAATGCATGTTTGATACTTTTTAAGTAAGGTAAATTAAAATTAAATTATTCTTTTTTATTACATACCTAAATACCTGACAGAGACAGACGTGAATGTTTCTCTCGATCGTTTTACAATGTATAACAAATAAACATAAACGAATTTGTTATCTTTAAGAACTAATTCCTATATCACTGTTCCATTTCATACTGCTCAATTATCCATAAGCAGTAGGTAGGTATATACATTTGAATAATGTTTGTTGGTGTTTTCCGTGGTCTTTTTATCCAAACAATTTTAACACCCACTTATAATATATTATAAAACTGTTAATGAGGACCTTTTTTTCAAGCCGGTTTAATGAAATTTGGTAAACACATTACCATGTAGTGAAGGATTGCATAAAGCGTCATCTCTGGGTATGTGGCGGATCTAGGCTTCCACGAAGCCTTCCTAGTAGGAAGCAGTGGTAAAAAAACTAGCGAGCAAAAAACTACTCTCCTGGCTAATAGCACAACGGGAGTTGAGTTACATCCCTTGCCAGCCACTATCACTCCAGTCCTGCCGCTAGTTGCAGTACGATGTAAGGAAATACAGACCGAATTTGTCCGTATTAGTAGTCATCGGAATGTCATAGCTACGCTCCCAGAAGTCGGCTTTGAGCCAAGCATTGCTAAGACATGTACTGGAGAATAGCGCCATCTCTGGGTTTGTGACAGTTCTAGGCTTCCACGACAGGGGAGCAGTTGTTTTGCGGCCGAGTATCTTCCAACAAGTTCCCACCTATTGCACTGTGTGTGCGTGAAAGCCTAGAAACGCTACAAAACCAGATATGCCACTTGGGGCTATTCTCCACTACTTGCTAAGGCAATGTCTACCTTAGGGCCGATTAGTATGACATACTTATTGATGCTCCAGTCTTCTATGCATCATACCAAAAGTGCTGCCAGGGCTGGAGTGATGGTGGGCAGCAAGTAACGCAATTCAACGCCCGTTGTGGTATTAAACAGGGGAGTAGTAGTTTTCGCTCACTAGTTGCCTCTCACATATTCCTCATTGTTACACTGTGTGTACCTGGAAGCTGCAGTGGGAGCCTAAAATCGTTACAAACCCAGGCATGGCAATTTGCACTATTCTCTGCTATATGCTATAGCAATGCCTTACTTACGACTGACTTCTTGGAGCGTAGGTATAGCATACTAATCCGCCCAGCTCATCTTGTGCGAGTATAAAGCTCTGGACCACAAAAGACATCTGATTTACGGACAATCTAGACCAGAGACAGAGCAATATAAAACTTCAGCCTGCCAATTGCTGTGCCGACTAGTTCAAGGCACAGGGATTTTGAAATGGGTGGAGTAGAAAAGACAAAGGGCATGCACAATAAGCCAAAGGCTGCGATGCTATCAACGCGGACGAGCCCCAAGGGAGAGAAAAAAAATGGCATACTGATGAGTTCTAACAAAGACGAAACCGGTCTTCTCCCGACTACCGCTTTGGTGTATCACATTCATCTTACCTTCATAAGGATTTTGTTATATGCGAAAAGTACATTTTCGAGGTTAATTTGTAACGAAACTCCCGTTTCATTGCAACAAAACTCAATTTCACTTCCGCAACACCATTTTGCCAATTCTCTTAGTTGGTATTCTTAATAAATAAATATTCTAAAGACCCCGCTGTACAAAAAGCTGTATACAATATATTTTTAATCATAAAGAATTTTATTAGATTACGCCGGTGAAAATATACAAATTGACAAATTTTCATTTAAAAAATGTTTACGATCGCGGTGAGTTAAAAAAAGGAGAAATGCTTGTAGAGCTAAACAAGGACACCCATTTTACACCATACATAAGCTGACCCACCGGCCAAGGAAAAGCAGTTCAGAATAACAGATCAGAATAGTATCAACATAGTATTTAATTTTGAGTCTACGAACTAAAAATCGCATAAAACCGCCAGTACCGTTCATTTTTAAATCCGTGATTGCTTTGATAAGAAGTATTTAATTTATTTAATCTTTGATATATATTTTCCGATTTATTTTGGAAAACTATACATAGCTGCCCTGAAACTTGTCCGAGAAACCTAAAGCTAACATTATTTTCATTTTTCGTGTTTCATATATAGTGGTGTCCCTAATACCAAGTTTACTTAAGAGAATTGACAGTTTTGTCCACCCTTCCGGATATTTTATTTTTGTTCTGTCCAGGCACGCACCGAATAACCGAAGATAGTAAGAACACTATAATTTCCTCTCCTTTCTAGCTCTTTTCGTAATAAATCGTACTAGTAAACCACATTGCGTACTGTTGTGACTCCCAACTTCCAGTTAAAGTAGGCTGCCGAAATAACTTGGGAGTTTGGAGGAATACGCATATTTTCCAATGTACTAGCACTCAATGGTGCCCCAGGTGAGGCCCGATTGCTAGGGTATTGTAAAATATCGTTCTTTCATTGCCGTCATATAGCAAAAGCCTCACTCAAAAATTGGGCACCAAACCAGCTAGGAATAAAAGAAATACCGTGACTAGATTTTCCGGAGAACCGCATGGCTGGTCAAAACCGAAATATAAATCAGGTATTTCCGTTTTTTCTCATTATTTGCGTACTATACATACCAATCAGCCCTGGTGAGAACCGCATCTTAAGTATAAACGTTCCTCTTTGTAAATATATTTATATGTATATGTTCAACAATAAAATATTATGTCATTAAAGCATCTCTCGTTTATTATTAAGTCTCTATAAAGTCTGACCCCTGGAAACCAAATATCTCCACTTGAGTTTACCTGAGCACCATACTCACATAGGGTGGTCAGTTACCTTTACATTAGTCTATTTGGGGCTTCTATTTCCCCCTCAAGCATCTTTCAAATTCGGAAGTTAAGTGGTGGCGCTCGAGATAAACCGGTTTTTTCCTATCACAACACCGACCCACTCCACCCTTCGGAAGTAAACCGTTATAAATTTATAAAACTATAGCGTAATTCCTGCGTTCAAACTTTCGCTACTGGTTACCTATCGTGTGTCCGTTTATTTATCTATCGGCCAAAAAGATATATTTTTTTAAATTGATTTTCTTAAATAAAAACTATAACACTTTTAAATCACAAACTTTATAATTTAAGCTGCTTAAAAAACATCGCAAAAAATGTTCGTTCCAGAATCGCTTTCTATATGTTCCGAGATTTTTTACGCCGTTTTAGCAAAAAAAAAATCGAAATTTCTGCCATCAATATGTCACCCCTACACATTTAACCACAAATTTATTTTCTGCACAGAATACCAGTTGTTTGATGAAATTGAAAGTGTTCTAATAAACGAACCCTAAACCGTTATATTACTCGACTTTTAAGGAAAAAATGTCAATTTGCACCAAATCACCCCCATTCATCCCCTATCCCAGGAACGATTTTACCCTAAGACAATCCGAACCGTTCATTTATCGGGTGCTAACTGTGTACCAAATTTGAAGGCGATATCTCAATTTGTCCTGAAGTTATCGTGGCTACAAACAGACAGACATACAGATCGACAGACAAAAAAATTCGTTCCCAAATCATGTTTTCTATATGTTTTGATACTTTTTAGGACGTTAAAGCGAAAAAATTTTGTCGCCGATGTCATACTTCCACACGTGACCATGTGGAAGTAATTGCTTAAATTTTCACGAAACATTTATTTTTTGACGTTTCACAAGAACAAAATATTTTGTTTGCTTACCAAAATCTGTGGAATATTACAAAGATTTACGTTTTATTGACGTAAAAAGGTTAACAAATGCCAGAAAAATTACTTTGAGCATTTTATAGTTTTTTTTTTAATGTCAAAGCCTCGATGGCGACTTTTAGGCATAGAACCTGAAAGGAATACGAGTTATGGAAAAGAAACGTCATAAGAAGCGTGTTCTACAAAGCCTTGAGTTTCAGGTTCAATCGTCGTTGTGCTTAATTTTACTAATATGTTTACAGAAAATTGATTTCAAATAGACGCTTTCTCTGGTGCTTTGGCAGTAGAGGTTGTGGTTTAATAGTCTATAAATATTGGCGAATTTTCGTAGAAAACATTCGCTATTGAAGAGATCGCGAATTTTGAAAAGATGTCTTCATATAAACGTGAAAGAGGCTCCATAGAACTTATATTCGGGGTGCGTTTCAGTTTGTATATGTTTATATCTGATGTACACATATAAGGGCTCGCGTATTTCTACGACAAACCTCAATATATCCGTTATTATACGAGATACTAGAAAAATTATGTAAGTTAACTATATGCATTTTTCATCGGATTATGATGCAAGTTTGTAGGGAAGAAATTTGAGTTATTTAAATTGTTTTGCAACTTTTCACATTTTTGGCATATATCAAAAATTATGATACGGCGCTTTTACCAATAGATAGCAGAGTCCCCGGAAAGCGACGCATTAAAAGAGGTTTTCGTTTATATTATTTATTCGTCGAAAAAATCGAGATGCCGTATACAGGCGCTCTTAAATAGTGACTGAATTTGAAAAAATTCAAACTGCCGTAATTTTTACAAGTGGAACAGCCTGTATTTTCTGTTTCAGAAGCGAAGGGCATGCCATGTGCTTCAAGGTTTGTATAACACTCCCTATACCTACCTACAGACTCTAGTTTTGAAAATATTTAGCTTTAGAATTGCATAACATGATTTGATCAGATTATATGATTATTTTGCGTTTTTGCGAAGAAAAATATTAAAATGTTTAAATGAACTTTGGTACAAACAGGTAAGAGATGATTAATTGAATAGATTAATCTACATTTACATTTTCCTAATATATAAACAGTTTATAAATTGTTTTCACAAATGTGAAACGAAACGTTAAAGTGGCAGGCTTAAATAACGTTCTTACTTCTGACAACTTGTGGCATCAAAATATGAGTATTTTTCCAATTTATATTTTTCTTTACTTCCACTGGTTTAAATTTATGTGAAAAGTTTTATATTTTATTTATTTTTTTCAATCTTAATTACAGATTAAGTTGATAGGTCATTTGAATTTTATGTATTCTTTTCGCAATTTTTTTGCGCTGTAAAAAATAGTCAGTTTTCGCAGAGCTTTTTTTTGTGTTTCCGTAGAAATCATTGTTTGTGAATTTATTTTCAAATTTGGTAATTATTATTAAATGTTTAATAAGTTATTGTAAAAAGAAGTTTTCGGATTTTCGTGAAAAAAATAATTCCGAAAATTGACTCATGACTTCCACATAACTGTGATAATTTAATCTCTTCAAAAAGGCATTTTCATGGAGTGTTTCATGTCTTGACCACAAAGAAAACAATCGTATTCCCGTACACATAAATTTCTGAAACGTTATATTACTCGAGTTTTATTTAAAAAATATCAATTTTTACCAGATCACCCCTCATAAATAGCCTACCCCTACAGCGATTCTACCGAAAAACAATTCAAAGCGTTCTCTTGTCGAGGGCTAACTGGATACCAAATTTGAAGATGATATCTCAACGTTCGAAAGTTATTGCGCCTACTAACAGACAGACGTACAGGCCGACAGACCGACCGACCGACAGCCAAAAAAATTTCCATTCCAGAATCGTTTCCTATATGTTTTGAGACTTTTTACGCCGCTTTAGCAAAAAAAATTCGAAATTTCTCTCACCAATATGTCACCCCTATACATTCAACCCCTAATTTAATTTCAGCACAATATCCCAGATATTTGATGAAATTGAAAGTTTTCTAATATACAAACCCTAAAACGTTATATTACTCGAGTTATAACGAATAAATGTCAATTTTCGCCAAATCACCCACATTCATCCCCTATTCCAGGAGCCATTTTACCCTAAAACCATCCGAACCGTTCGTTTATCGGGTGCTAACTGTGTACCAAATTTAAAGGCGATATCTCATCTTTTTCGTTCCAAAGTTATCGTGGCTACAAACAGACAGACATACAGACCGACAGAGTGACAGACAAAAAAAATTCGTGCCCAAATAATGTTTTCTATATGTTTTGACACCTTTTAGGACGTGTAAGCGAAAAAAAAAATTGTGGCCGATGCCATACTTCCACACGTTTTGACGATGTGGAAGTGATTGTTTGCAAATTTTCCCGAAATTTTTTTTGGACGTTTCGTCGAAAAGCTTTTTATGAATAATTATATTTTAGCCGATGGGTGCATAGCTTGAAGTTTCGTTGGCCAGGAAAATTGAACCAGTTTTTTGGGGAACATTTTAAGTTTATTTTCCAAAAAATGTTGTACTTTTTCAAACAATAAAGTTATTTTAATGAAATATGGTACATTGTTTCTACTTTATAGGTTATAGTGGTAAGACAATTTGATGCGCGCTTTCATTAAAAAAAGACATATTTGCTTTTAAAAACATTTTTATGAAAATGCACTATCATAATACACTTGCGTTCAGACTTATTTGGTCAATTGTATTGACCGATCACATTATGTGTTTGATTTAGCAAGTTTTTGAAGAAAAATATTAAAATATTTAAATTAACTTTGTTAACAAAAAGGTAACATCCTTTAACAAATGTCAAATAAACTTCCAGTGACAAACTTAAATAACGTTCTTATTTCTGATTAAGGACATGAATATTTGAGTATTTTTCCGCTTATAGTTTTCTTTACCTCCATTGGTTGAAATTTCCGTGAAAAGCTAAAAAAATATTATTTTTTTTCAACTGTAATTACAAAATAGAAATATAACTAAAATATTATATATTTGTGTAATAAATTTGCGTGTAAAAAACATTTAGTCAGTTTTCGCAGAATTTTTTAAGTAATTTCCAGTGACAAACTTAAATAACGTTCTTATTTCTGATTAAGGACATGAATAGTTGAGTATTTTTCCGCTTATAGTTTTCTTTACTTCCATGGGTTTAAATTTCCGTGAAAAGCTAAAAAAATATTTAATTTTTTTTTTACTGTAATTACAAAATAGAAATATAATTAGAATTTATATATTTTTGTAATAAATTTGCGTGTAAAAAACATTTAGTCAGTTTTCGCAGAATTTATCTGTCCAAAAGACAAGGATAGCACGGACAAAAGGTCGGGAATTTATGAAATAAGTTGTAAAGATTGTAATCTTAAGTACGTCGGGCAAACAAAAAGATCGATTGGAGTTAGATTCAAAGAACACTTAGCCCAATTACGCTACGGTGCTATAAATAGATCTACTGTCGCCCGACATATTTGGGATAATAATCATTACGTTAATGAAGATAATCTAAAATTAATAAAAAATGTTAGACAACTAGGACAGCTAAACTCCTTCGAAAGTATATATATATATATATATATATATATATATATATATATATATATATATATATATATATATATATATATATATATATATATATATATATATATATATATATATATATATTGCGAAATATAGTTACAACAAAAATTGTATGAACGTGGAACCACCGCCGATTACGAGCCACCTGATCGATTGCTTTGCTAAATAAAAATTCCCACGTTTTTAACACGTCCTAGAAATAACATAATAATACAGATAGTTCCGACAAAGCAAACTATGTTAATTTAGGTGTCGTTGAACCTTTCCAAAATTACTAGAGATGGACACATTTTAGATAAGTTAGTAGGGACAGTGCAGACCTCGTCCCGCGATAAAAATACAATACACTGCAGAATTTGCCTGCGTTTATTTTCCCATCTCAGTTCGGCCCCTTTACCTAAGATCCGGCATATAAGGTGATGTTAGTTTTTAAGAAAGTTAGAATGTTTCATCCTCTGATGACGTTAACTTAGCTAGTGAAACGATCGTCAGGTCTTTTTTAAAATGTGTTGTGGTGATTTGGTTTCTCCAAGTGTACTTTTCTTGATATTGCTTATTAACAATTAATGTTTAATAAGTTATTCTAAAAAAAAGTTTTTGAATTTTCGGGAAAAAATTGTTTAGCAACTTTTCGTAAAGAAATATAATCTACGTGCAACATTACTTAAGCTAATATTGTAAAAAAATGGCTAATTTGCTTGAAATAAACTGTTTGCCGATTTTCATGTATTTTTTAAATTTTTGTCAGGTAGTTCTTTGTAAACAATTATATGATATAATATATATAACAAAAATTGTATAAATTTGGCCTCGCCGCCTATGTCCAGTTTGACAACTTTACTAGAGATGTCGAAAATCGGAACGTGGGAGTGTTAATAACCGAATTCTAGTAGAGGTAAAGTTCTGGCAAGCAAGCAGTAAAAGTTTTTTACTTTGTTTGAACCAGTCTCAATCGTCTAAGCTAAGGTGCCTGTCCCGAATATAATATACACTGTTGTAGTCGGCAAACAGTTAGAATTATTCATCCCCTGATGACGCGAACTTGGTTAGTGAAACTATCGTCAGGTTTTTTAAAATGTGTTGTGCTGATTTGTGTTTTGCAAGTGTACTTATTATTAATAATGTTTTATAAAAGGCAAAAGGCACTTACAATTTCAAAAAAAAACTGGACCAATATCTTTTTTTTAATTCGCTAATGAGGAGATCTCTGTTTATATATATATATATATATATATATATATATATATATATATATATATATATATATATATATATATATATATATATATATATATATATATATATATCCGACCGATAACTCAAAAAATAAGGGACCGATGATCATCAAATTTAGTGAGTACCTTCCTATTGCAAGTGGCTTGTATAAGTTCGTTATCCAGGAAAATCGAATGAGGTTTTTCCGGAAAATTTCAAAATTTCGTGTTTTATTTCTAAAAAAATTCATATCTCTTTAAATAACAAAGCAGGGCAACCAAATTTGGTATGCGTGTTTGTATTATAAGGAGTGAACTCTGTACCAAAATTTAGCTCTCTAGCTTTAAATACAAAGAAGTTATGGGCAGTTAAAGAAACAAATTTTGGAGTTTTCCTCAAAACGTCAAACCCGCAATTTTAAACGTCAAAATTGGCAATGTTTAGGCAAAGAACGTGAAACAAAAACGGATTGTAAAAAAAAAAATTGCAAGAAGAGTATTCTGCGAACCATCACGTTTCAGATTCAACCGTCGTTGTCCTTCATTTCACTAAAATATTTACAAAAAATTCATTTCAAATAGACCCTTCCTCTGATGCTTTGGCTGTCAGTTTAGTTAAGTTGATGCTTTTTTGGATATTTATTTGTAGGTTTGGTGAAGTTTATGGTTTAACGGTCTATAATTTTTTTTAGCTAGTTTTCGTAGAACAAATTCGTTAATGCATTTTTTTATCGAAATATGATGCGTTTGTAAGAAAAAGATCTAGACGCAGTAAGTGCGTTTTGGTAGCGAATTATCGGTAAATTTGCAGTTTAGCTCCCGAACGCTTTTCAAAACACTGTTTTCAGAAGCCTGCCCAGCCCCCACACTGCCTGGAACCACAAACCCCAAGAAAAATGTCTTGTTCACACTCCCCAAGGAAGTTACGGAACCAGGAGTGAGTAGGGGTGTATATTTTTTTTAGCTAATTTTTGTAGAACAAATTCGTTAATGCATTTTTGCATTTTTTATCGAAATATGATGCGTTTGAAAGGAAAAAACTGGACGCAGTAAGTGCGTTTTGGTAGCGAATTTTCGGTAAATTTGCAGTTTAGCTCCCGAACGCTTTTCAAAAAACTGTTTTCAGAAACCTGCCTAGGGCCGCCCTGAATCTACAAACCCCAAGAAAAATTTCTTGTTCACACTCCCAAGAGTGAGTAGGGGTGTATAATTTTTTTACGTAAATTTCGTAGAACAAATTCGTTAATGCATTTTTGCATTTTTTATCGAAATATGATGCGTTTGTAAGAAAGTAGTAGTAGACGCAGTAAGTGCGTTTCGGTAGCGAATTTTCGGTAAATTTGCAATTTAGCTCCCGAACGCTTTTCAAAACACTGTTTTCAGAAATCTGCCTAGGGCCCCCCTGAATCCACAAACCCCAACAAAAATTTCTTGTTCACACTCCCCAAGGAAGTGACCAGGGGTGAGTAGGAGTGTATAATTATTTTTTTTTAGCTAATTTTTGTAGAACAAATTCGTTAATGCATTTTTGCTTTTTTTATCGAAATATGATGCGTTTGTAAGAAGAAAAACTGGACGCAGTAAGTGAGTTTTGTTAGCGAATTTTCGGTAAATTTGCAGTTTAGCTCCCAAACGCTTTTCAAAAAACTGTTTTCAGAAACCTGCCTAGGGCCCCCCTGGATCCACAAACCCCAAGAAAACTTTCTTGTTCACACCCCCCAAGGAAGTTACGGGAGACCAGGAGTGAGTAGGGGTGCTGGGCGGGGTAGGTAGTAAAAAGGAAATATGAGCAGAAAATTCCAATAAAGCGGGCTTGAAAGCTGTCTTTTCCACATCTTGAAGCCATATCCCCCTTAAACCCTGCCTACCCCACACAGCACCCCTATTCACTCCCAGTCCCGTAACTTTCTTGGGGGGTATGAAAAAGAAATTTTTCTTGTGGTTTGTGCATCCAGGTGGGGTCCTAGTAATGTTTCTGAAAACAATTTGTTGAAAAGCGTTCGGGAGCTAATCTGCAAATTTACCGAATTTTCATCAAATCCTTCAAATTTCATAACCCAATTTGCTATTAACGTAAGCTTTCTTGGTTAGAAAACCAACATTTTAGTTTATTTTCGGAAAATATTTGTATATTTTCAAGCCATAAGTAATTTTGATAAAATATACTAGATTGTTTCTGCTACATACATTAATCAGGTTGATGCCTGCTCACAATTGCTATTAAAAACATTTTTATGGAAATACACTTCCATAACACATTTGCTGCATCTAGAGTTTTGAAAAATGTTTATATATTTTCAAATAATAAATTTATTTCGATGAAATATGGTACATTGTTTTTACTATATAGGCAACCAAGTTTGATGCCTGCTTTCATCAAAGAAATACATTTGCTATTAAAAATCTTTTAAAGAAAATTCGCTACCATAACGCACTTGCTGCGTCCAGAGATTTTTTTAACGTAAGTTTATATTAAATTAGGAATTTTAAGTACCAAAATTAACAAACATTTGTATTATCACAAGAGCGTCAACCGGAAAAAACTTTTAATTTTTTGCCTGTTTGGATAATATTTTACTGTTACGAAATTACTAAAATTTTACACAAATTGACCTGTTACAAAATAAAAACGAAACTTAGATATTCTATTTCATACGATTTTATATTATCACTGACAAATTGCTTTTCAATTGATGAAATGTTAGGGTTGGAACAAGAAAATTGAAAATAAATAAGTGTGGTAATGTCGCTGACTGATGTTATACAGGAAAGACTAACAAAATTTTAACTCATTTAGGAACTTCCAAAAAAATTCAAGTAGACCAATTCGCTTGAAAATAGTTTATAATTGGCAAAATGTTAGCAATTTGATCACCGATTGTATATGCTAACTTTTGGTAAATAATTTTTATTTTCAAAAATCGATCAGTTGCACTTACAGTATATGTTAGACATAAAAAGTTTTTTTCAAATTTTAAGATGTATGCAGCTAAGCATTACAAAATTTAGAAGTAACAGTGATATAAAGTTTTATGACTACGATTTTTAATTTTAATTTTACCTTTGATTGTAATCATCACCAAAAATATTGTAATTCGACTAAGACTTACTTACACTAAAGTATAAATATCTATAAACATACCCTTATGTTATTAGACTTTCTAACCGCAAGCCTTGTGCTCTACAGCAAACTTTGAAGAGTCCTTGTAAATATTGAAAACTAATAATAATTTATTAAGACTTACCATCATCTGGATAGTGTGCCGCGTTGGCCTCAGGCAGTAGTTCTGCAAGAACCAGTACCGAGCAGAACGCCAGCACAATCCATGTATACTTCATAATCAACGTGTTAAATAACGAATAACCAAAAGGAAACAAAATAGGTGTTTGACAGCTAAAACTTTGTCGACGAGTGAGGATATGCCTGTTGGCTCGTCGCGGTTATACTGCAGGGTAACGCCTCTCTTCTGGAAAGCATGCGCTCTAAACACCCTCGTGGATGCGCTTCTCCAAACATCGTCAAACCTCCAAGAGGAAATATCCTAGAGAGGCTACAACAGAATTAAACTATAAGGCGTCACATCTTCAAAAAACGGAACCTTTCAAATTATTAGATATGCCTTATTCCGTTTTAGACAAATTAGACATTTTCGTTTCGTTAACACTTCTTGTAGAGAAGCTATACATAGACTTTTCGGCAATACGTAACAGGTGGCAAATGATACCAAAACTGATATATATTTTAAGGGTCCTGGCGCAGCAAGTAGATTACGGTAACTTTTATAGAGATGTTTTTCTTTAAAATAATGGTAACTTATACAGTTTACCTGAAAAAGATAGGAAAATTCATATGCACGCCTGTGAAACAGTTGTGACCAACATAATAAATAAATGTAGGTAAAATTATTTATGTTTACATTTGAAAAGCTGTCAGAGTTTATGAAAGTTAGGCACCTTTGATATTAATCCGTCAGTTATAAATTGGTTCTAACATTCCCAAAAGTATAAATTTTACAGTTATCTGTGACATCCATTATAAGCATAGATTTAGCCTAGGCAATTACTGGCTGTGCATTATAAAAGGTTGCACCAGGGTTTCCCGAGAACAGCTGAGAATTTCTAAAAACCTGAAATACGTCGATTGGGGTAATTTTGTAACCCTAACCGAATTTGTAGCATTCAACTACTTGTGGTGACTTTCACCCACTTGTTTTAATTAGAAAATCCAAGTCGAGTGGCACATTTTTGGAAAGCTCTTTTCATTCTCTATTGCTACCGAATAGTTTTTTTAGATATAAACTTTCAAAACTCGAAAATAAAACGTCTAAAACTATAGTACCAATTTCATGTTTTTGGCTGCAATTAAACTTCAATTGTCTTAATCTGCAACTTCAGTTCTTTTAGAACCTGTGGCTACTAATATTGAATTCCAGTTATTACTTTACTATAAAAAAGGATATTTAAGTGCTTTGAAAAAGGAAGTCAGCACTGGTATTTTTAATTTAATAATTACCTAAAATTATCACCGTTGGCTTCCATACAATAATACAATCTGTGATCACATCCTCTTCTGACATTTTCTAACAACCTCGGGGTTATTCTGTGACATTCAGCAGTAATTCACTCCCTAGGTTCCTCTAGATATTGTGGTTTGTATGAAAAAAAAAAATGCTTTTTAAATATCCCCGTAGAAAGAAGCATAGGGGACTCAGGTCTGGAGATCTAGCTGGCCATTCAATAGGACGTCTTCTTCCACTGAAACATAAACTGGACAAACCTGAATTACAAACTAGCTTTCATCTCGGAATATGCTTCGTAGATTTTCCTGGCCTTTAAATGAGCTATTGTATTAAAATAAAATAACAACCTACATACCCAGGTAGTGGTTATCCAAAATCTCCTAACCATAGCTGCATAATGAGGAAGGGCACCACCTTGCTGAAAATTTAGGTGATTTATGTTGGGATGCTCGTCATTTTATAAATTTTTATTGCATATTAACAATTAATGTTTAATAAGTTATTCTAAAAAAAGGTTTTTGAATTTTCGGGAAAAAATTGTTTAGCAACTTTTCGTAAAGAAATATAATTTTCGTGCAACATTACTTGAGTTAATGTTGTTAAAAAATGGCGAATTTTCTTGAAAGAAACTGTTTGCCAATTTTCATGTATTTTTTTAAATTTTTGTCAGGTAGTTCTTTGTAAACAATTATATATATATATATATATATATATATATATATATATATACATATATATATACATATATATATACATATATATATATATATATATATATATATATATATATATATATATATATATATATATATATATATATATATATATATATATATCATTCTCTAGCATCTGGACACGTATGGCATGTCTTTGTGCTGTCTTACATACTCAAGGTGTCTTGTGCACTGTTGTCACGTCTCAAATTCTTGTGTTCTCACCTCTGACTGACAAGAATCTGCTGTTCTGTCTTTTGCCCCTCAGGCTGTTAGGTTACTTGTTTATGGAACATAAAATATTATTTAGATGCTATTTTTCATGCATCTGTCCACTAGTAGGTGTGCGGATATAACAAAAAATCTGCCCATGTTGGGTTGATTCTTCCTGTTGTCTATCCAGTCAGTGTTATTAGATATCACCATGTTATGATGAAGACAATTCATGTTTTTTAGTTAACGGTCAAGACCCGTGTCATCTTTAAAAGTGGTGGTAATTCTGTGGCTACTTTCCAGACAGCACAGATACATTCTGAGAATATACCAGGTATGTTTCGAAAGAATATTCAAACATACCCAGAACATTCTCACAAGGTACAATTTATATTCATAGAATTATATGAACATGACAATGGGACAGATTCTGTCATACTAATAAGGTTCTCAGAATGTTATTTATAATATTCGTTGGAGCTCCCAGTATGTTGTGAAAATGTCCCACGAACATTCAATGAATCTTCTCCAAATATTCATAGATATACTCATGGGAACATTGCTTAATATATATATATATATATATATATATATATATATATATATATATATATATATATATATATATATATATATATATATATATATATATATATATATATATATACTGGGTGTTTCGCATAAGAACCGACACAGCGCAGGGGCATGTAGGGGAACCTGAAATATGGTGATTTAATGCATCATACCCTCATACTAAGTTGCGCCTCTGAGAAGTTATAGGCCTTCAAAATGGGTTTTAAGAGTCGAAAAAATTAATATCTCAGTAATACTTCAACTTAGAAAAAAAAATTGGTACACGTTTTGGGTGTATCAAGAGCATTAATTGATGGTGAGTAGATTTCAATTGAAGCATTTCAAAGGATTGAATAGGGTGATGAACCCATAAAATGTGACATAATTTTTTAACCTATTGGCGGATTTAAAAAAATATTATTTAATTTTATAGGGAAGTAAGTTCTAAACCATTTTGCCGCTTGTTATTTTTCAAAAAACATTTGTCGTTTTCAAGAAAAACCAGAATAACAAAAGACATATTTTATCAATGTTACTTAAAACTTATAATCATCAAAAATTTAATAGACGCCTATGAAATTATCATTTTGAAGAATATCTATAACTTATCGGTAGCAATTTTTTTTATTTCTGTTGTCTGTTTTCTAATAACTTATGCTTATTCACACTTTTTTCCTGATTGTCCAATTTGACGTATATATAATTTTATTGGCAAATATTAAATTTTCCATGATTTTTAGTAACATCGATAAAATATATTTCTTTAGTTATTTGTGTTTTTTTTTTGAAATCAAGAAAGTTTGAATATAACAGGAGTAACAAAAGTTTTAAAGGTAAATTACACATAAAATGAAATAATAATTTATTAAATTCGCCAATATGTTAAAAAATTGTGACATTTTAAGGGTGCATCACACCTAATCAACCCTTTGAAATGCCTCAATTGAACTCTACTTACCATCGAATCATGCTCTTGGTATACTCAGAATGCGTACCAAATTTGATTTCTGTAAGTTAATCACTAAATTACGCAGATATTGATTTTTTTCGAAATTGAAAACCCCACTTTGAAGGCCTGTAACTTCCTCAGTGGTGCAACTTAGTATAGGGGTAGGTTGCATTACATCACCAGATTTTAGGTTTACCTAGATCCCCTGCCCTCTGTCGAACACACAACTTAAAGCCATCAACCAGACTTTTTGATCCTTCCCTTGTATGGTTTGCTCTCTGCTCTGCTCCCACGTACTTGATTTTGACTTCTAAAGCTATTTCCATATCCCGATGCCCGACGTTTGTCACCAACAGCTTGGATATTCTGGTTGTGAAATCATACTCTGGCAAAGTGATATTGTATCTGATAAATTGCAAGTTTTATTGTACACAACTTATCTGCCTACCATATGATCAGGTCCAGATGTTCTGCTCTTCTGATATTTCTTACAGCATTAACTTCTTCTACCTGAGTAAAAAACCTCAGATGTTGCGTACACAATTCTATAGATTTGCAGTATTCTTGCACTTTTGATAGCGTAATATCAGTTTCCCTAATAATCATTTGTTGTACTTGCTTGTCGTAGAGACCCAGAATTAATTTATCTTTGATCGTTCAACCAAAATCGTATGGATTTTAATAATTATACAGATACATCCATAACTGGCGGGTTGCTTCTTAAGTTCCATTATAAAAGAGTCGATGGTCTGGTGTTTGATAGAAGATATAAAATTTGAACGTTTCTATAGTAATATTTGTCTTTGGCTTCATTAAAACAACCGAGAACATCTTGCAGCTTACTTGTCTTACTGTAGAAGTATTAGAGATAACTAACCCCGCGTCACTACACATTTTAATATGTAAATAGTATGTAAAAGTAGGTCTATTTTCATACCATTATTTGACTTGTGTTTTCCTGAAGCTTTTAGAAATAGATTAAACTTTTGTTTTCATTTAGGCCCAAGTTTCAGTCCATTCACATCAAACGGTGGTGGTGGTGGTGTATATGGAATAATTTACTATTACTATTTAAGAACACAATGTTTTAATTATGTATTACACAATATATGTGTACCTAATTCGTAAGATGATCCAGTCTCAGGCAAAATTGGCGAACCCTAGTCGGTGTCAACTGAAAGAAATGCTTTAAAACTTGTTTCTTTACTGGGTGCCTACACACACACACACACACACACACACACACACACACACACACACACACACACACACACACACACACACACACACACACACACACACACACACATATATATATATATATATATATATATATATATATATATATATATATATATATAATTTTGTAAATAGATATGAATTTTTTTTTATATATTCTGGCCTTGTATGTATACAAAATAAAACCCAAATTTTTCTTTTTTCTGAGAAAACAACAATATAGCTTTATTTACAATTAAACAAGTGTGACAAAAATATTCTTAAAATATGCCTAATTACTTTACAAGGTTCTTGTTTATATTAAACTCTAATAACCCCCACAATTTTTGGCCAATATCTTATTCAAAGCTTTGTTATTAAAATTTTTCCTAATTTGAACTTATTGATCAATATTTTTTTAATTATAATTGATAAACCCGCAGCACTTAAAAAATGAAACTGTGATTTTATAAACTAAGTTACTTTTATATGTTTAAGGTATACGGTGCTTAATCTTAGGCAATTTCTTCTGTTAGGTGTTATGTGGGTACATACCCCACTAACGCTTCTGGTTAGTTTGAACCTCGATCTAAATGTGGTGGCTGCTTTTGTTGTTGTATGACGCGATATCTTTTTAATGAGTTCATTGACACTGTAGCTTTAGTTGAAAATGTGCCCTATGAAGTTTTATGTATACAAATATGAATGCGGCTTTATATTTTCTTTGTTATATACCACCGACTGGATTATTTTCACATGATAACGTAAGTAATTATGCTTATAACTTTGATGAAAACTCACTGTTTACTCCCTCTGGGACTCCTGGGCTGTTCAACTGCTATTCTTGTTACTTTAGCACTTAAAAATTCGGCTTTTTCAATTAATTTCTTCTGAAACTCCTTTTAACTGTTTCCTTTTCCAAATCTCCAAAAGTTTTTTTTTCCAAAACAAAAACCGTTGCTAGAGTTTCCTCTATAGCCCCCTTTAAAGTCTCTTTCATTTTTGTTTTTGACTGAACAATGCTTTTCCATTTCTTTATCCCTTATGATACGTGGCAAGCATTGTTGTCAAGATTTAGTTTGCTGACAATTTCCCTTAACTTAATTCACTGTCAGCTTGCAGCTCATCATTAATTATCTGTTTAAAAATTCCTACAAACTATTTATTAATCTATGAAACATCAACCTCTCTTAACCTAAAATTTACATCTGTCAAAAACAACCTTATCAACTATACATTCTTTATAATATTTCCTGGCTTGTTGAACAAATTGCACAGTTCATATCTAGTCCTGTTTTCTACTTGTCTTGTTACACTTTCGTTCTTATCTAGTCCTGTTAGATGGGCACCTTACATATATACACTTCTTTCCTTATAATTACACTCATTTATATACATCAATTTTTGCTTGTCTTTTCATATACATACTCAGGTTAATTTGATTTGTCCTTTTGATTTTTTTAGAGGTCTTATTATATGCCAAACAGTATGTTTTCCTTGGGTCATTGGTTCTATGTTGTCCGTATGAGTGTATTTACATCTTTTTGTTGATTGTGTATAATTGTGTAAATCTATATATACGTGTGAGGATTTTATGTTGCCCCCCTTATAAACCATATCAATATATAAACATATAAAAAATCAAACGGACCTTGGATATGGGTTCAAGGGGCCCCAATTCGCGTTCATTTAAAAAAAATCCGAAATTTTCACCATCGTTACCTCTCCATTAGTGAATTTTCCTATTGAAAATTCACTAAAAAAGGACTTGGTCAGGAATTATAACCGCCAAGTTTCATTCGTCTTGCCTGCCAGCTATCGTTAGGAACCAGGGCTGTCGGAACCTAGCGCACTGACAATTTAATTCACCTCCAAATATTCATGCAGAAATGTTAAGACAGATGCTTCGTAGTATATATATTACAGAAGATATAATGAAAACTTGTTTCTTGGTGACTTCGGTCTGCTTCTCTACAGGTCACCCACTTTAATGTGTCCGACTTGAACTTCTTTAACGAGAATTTCATTTAAAAATATGATCGACAATTCCAGAATAAACAGCTTTTTCGTGTCGTTCTTGTGTAGTTTTTGGCTGATTACCTTCTTTCCTCAAAGACTTGATGCAGCATATTGATAGCAGGCAATTGCCATGACAGCGTGTTTGTTTCTGGCCAAGTAGATTCTGTTTTGATCCCCTTTCGTGTATTTAATCTACCACATCAACAAGCACCTACTACTCCGCCTATCATAAATAGCTACTTTATATTCTATGTTAAGTTCTAACTTGTTTTGTATCTATAAATCCAACATTAATATTAGTTTAAATAATAAATCTAGACTAACAACACTTTAAATGCAATTTTCACGCCTGGATGCATTGTTTCTGGTGCGGCAAATTCAATTGCTCTCCACGGTTTGGCAACTATATCTCAGCTTCTTTGCAGCCAGTGTAAAATGTACGCTATCATCGGCCAAGAAAGGATATAGCATTAATTTTGATTTTATCACAGGATCTATTGAACTTAACTAAATATATATTTAAACATATTTTAATATACACACTTATGAAAAACGTGTCTTCTTACTTGAACCGAATAGCTCAGATTGCGAGGTGGATAACTTCCATATTTGGACTAGGAGGTCGCGGGTTCGAGGCCCGTGTTCAGACAGTTTGCGATCCTTAGGCAGAAGCCCCTGCCTTTCCCTCCGAAGACATTAAGCCACCCGTATTCAGACAGGCGGTATTTTTCACTTGAATGTGGAAAGGTCGGCTTCTGATGATGGGTGGTGTCCTTTGTCTATATGTGTATGTAAGCTCCCCTCGCACAAGTCTAAGACTTCTGGGTGCGGAGTTTGTCTGCTTTGGTGTTATTATTACTATTATTATTATTATTACTATTATTATTAATTTTATTGACTTTAGCTGGAAGGGCTTTCACACCCCCTCAAAGGGGGACATTCACTCATCCCAGGTATCTCAGATACCAAAGAAACTGTGTCCAGATGGGGCCGTTTCCAAGTTATCGGGCCCTGAACGACAACGCGACACATCCTCATTTCCGAGGAATCTCCGCACGGTGTGGGCAGTTGCAAGTATTACCGAGTTCTGCATAACCTTATAAAGATGCTCTCCAAGATGCAGCATCTTGGTGTTCTCTCGAAGATTCTTAGAAACCACACCAATCGAAGACATGACTATTGGAATCACTCGGACACTATCTGCCTTCTACTGTCTCTTTACTTGGATCTCGAGGTCTCTGTACTTATTTATCTTCTCGTTGTACTTTATCTCTAGATTATTAGTATTTGGAAGGGCTACATCAATCAGCGTCACTTGCTTGCAGGACGTATCCACTATTATTATATCTGACCTGTTGTGTGAAATTCGTTGATCTGTGAGCACAGTCCGATCCCAGTATCCTGACTTCTCTAGAACAGGCTCAGGAGTGTATCTATAGTAGGGCACCTAACTTAGGTTTAAAAGTCCCAGTTTCAGAGCCAGTTCCTGATGAAGTATTTTGGCGATTGCGTCGTGCCTCCCTTTATGCTCTATTGCAGCAAACGATTGACATCCTCCTGTGACGTGCTGGATGGTCTCTGATGACTGACACCCAAATCTACATTTGTCATCTTGGACAGACATATCTCCCACTGTATACTTCAGGTAGTTTCTTGTTAGGATAACCTGATCTTGTATGGCCAGCAAAACCCCCCTTGTCTCTGGAAACATCTGTTCGGACACAAATCAGTAGTTTGACGCCAGTTTGTCGACATGTGCCTAAGAGGTCTCATTCAGATGTCGCCCATGGAGAGACTTCTGCATCCAAGATTGCAGCTTCTACTGATCAGTCCGATGGTGACTTTGTATATTATTATTATTATTATTATTATTATTATTATTATTATTATTATTATTATTATTATTATTATTATTATTATTATTATTATTGTTGTTCTTATTATTGTTATTATTATTATTATTATTATATTGAGTAAATCTTGCAGAAAATATACACTGAACGGTCGAAAAGTTTCCTTTTATTAAGATCTTCCTAGTCGACTAAAGTTACTACTACTACTTTACTCGAAGGAACCAAGAAGGCCCTTTTTTTAGCTCGTTGGTGCATAATAGTTTAAGGTTATGGTTTACCATACTTAAGAGAGCTTGGTGAAAATGTAACAGAAAATTTAACTATTTTGAGAGAAAAAAATTCATTTGTAATGATTTTAACTCTGCCTAGTTAACTTATAACAAAAACTTGATCTAATGTTACATCTTTATGCTTATTAAAAGTTGTACTGGCTGCTTATTTCAGTTTCTTTTTTAATTTTTATTAAACCTCCTGGAAATTTTGCCGAACCCCTGCCTTTCTGTAAGGTGGGTAGAGATCATTAACTATTTCAGTTTTGTAAAATAGCTAAACATAATAACAAATCCGGTGTCGTGTGATTATCATAAGACTTATATACGCATTGGCTTATTCTCTGCCTAATATTTGTAAAGAAAACTGTGTTTCGCCCAAAAGCATAATGCTTTCTTTTCGTTTACCGTTTTCCTTAAAATTTCATGCGCTAATACGTCTTCCCGCTATGCCATATATATATATATATATATATATATATATATATATATATATATATATATATATATATATATATATATATATATATATATATATATATATATATATATGCCCAGTTTCACAAAGCTCAAATAAATATTTAACGGGCGGGTAGTTAAGGCTTCAGATGACCAATCACAACTTCAAAGTATTTGGTTGTCATGGCAAAAACCCGAATCATAGTCTGTAATTAGTCGTCTGAAGCCTTGATTAACTAACCGGCCGTTCAATATTTGAACGAGCTTTGTGAAACTGGGCATTAGAACACACACGTGCACACGAATACATGCACACACAAGCCCACACGCAAGTAAACACATCAGAACACATGCACCCACACTGTCACGTACCTATACTTACAGGTACCAGAAAGTAAACACTTGTGAGTGCTTGTGATGAAAAATATAAATGAGTTCTGTAACGAAGAGCATGGCGTCAAAATTATTGAATGATGTCATCAAAGGGCCCAATCGTGTGTAATAAATAAGAAATAGCTTTAAATACTATGTATTTATTGCTAAATAAAAGTAAGAGTTCTCTTCAGTTTTCATAACAAAATTTCGCTGAAAGTAGGTAAATCCTATATTTCGATTTCCTTTATACGTGTAATAACATAGTGATGGAATTCTCGCTTTTTATAACCGCCGTCAAATGTTTCTCATCATACTTTACAATAAGAACCATTCGCTGTATTTTTATCTAATATTTATGTATGAATTTAGTGTGATCGTATTACTCTAAAGCTATGCCTGTCAATGTGCTCACAATATTACGGTCAAAATTTGAAAGAAAAATGTATAAAAATACTTGTGACGTACATAAATTGGTCTCAGAAGTTGTGTAAATGTTTACTATATTGCTTTTGATATATGGTATATTGCAGAAAGGGCATTTGAAACATAAGCTGTATTGTGTTGTTTTTGAGGGGATGACATGGCTGCGGCTATTGCCATTCGTACAATTTTTTGAAGGTAATTTATCGTAACGCTCTTCCTTAAGGGCATTTGTTTGACCAATTGATAACTTTTTAAAGTTTATTTAAGGTCAGTTTATTTCAGCTATTTCTATGACCTTACACCGACGCCTGAGAGCAGTTTTATCTCACTATCCTGAAATTTTGCTTGACCCCTTTGTTTCTATGAGAACCGTACATAGGTATCCAGATAGACTTTTTCTTTTGAAGTTTCGAAAACAAATATCTAAAAAACTAGTCGGTAGATTTTAAAATTGCAGATTTGAATAGAGAATCACAAGATCTTTTCAAAAAGGTACCACCCGACCTGCCTTCCTAATTCGAGGTAATGGTGCAAAAGTCACCCCCTCCAGGGGTTGAACACTACAAATTCTGCTGGGAACAAAAAGAAGTGCCCCCCTGGCAAACAAAATTTACGCATTTTAAGGTTTTTCGAAACTCTCAGCAGTTCTCGGAAAACTCCTAGTGCAATCTTTTATAATGGACACCCTGCATGCTCATTATCATACTATGTGCTATTTTTGTTAATAAATAAATAATTGGTTGTTTATTCGTTTTTTATTAGTTTTGAAATTTCTACGCTATATTCATAAAGTGGAAATATAGTTTTTTTTATTATTTCCATGTTTGGAATTAATTTGGTTTAGTTTTATTGAATCTCGGGGTTTAATTTGCAAATTCGGGTTCTGGTTGCTTATTTAAATTAGGTACCTCTATATTGTTTTTTATTTTCTAATATACTATTATTAATTTTTAATAAACTTACCTAATAATTAACTTAAGGAACAATTTTGATTACACAAATAATTGGGCGTCAGGTATAAATCTACAACATTTATTGTGAAAATAATTATCAAATATTACCATGAGGCTTAATACTTAAAAATGTATATAAATCAGAGTGTGTACTTTGACATTATCCTGTCATATAGGAAATTAATCTTGGTAAGTGTAATTTTTTTCAGAAATTTTAAGATCTATTTACTCTACTTCCGGTAAGTATTTTGTAGATTTCAACAATATACCATTGTATATTTATTTTTGTTTTCCATTAAGCGCCAGATGAAGCAATAAATTAGTTGCAAAAACTTTTAAAAGATAATTTATTTAATTCATAACATTTTATTATACAAAAGTTCATACCGCATTTATTCCTCACACACACAAACACACGCGCGCGCACAGAATATATATATATATATATACATATATATATATATATATATATATATATATATATATATATATATATATATATATATATATATATATATTGTTTTTCAGTGGTAACCCTTCTGAACTTGCACCTGACCAAGATGTGGTTTTGTCTCTACGTTATCGGCATGTTGAGGTGGTTCAGAGTGGTACAACCCTCTGAGGTTTGCCCTGCATTGGTGACTTTCACATACTGGGTAAGCATTTCGAGAACTTTACAGCAATTAAGGTTGCTAAGTGTAACATTCTGGCCAATAAAACTTTTTCACAACCAATAACCAAAGATTCCGGTAAATAAAAGGCGTAATGTAGTCTATAAAACGTTCTGTTCGTTAAAGACTTAAGTGGCTCACTGACGAACGTACATGTTTTAAATCATCAATGTACGTACATGTACGCGAACATCAACGTACGTACATACGTACATGTGTGTCGAGCAGCGTGACCAACTTTTTGCCCACACATGTTTATAAACATTTTGTGCGTTTATCAGCCTAAGTACTTGATTTGTTGCAGTAGCAAGATGACAAATGACTTCTATTTGATGGCAGTGGCGTGTGTGGTTATTGTAAGGCACGGCTATGGACAGACATTGAAAAGACCGTAATAGATGGTGTAAGGAATGGCTTTTAAATGTAAAACATTATCTCACGTAAATCTCTTGGATGAATTAAGACTGAAACCTGACGATTGGCGCAACTATAGCTTAGAATGGAGGCAAATATTTAAATGAAACTTCTAGGGTTGGTTACACCTTGAATAAAATACCCAGCAACTATGAAAGCTACAATAACACCACATGAGCCGTCGAGTGCAACACTTCGCTTCTTAACACCAGGTCGAAGTTACGAAGACTTAAAATTTTCAACCGCAATATCGCTTCAAGCTTTAAGTAAAATAAAAAGTCTTAAACTCATTGTGTAGACATATTATGTATACTTTAAGGTAGTAATAATAATAATAATAATAATAATAATAATAATAATAATAATAATAATAATAATAATAATAATAATAATAATAATAATAATAATAATAATAATAATAATAATAATAATAATAATAATAATAATAATAATAATAATAATAATAATAATAATAATAATAATAATAATAATAATAATAATAATAATAATAATAATAATAATAATAATAATAATAATAATAATAATAATAATAATAATAATAATAATAATAATAATAATAATAATAATAATAATAATAATAATAATAATACTTCTAGATACTTGTTGCGCAATTTGCATGAAAAGAGCATGAAGGTCTATATACCACCAAAATATTGTTTGTGGTAATAAAATCTAGGTACTAAATATGACAGGAAAATTTTAATTTTTTTGGGGCATATATAATTTTCGCAAAAAATGAGTACATCATTTCTATGAAAATTCACTACCCCAAGGCACTAGCCGCGTCCAGACTTTTCATGCTTATTTTTATCCATATTATATTCTCTCATAAAATCTCTTGTAGAACTCCTCAAATCAGACATTTCTACTTACAATAATCAGTAGTAAATAGGTAAGCTTCACTACAAAATCTTTTATTTGGCCAACTGAGGCAATCGTAGGTAAAATATCAGCATGTGAAAATTTCTGACGTTTGACAGATGCTATCTCGATATTTCAGTTTCACATTTTTCAACTATGCAACAAACATTTTACAACTGGTTATGCTCAATATTGTACCTATGCATAGATTAATATATTACTGGTAGAATATACACAATTTTAGAAAAACCGCTGCCGACACATTTCAGATTTTTTAATTGAGGTTAAATCACGTCGAACACGGTCAGACTCTAGGCTACTGCAACCATCCATAAATACTTACCCTACCAAAATAACTTGTTTATTTTTAAAGTTACAAGAATTCCAGAGAAATTAAAATACTCTGACTGTGTTTTAGTAAATGAAGCTTTTTTTAGAGAATGTAAAATTTACTAAAAATCGACATAAAAACAAGTTTTACAATTTTCAAAATTGGTACATTTTCAGATTATCACATTGTTAGCTTTCAGGAGTATGAGCAACAAAAGAAATGGTATGGTTTCAACCCCTAAGAAAGTTAGGGGACCCAACACGAAAAGGGGACTTGTGCGAGGAAGAAGATCAAAAGTAAATATAAATGCAAAATGTGAAAAAGTTAAAAGCTTTGTTGGACTTCTATAAGCTACTTTTTTCACATCTTGCAGTTATACTTCCTTGTAATCTTGTTTACCTCTCACAGCATCCCTATTAACGCCGGATCTCTTAACTTTCTTCGGGGTTGAAACCGCAACATTTCTTTCGTGGTTTATGCATACAGAAGTGGTTGTAAGCATGTTTTCGAAAAAAATAAAAAATCAGACATCGTGCCACCCTCTCGTTTCTCCCGCAGAAAACTCCCGGTTCACCGAAATAAAAAGCTAGTGGAAGTGAAAACCACATCAAAATGCACTCTCAAGCATGTTTTAGAGAAAAAAATCAGAAAACGGACACCGCCCTATCCATTCCGTTTCTCATCGAAGGACGCCCGGTTCGCCCAATTAGAAAGCTTGGGGAAGGGAAAACCACATCATCATGCGCTCCGCAGAAGTCGGTGAAGCAGAAACTGCCTGCTAATCGCCCCCAACCCCGATGAATTAGCTTTACACACCACTGGGACATAAGTACAAGGTAAAAATAGTACATGTGCATGTATGGTGGTAGGCTTTATCTATCAGCAGTCGGTTAATCAAAAACTGACCGTAGAATAAACTTCAAATTTGTCTTAAAATTTAAATTATACAACAAAAGCGACTTGATATTTTTATAATTACCCGGTGAAAAAATAAAATATATTCAATTTTGTTGGTGCATTGGTAACCCTTACAGGGACTCCATTTATTTGGGTTTACCGTTAAGTTCTGTAATTTATTACATTATTATAGGAAATTATTTATCAAGAGTGATTCATCTACGTCAAGTTGTTACCTAGATATTAATTTTTATTCAAATTGCTGGGTCAACTTTCAGACCCTATATTACAGAATTGAGCTTGTTATGAGAAAAGTTAAGGTCTATGATTATTTTCAGATTCTGTTATCTACGGTTGTTTCTGAATATTTTGTGTGGTTATAAAGTTGACGTAAGAATTCGTATCGGAGATTTAACCATATTTAAATGTATTGACCATAATTCCAATAATCCTTATGTTTGTTGATGTGAGGTCCGACCGTTTTTTACGTTCAAGTAAGGATTCAACTAGGATTAGTAATGTTTGGGTTATGTAAAGAAAATGTCGCAAGAAGAGTGATCTACAAACCTTTAAGTTTTAGCTACAACCGCCATTGTCCTTCATTTTAATAAAATATTTCAAAATAGACCCTTTCTCTGATGCGTTGGCAGTAGTTTCAGTTAAGTTTACGGTTCGACGCTCTAAAATTCTTAGCCTTTTTGTAGAAAAAATTCGTTACTGACGAGACTGCGACTTTTGAATTTTAATACGATTTCTTTAAATGAGTGCAAACTACGCTCTCTAGAATCCATATCCGGGTTTAATTTCAGGGTGTGTGTGAGATTCGTTTTTTTAATGGAGTTCTATTTCCGCTACTATGGCAAATCACCGACGCCAGGGAGCAGTCTTACCTCACTATCCTGGAAATTTTGCCGAACCCCTGCATTTCTGTAAGGAGGGTAGGGATCTTTAACGTGCCCAACATCGCACGGACACGGGACCGACGGCTTTACGTTTCAGTTTTTATCTGTTTACATATATACAGGTGACGCATTTCTACGGTAAAGGTCAACATAATTGTTATTATACAAGATACGAGCAAAAATTGTATACGTTAATTATAGGGAGTCTTGAGCTGCATTTCATAAAATTATTTTGACAAGCACAGTAAGTCGTTGGTGATACCTGCAAATTTTTTTCGCACATCCCTTATATTATTACATTTTTGCATTTTCATCGCAATATGATGCATGTTTCAAAGAAAAAAATCGAGACGCAGTAAGTGCGTTTCGGTAGCGAATTTTCATTAAATGCTCCAAATTTCAATAATTCGCTATTAACCTAAGGTTCTTTCGCTAGGAAATCAGTTTTCTCGGATACATTTTAAGTATATTTTTGGAAAATTTTCGTACATTTTCAAACAATAAGTTATTTTGATAAAATATGGCACATAGTTTCTACTATGTAGGTTATACACGTAACCAAATTTATGACTACTTGCACTATGTTTTTTAATAGCAAATATGTCTTATTTGCTATTAAAAACTTTTTTATGAAAATTAACTTCCATAACACACTTGCTGCGTCCAGTATTTTTTTAATGAAAGACACCAAATTTACTTAACAGTATAACCTTTACAGTAGAAACCATGTACCATATTTTTTCTTCAAAATAACTTTCTTTGAGAAAGTAGAAACATTTTTTGAAAATAAACTAAAAACGTTCCCGAGAAGACTGGTTCGATTTTCCTTATGCAAGCTATCTACACACCTTTCAAGAGAAAAATTCAACAAAAATGTTTACATGAGAATTTTTAAATGATTTACTGCACGAAATTCGCCATTTTTTGTTAGAAAAATGGGCGTAAGTAACGCTAAATACGCGAAAATTAAATTGATTTATGAAAACCCGCTAACAATACATTTTCACGAAAATTCGAAAACTTTTTTTACAATAAATTATTAAACATTAATTACTAATTAGAAGCATTTTACATAAATTAAAAAACATTTCTACAAAAACGCCAAAAAGAATTTCTGTGAAAACTGACTGCATTTTTTACACCACACTGCTAAAAAATTACATAGAATTCAACTTATATAGGTACTTAATGTGTAATTTAAATAGAAAAAAACAATTAAAATGTAAAACTCTTATTCTTTGTTAATTTTTCACTGAAAATTTAAGACGTGGAAGTAAAGAAATATACAAGGGGGAAATATCCATATATTTATGTAACAAGCTGCCAGAAATAAGAGGGCTAAGTCACATTGAAGTTTCATTTGATATTTGTGAAAATAATTTATCAACGATTTATATATTTTCAAAATGTAAACATAGATAATCCTGTCAAAGTAATTATTTTTTACCTTTTTGTACCAAAGTTAATATAAATATTTTAATAATTTGCGTTATCATGAAATCTGATTAATTATTGGAATTGAAAAAAAAACTGAACAAAAATTCTTTAAATCAATGCCTACTTACATAAATTATGGTAATTGCATTTATACATGTAAATATTTCCAAAACTTAAGTCTTTAGGTATAGGGAGTGCTATATAAAAGTTGAAGCAAGAGGCATACCCTTCAATTCTGAAACATAAAATATAGTGCTCTATTTGAAAAAAATTGATACATCAGTTTGATTTTTTTGAAGGTCATCCACTATTTGGAGATCGTCTGTATATGGCTATCTATTGGAAATAACGTCGTATTACAATTTATATGTGCCAAAAACGTAAAAAGTTGAAAAGAAATACAAATAACTCGAAAAGGGTGAACGATGTCAAGTGTTTTTCCTAGAAACATGAATTATAATTCGATGGAAAGTAAAAAAAAAATGCAATAAGAGGTGATCCATCAAAAATACCCTCCCATGACGCTAATTTTGTTAGCGAAACGATCGTGAGGTCTGAAAATTGTTTTGTGATCAATTATACTTCTTAACAGACTTTGTTAACCACACAGAACATTTGGTCCAGTGCCCTTCACTGGTCACCAGTGGCACTCAATTTTGTTTTCTTTAAATGTCTATAACTTTTTTCTTTTACCTGAGAGATTCGAATTATGGTCATAGCTTTGTTGTTTTTGATATACAGAAATTTTCCGAGAGCAAACTCAAAATTTTTTCGGAAAAACTGGTCCAATTCTCCTGGATAACGAACATAATAAAGAAAAGAGAGGTACTTTTCATTAAAATCAGCCGATCATTTTTTGAGTTATCGGTGTGATATATATATATATATATATATATATATATATATATATATATATATATATATATATATATATATATATATATATATATATATATATATATATATATATATATATATATACACACTGTACTATATAAATAATATTATGAACACATATTTCCTCGATAGCGAATCTTAAAAAAAATCGCTTATGGGGAGATCTGTGTTTATATATATATATATATATATATATATATATATATATATATATATATATATATATATATATATATATATATATATATATATATATATATATATATATATATCTGTAGCTTGGTTCTAAAAGGGCCAATGTCAATTTTCCGTGATTTGGGCCAAAGTGCATTTTCAGTCTGTGTTTAAAGAAAACATTTATATGTAAAAAGGGCCAGTGCCTGCTTGCAGTAACAATCGAGCTATAAAAGTGTGTAGGGCCAATGTTGAAACTCAAAAAATATCTTATTTTACAGGTAAAAAGGCCAAAGTAGACATAGGCCTAAGAGCGACTACCAAACGTATATCATAAAAAGGCAAAAGTGGACATTGGCCTTTCTATTTTAATATTCTACATGTGAGAGCGCTATACATTGGCCCCCAACATTGAAAAATCCATCTCTGGGTTTTCAGTTTGTTTTCAGACACGCTAATGTGCGTATAAAAGTGAGTGATTCTATTATTGTTTTGTGTAATATATATGACCTATCATGTCATCCCGCAGTAAAAAAATATTGAGTTTGTGTTCAGCTTTGCCTTTGGTGACAGAAAATGATAACAATCAAGGTAAGCAATAATTATAATTTACACATTAAACTAATATTTTAGGTTATGTTTGTGAAATAGAGGAATTATTATTGCGGAGCTTAGATTTCATTCATACGAAATATGATGATAAGATAATACGAATGTTTACTCATTGGTACAACAATTTAAAAATTAGTAGGCGAGAAAAATGTTTCTTTTAACTTCCGGATGGTTGGATAAATTTGAAATATTTTTAACTTTGTAGTACGTGCGATCTTTTAGTTCTACCTCACTCTTTTAGTATTCAATAGGGTTATTAATAAAAATTACTCGCGTATAGCAGATAAACTAATATGTTGCAAATAAGTGTTCAAATGAAACGAACCGAATAACTATTATTACTCTAAAAATTACTAGGTATATTTTTTACCAGTATTTTAATTTCGGCATGAAAATATTTAGATACATGGAAACTACCTGTACTTAAATGTTAAAAGGGTACATACAATACAATAGCGGTTCGGATATTGGATTTCGAATGTTTAGATATATCTACCAATATTCTGAGTAATGTGTTTGTTGTTTTGAATTTTGTTTAAAATCGGATGGATTCGTTAAAGTTTGATCACATTTCAAAATTGAAAACTATTTTATTTATCACGGTACATATTTGCATATTTTGTTATTTTTTGAGTACTATGAGAACATTTTACATTAAAATTATAAATGGTTTAAAACATGTAAATTGTATCTACAGAACCAAAGGGAAGAGTCATTCTGGAGGATGACCCTTTAACACGAACCGAATCATCGACAGCTACTCAAGTTTCTACATCGGAAACTCAAATTGAGGGAGTTTTTCTGAGTAATAAGAGAACCGAATATATTACCTTACGCCCAGTCAGTCCACTTGCTCAAGTAACTGGTAGTTCTACCTCTTACTTACGTGCAGAACAAAGCCCTAACAAATCAAGTAAGTTATAGTATTTTTTGCATTCCACAAAAACACATTATTATTTTTTCTTGGCAGGACATAATGTTTGTGATCAAGATGATTGTGTAAATCAGGACTCTAGAGAAGTCTCCATGAAACATGGAAATAAACAGCATCTAAGGTCTAAATTAAAAAATATCTCATATGCAGAACATGCCTACGATAATGAAGTTTTTGATAATTTTGAAGATGGATCTAGTGATGATTTTGTACCTGCAGAAGATGAGAACAGTAGTTCAGACTCAGACGAAGAACCTTCTGTCATACATGTTACTGCCGAATTTCCAAATAATACTGAGGCCAATCATATCACAGTGGATAAAACTAAAAAAATAGGAAGAAAAAAAGTACAGGAAGGACAAGAATGTAGAAAGAGAAAGCGCGAACCTAAAAATTGGGACAAGAACAAACGAAAACTTTTGAAAAGTCAAGGAAAGTCCTATGTTACAATAAAAGGTAAACATATCTCTGAGAAGTCCTTAAAGAATCCTTGCAATTGTAAGAAGAAATGCTACGAAAAGTTTTCAAATGAAACAAGACAAGACATTTTTGGGGAATTTTATAATCTGTCGCAAGAGGCACAAAATCAGTTTATTGCAAATCACGTTCATGAGGTGTTAAAGAAAACGGAGAGGCTGAGAGGAGAGAATAAAGATAGCAGAAGAACTCATAGTAGAATATATTACTTGGATAAAAATTTAGAAAAACATGAAGTTTGCCAAATTATGTTTTTATCAACGCTTGACCTGACCGTAAAGAAAGTTCGTATCATTGTACAAAAAAAACGCGCTTCAAATTCGAGCATTTGTCCTGATGATGCGAGAGGAAAGCATACAAACCACCCAAAGATAAGCGAAGAGGAAAAGAATATTATAAGACAACATATTGAAATGTTTCCATCTTTTGAAAGTCATTATTCAAGAGAAAAAACATCAAAAAAATACCTAGCTTCGGATCTCTCAATATCAAAAATGTATAGACTTTATGTTGAGTTCTGCCAAGAACACAGTAGAATACCAAGAAATGAAATCATGTACAGGAAGATTTTTGTAGAAGAATATAACTTGTCTTTTAAAAAACCGTACACTGATACTTGTGCTACATGTGATAAATATGAACTTCTATTAAAGTCAATCAAAGATGTAGATGAAAAGCTCAAAATTGAAAATGAAAAGACTGAACACCTAAAGTTAGCAGACTCTGCATATAAAGAAAAGAAGAGAGACAAGCTTGCTTGCAAAACCAACCCTAATCTCTTGGTTATTAGCTTCGACCTGCAGAAGTGTTTACCGACCCCCTATTTAAAAAGCAGCATATCATTCTATAAACGCAAACTCTGGACGCTAAATCTTACTGTCTATGAAACACAGGGAAGCACTAATTCAGCCAAATGTTATCTTTGGAACGAGACAATCGCTCAACGAGGTGGACAAGAGATTGCATCGTGCTTGTATACGTACATTAATAATATTCCGCCTCATATCAATGAAATCATTATGTACAGTGATTGTTGCCCAGGACAAAATAAAAATATTTTGATATCCGTAATGCTCCTTATACTTATGGAAAAATTCAACAGAGAACGGAGACACATTAACATTTGTCATAAATTTTTAGTTCCAGGGCACACTCACATGGAAGCAGACCAGATCCATGCAGCGATTGAGAAAACTAAGAAATTAACGACAGCAAAAATTGACATTCCTCGGGATTGGGCGAATTTGATCCGTTTAGTACCAAGAAAACCACCTATTTTCGTTTATGAAATGCGCCAAGAAGAATTTCTTAACTTTAAATCACTCCTCTCTGGAAAGTTTCAACATAAAAAAGTAAATACGTTAGGAGAGCCAGTTGTTTGGTCTACCATAAGGCTTATTCAGTATTCCAGCGAACATCTTGGTTTGGTACAATACAAATCTTCTTTCGAAGACGAACCTTACAAAACCTTGGATTTGTCAAGAAAAAAGACCAGACATTCGGGTACAATAAGCCTTCTACCAATTTCAAATCAACCTCTTGGTATACCTGCGAATAAGTTGCAACATTTAAGAGATATGTTACCCTACATTGACGAGAACAGTCGACCCTACTATTTGCAATTTATCAATGGCATTAATACATCACAAACCCAATACGATACCCTTAGTGAAAGTGAAGATGAAAATGAAGACCTTGACGGACTTTAGTTATGATTACTAACACTTAAGATTAAGCAGCATACTGCCAAAGTATTAGAATGTTAGATTTTTTTAACTTATGTATTCCATATCTCGAAAATAAAAGTTATTTGTAATAAATCATTTCTTATTTTTATTGACACGTTAGGCCAAAGTCTAATTTATTATTTTTTTCTATATTCAAAAAGGGCCAATGTCTATTTTTTTTTTGCAAAAAAGGAGTCCACAATCTTTTAAACCTTTTAAAATATAAGAGTGATCGTATTAATACCACTTCACAAAAAATACTTCGAAATTAAGATTTAATAGTAGTCTTCAAATGCATTCAAACTTAGACCAATAATTTTGAAATCGATTTGCCAAAATCTGCATTTTATGAGATTGGCCCTTTTAGAACCAAGCTACAGATATATATATATATATATATATATATATATATATATATATATATATATATATATATATATATATATATATATATCCGACCGATAACTCAAAAAATAATGGACCGATCTTGATAAAATTTGCAGAGTACCTTCCTTTTGCAAGTGGCTTGGATAAGTTAGTTATCCAGGAAAATCGGACCAGGTTTTCCCGGAAAATTTTGTGTTTTATTTATAAAAAAATTCATATCTCCGGAAATAACAAAGTAAGGGCTACCAAATTTTGTCCGCGTGTTTGTATTATAAAGAGTAAACTCTGAGTCCCTAGCTTTAAAGACAAAGAAGTTATGGGCAGTTAAAGCAACAAGTTTTGGAGTTTTCCTCAAAACGTCAAACTCGCAATTTTAAACGTCAAAATTGGCAATGTTTAGGCAAAGAATGTGAAACAAATACAGTTTGTGAAAAAAAAAAAACGTTGCAAGAAGAGTGTTCTGCAAACCCTTAAGTTTCAGGTTCAACCGTCATTGCCCTTCATTTTACTAAAATGTTTACAGAATATCTATTTCAAATAGACCCTTCCTCTGATGCTTTGGCTGTCAGTTTAGTTACGTTTGGTGGCTTTTTGGATATTTATTTGTAGGTTTAGTGAAGTTTATGGTTTAACGGTCTATAATTTTTTAGCTAATTATCGTAGAACAAATTTGTTAATGCATTTTTGCATTTTTTATCGAAATATGATGCGTTTATAAGAAAAAAATCTGGACGCAGTAAGTGCGTTTTGGTAGCGAATTTTCGGTAAATTTGCAGATTAGCTCCCGAACGCTTATCAAAAAACTGTTTTCAGAAACCTGTCTACCCCCCCCCCCCTGGATCCACAAAACCCAAGAAAAAATTCTTGTTCACACCCCCAAGGAAGTTACGGGACCAGGAGTGAATAGGTGTGCTGGGCGGGGTGGGTAGTAAAAAGGAAATATGTTGAAGCCATATCCCCCTTAAACCCTGCCTACCCCGCACACCAACCCTATTCACTCCCAGTCCCATAACTTCCTTGGGGGGTGTGAACAAGAAACTTTTCTTGTGGTTTGTGCATCCAGGTAGGGTCCTAGTAATGTTTCTGAAAACAATTTGTTCAAAAGCGTTCGGGAGCTAATCTGCAAATTTACTGAAATTTCATTAAATCCTTCAAATTTCAATAACTCAATTTGCTATTAACGTAAACTTTGTTGAAAAGAAAAGCAACATTTAAGTTTATTTTCGGAAAATTTTTGTATATTTTCAAACCATAAGTCATTTTGATAAATTATAGTACATTGTGTCTACTACATAGGCTATACCGGTAATCAGATTGATGCCTGCTTACATGTTCTATTAAAACATTTTATGGAAATTCACTTCCATAACACATTTGCTGAATCTAGACTTTTGAAAAATGTTTAAATATTTTCAAACAATAAATTTATTTCAATGAAATATGGTACATTGTTTCTACTATATAGGCAACCAAGTTTGATGCCTGCTTTCATCAAAGAAAGACATTTGCTATTAAAAATATTTTAATGAAAATTCGCTACCATAACGCACTTGCTGCGTCCAGATATTTGTTATTTAAGCACAGAATAAATTGTCTTAAAAAATTTAATAGTTTTCTAACACCATTTTTGGTTTGTTTTTGTTTAGGTATTATAGTAATTTATTAATAACTGCAAGGACATTTAAAACACCATCACGTAGCTGGTAGGTACAACTAAAATTGGTAACAATTTAGCATCTTTTATTATTAATCAATCATATTAAATATTTATATACAAATATCAATTACTGAGTAAAGATTGTAACCTTTAATGGGCACTGATAAGTCAACTTGAAGAACCCAAATCACCACAACGCATCTTTAAAAACCTGACGATCGTTTCACTAAGCAAGTTCGCGTCACCAGAGGATGAATAATGCTAAATACCTATCTTACATCTACAACTTTGTTTATATTCTTGTGAAGGTACTAGTCGCTCTAAAACGATTGAGGGCGCTTCAAGAAAACAAAAATTAACATATTTCGTTTGGCGGAAATACTTGAATTCTTTTATTATCTATCGAACATGTTTCTGTTGGTCTTTCTCGTAAAGTCGTCAATCAATAAAGTTTCTACAGATGTAAAATATTAGAGTTATTCATCCTCTGATGACGTTAACTTCGTTAGTGAAGCGATCGTCAGGTTTTTAAAAATGTGTTATGGTAATTTGGGTTCTCCAAGTGCACTTATATAAATTAGTATCAAATGTTTTCTATTTAAGCAATTAAAATTTTGTAGTTAATTAACATTCTACATTAAGAACACATGCATTTAGGATTTAAGTAGATTTTTGCATTTCTATTTTAAATCAATTAGTTAACAATTATAATACAGTAAAGTACAACATATTATGTTTTCACTACACAGGTTGGGTCACTGACTGACTTCACGGCCGCTTATAGAGCACCTGTATAATATTACAGAACACTGTGACTGGTGTTAGTTTCATATCAATTAAAAATGTTAGTGATAATAAAGGTTCCAAACACAATTCGGACGATGCCAGAGAGTAAAATCAGCTTTACCAATCGCCTTTAAAACAACACTTCTCACTCACTTATGACAACCTCTGTCATTGAACCACTCGGCGAACCGAACAACCGTGGTATGCAAGTACCGGTCGAACTGCAATTTTAAATACAGAATTGAGAATGGACTTAACATCGTGAATCGGCCCCCTTCCACGTCCCGCGATTCAGGCAGTGGGCACACCTTACACAACGACACAAGGTAGATTCTACATTCTAGCTTCAAGTACTCTCTTTAGTTGATTTAAAACCACGTATTTCACTGACATGTATGACGTATCTGAAACAAAACAACCACAAATACACCCGAATTACGTGTAGTGACCTCACAACTGGGTGCGTGTTCGTTTAAACAGCAGGAAATAACTATTGTTCAGCAGGAACAGCCTTCTGCGGCAGGAACAACAACGGCTTTACCTGCAAACTTTACGTGGATGTTATAAACGGTCTTGTATCGATTTGTGCTTGTGTGTGTGTGTGTCGTTTGTTCGCTCACCTGTGCGGCATGTGGTTTACAAATATTATTAGAACCACTATCTTCGGGTTGATGGTTTGTTTGTGTCTATAACAATCACATGATGGTGTTGTTGCTGTGATATGGCGGAAATAAAGCCTTTGTATTCAACATGTGTAGCTGTCTTGGGATTTATCTGCTTCGTAGTTGGCGCCACTGCCGTGGGAATTCCTATGTGGGGATATTTCGATACCCCTAACGGTATGTACTTGTACTCACCTTATCCTGCTAACTGACTTACATACATTGGATCTACGAAGTTGTGTAAACAAAACGTTAAGTAACCATGACATTTGAATATAGCTATAACACATAATTTTAGCTTCGCCAACTGACGCTTAATATGTTAATTAATAACTGTACCTGTGTGAGAAAGAGTAAGAATTTAAACTTTGAGCATATTATTAAGTTTTTAAAGTCTATAATCTACAATGATTGAGTAGTTCTTATTTAGATAAAAAAGTTCGGGACGCAGCAAGTTATGATAGTGATTTTTTTTTTCACTGCTTCAAACTTGGATAACTCAATTTTCGATAAACTTAGAAAGTGGGGTGTAGTAAGCCCTTTTCCAATGCAACGTGTCCGCCAAATGTCATTAAAATAGAAAATAGCTTTGTAATTTTCGGACAAAACATTTTTTTTCGAAAAAAAAACTCAAAATTTAAAAAACTCAATTTTCTATAAACTTAGAAAGTTGAATTTTGGTACGTTGTAAGGCCTTTGCCAAGGCAACGTATCCACCAAATTTTATTAACATAGCTTTGTAATTTTCGAAGAATTTTTTTTTCGAAAGAAAACTCAAATTTTTTCCGGAAAACTATGTCTGATTTTCCTGGCTCACCAAATCATCCAAGCCATTAATAAAATAAAAGCACTCATCGAAATCGGTTAATTATTTTTTGAATTATCAGTTGGATATATATATATATATATATATATATATATATATATATATATATATATATATATATATATATATATATATATATTTATTTATTTATTTATTTAAATAAAAATTCACTAAAAACGTTATGTTATATACTTAACATTAATACATATTGCAATAATATCAGATTAATTGAGTGCCCTTATTGTGACAACTTATTGCTCTCAATAAAAAGCGCATGTTAGGCCAATAATTGTTATGTAATTTTAAAGTAACGCACTTCAATTTGTTTAACTATTGGCCTAAAAATAAATTACATTTATTGGTATGACATTTAAAACGCTATGAAAATACATTCACTAAAAAGATTTCTATCGATTAATAAAATGTGTTAACATAAAACAATTTATAATTTATGTCTAATATTACAAGGATGCTGACAAGTAAATTGATGTTTGTAGAGTAAATAACCCATCGTGAGATAGGTTTAAAGAGGAGTGTATTACCCTTTGACTTTTGGCTAATATTTTCTTGTAAGTGACCCATCGCCACAATATTCAAACTCTACGTTGTAAGGTGGCTCAGCTGGAAACCCGGTTACACGTAGGATTGTCAATTTTGAGCAACCAGTTCTGATCCAGGTTCGCGTCTCAAGCAGGGCGAAATAAATCTATTCGGTTTCAGGACGAATTTAAGTCGTATCACGTCTTTCTATCATTGACTTCACTGTCGAAGCGCTTTATCAAACAATTCAAAATCATTGGTTCTTGTAGTATTACAGTATTTTAATTAAATACCATTGTTATTCATATCTTTTAAATACACGTCCCCAACTATAAGAGACCTAAAAGGTGTGATTTTCACTGATAAGTAAGTATACTTTAGAAAACCCAGTATATTTTTAGGCCTGACGATATTTTCATTGACAAAGTGATGTGATGAATTGTCTTTTAGTGAATTTTGTTAGAAAAAATGCACTAACTGGGAGTTCCCGACTTTTGAATTTTGAAAAAATTCTTCAAATGAGCGCAAAGTAGAGCCCTTAGAACCCATATCCGGAGTCAGTTTCAATTTATATATATATATATATATATATATATATATATATATATATATATATATATATATGTATGTATTACACCGATAACTAAAAATTTGGCACGTACCCTCCTTTTATAAGTGGCTTGGATGAGTTCGTTAGTTAGGAAAATCGAACCAGGTCGTCCGGGAAAATTTTGGGTTATCTTTCGTAAAAAAATATTTATCTCAAAAAATTGAAAAGCTATGGTAGCCAAATTTGGTACGTAAGTTAACGATATTAGGGGAAAACTATATACCAAAATTTATATTTCTATGTTACAAGAAAAAAATCTATAAAAAATATTTTGTGCCAGATAATTTCTATGAAAATTCACTACCATAACGTACTTGCTGCGTCCATACTTTTTAAGAATGTGCTTACAAAAGGCACTTACTTCGTTTATTTAGAAATGCACAATATCTTAACGGTTAAATACGATACAAGCGATACCCATATTATGGATGTTTATGTTAGCTTTTTCAGATCCCTGTTTTTTTTAGCAAATTTTCATGAATTTTTATTCACCTACTACTCTTCTTTTAAACTTGTTTGCATTTTGTCACGAAACAATTTAAAGAGGTCACATTTACTTTTTGTTGGTCTGGCATGATATCCTGGCGCTTTGGCACATACATTTTCACCTTCTACCTAATAGTTATCTATCTGTGTCCCGCCATTATGTAAAGTGTTTTCCAAATTCGCCACTGTTAGAGGTGGTCTCAGTGCCCGGTAGTTTTGGACAAAAACTCATGTAGCAGTTATGGATTTAATTTTACCGAGATTTAATGACGAGGTAATGTGTTGCAAACAGATATTAAAAAAATGCTTGTTTTAAAGATGCCGGGTGCAATTGGGAATGTTGAATGCTAAATGGCTTCAGGGCTATTCTGCCGTGGTCGGACTTGCTTGGTGAGTTGCTGGAGATTTTGTCAACCAGAGGTGCTAGCTAACTGTTAACTTTTTCCTTGGGAGTTAAATTTTTTATACAATTGATCATGCACAAATCTAACAGCCCCGTTGTAGTCTTTATAAGAGTTATAGTCATACAATATGACTTTGCTACTTTGCAGCCTATATATTTGAATCAAATAAAGTACAGTTCATTTTCACTTTTTTTTTCAAAAATAGTTCTTCAGTAGTAGTTGAGTCACGATTGTCGAATTTTAAAAAAAGTCCTTAAATGAAGAACCCATATTAAGGGTCAATTAAAATTTACATATAATGCAAGGTTAAATTTATACTGGCTTACTATAACTCTCTTTATTATTATTAGAGCTAGAGAGATGCTTAAATTAGATAGACTACCTCTTGGCAAATACAGTGACCTATTGCATTGTACTTTTTTTGAAACTAATAGAAAAATCCGTTTTTTTTAGATCTCGAATGACCTTAAAAAACCTCACATTTTTGCTAATTTAAGCAATTCTCTAAATCTAGCAATAACACGGAGATAGCGTTGTAGCGAGCCAATAACAATTAACCCCCTATATAGGTACCTAACTATACACATACACACAAACACACACACAGACACACACACACACAATATATATATATATATATATATATATATATATATATATATATATATATATATATATATATATATATATATCAACCACCAGGGGATTTCCGTATTCACCAATAGTTACATTTCTCACTCGAGTAATTACATTTACGACTAATATATATTGAAAACTAGATAAATATTTGTGAAAGCAATATTCAGTAGTGCATCCTTTGAAATATGCTAATATAGCTTTAATTAAAAAAAGTCTGGACGCAGCAAGTGCGTTATAGAAGTGAATTTTCATAAAAATGTTTTTAATAGCAAATGCAAGCAGGTATCAACCTGATTACCGGTATAGCCTGTGTAGTAGAGACAATGTACCATATTTTATCAAAATTACTTATTGCTTGAAAATGTACAAAAATTTTCTGAAAATAAACTTAAAATATTGGTTTCCTAGCCAACAAACCTTAGGTTAATAGCAAACTGAGTTAATGAAATTTGAAGGATTTAATGAAAATTCGCTACCAAAACGCAGTTACTGCGTCTAAATTTTTTGTTTACAAACATGCATCATATTTCGATAAAAAATGCAAAAATGCATTAACGAATTCTTTCTATGAAAATTAGCTACAAATTATATACCGTTGAACCATAACTTAACTAAACCTACAGCCAAAGCATCAGAGAAAGAGTTTATTTGAAACTAATTTTCTGTAAATATTTTAATAAAATGAAGGCCAATGACGACTGAAGCTGAAATTTAAGGGTTCGCAGAATACTCTTCCTGCAACATTTTCATTTCATAATCCGTATTTGTTTCACGTTCTTTGCCTAAACATTGCCAATTTTGATGTTTCAAATCGCGACTTTGGCGTTTTGGGGAAAACTCTTTTTTTTTAACTGCCCATAACTTTTTGTCTTTACACTTAGAGACTTAAATTTTGGTACATAGTTCACTCTTTATAATACAAACACGCGTACTGATTTGGTTGCCCTTACTCATTTCCGGAGATATAACTTTTTTCAGAAAGAGAACACAACATTTTCTTGGAAAACCTGGAGCGATTTTCCTGACTAACGAACTTATCCAAGTCACTTGCAAAAGGAAGATACTCACAAAATTTGGTCAAAATCGGCCCATTATTTTTTGAGTTATCGCTGTGATACATACAGGGTGATTCTTTATAATGTCGCCCCCTTTTAACTTTGTTATTTTAAGTGTCCCAAAAAATTGAAAGTATGGTTATGTAGGTGCTAAAAAATACTTGTTTCTACGAATAAAAAATTTTTGAAAAATGATCAGTATACAGGGAAAACCAAAAAGTTCATTTTTTCAATGGATCACCCTATATGTGACTTTATTTTTCGATTCCTTGTAAAATTCTAAGCATAATTTATATAACATACCGTATATTTAAAATGAATAGTTTTTGAAATATTCGCATTTGAAACGTTATCATCACAAATTTTATTAAACCAAAACAACTGTTACAAATCAAGAAATCTAACAATAAATAATATAAGAAAAACAGTTTCTAATTAAAAATAAAGATGCTCTACTGGGCCTCCATCTTCTTCAACACATTGTGTAAGGGTTCTTCGCATTTTCTCTAATGCATCTGTTATGAATGCTGGGTTATTTTCATTTAAACTAATAATTTCATTGCGTATCAAATCTTTAAGATGATCGAGGTTTTCAATTTGGTGGTCATATACACGGTTTTTTATATAACCCCAAAGAAACGCATCTATAGGTGTCCAATCGGGGCTGTTTGCAGGCCATTTAATTGGCGCATTTCTTCCGATCCATTCAGGAAACCTTTCACTTAGGTAATTACGCACAGCACGAATGTTGTGAGGGGGTGCTCCATCCTGTTGAAAAATTATATTTTGTTATATATTTAAAGGCAAATCGTCTAAATATTCTTCAAACCTGTTTTCCAAGAAATCTAAATAGAGGCCTCCATTTAAAACAGTATCAAAAAAATACAGACCGATAACTCGATCGCCCAGGATACCACACCACACATTCACGGATTGTAGCCCTTGAAATTTAAATTCCCTAAAAGAATGTGGATTCTCTCTTGCCCATTGTCTGGTATTTTTTGGGTTAAACATGCCACTAGTAGAAAAGGTAGACTCGTTAGTCGATAGAACTGTTTTCAAAAAATTGTTATTTATGTTTATTCTGTCTAGAATCAGTTGACAAAATGCGACCGATCATCTTTTTGCATTTGGGTAAGCTTTGTAGTGGGTTTAATCTTATATGGCTTTAGATTCCATTTTCGTAAGTTCTTTGGACCTTACTGTATGAAGTTCGCTGAATATTTTCTTGTGTTGCTCGTAATGTCTTTGAAATGTTTCTTATGGAATTGTTTGGATTCCCTTCTATAGCAAGTAAAATATTCAATTCTGCATTTTTATCTACGTTCACAGCAGTTCTTTTTCTCCTTTGTAAATTTGATGTTTATTGAAACTTCCTATATATAGATGTGCACGTTTTTCGAGTTGGGACATGCATACCGGGATTATCTTCTATCATATGTCTAATGGCAGCGTGACAATTTAAATTATTTTTAATATAATAATTCTTCTTTCTCTGTCTAAGTACGGCATTTTTACTTACTAACCAATACAACTACAACAATATTGACAGAATGTCACTGTCAGTTATTTGTTTTCAATTAAAAGCGTGGTATCCTAGGACTTCTTGATTTGTAACAGTTGTTTAATAAAATATTTGATGATAACGCTTCAATCGCGAATATTTCAAAAACTATTCATTTTAAGTACACGGTATGTTATATAAATTATGACTAGAATTTTACGAGGAATCGAAAAATAAATTCATATATGGGGTGGCCATTGAAAAAAAACGAACTTTTTGGTTTTCCCTGTATACTGATCATTTTTCAAATTTTTTTATACGTAGAAAAAAAGTATTTTTTACCACCTACATAACCATACTTTCCATTTTTTTGGGACACTTAAAATAACAAAGTTAAAGGGCGGCGACATTATAAAGAATCACCCTGTACATACATACATACATACATACATATATATATATATATATATATATATATATATATATATATATATATATATATATATATATATATATATATATATATGTATGCACTGTCGCTCCCCAATAAGGTCTACAAGAGGTCAAAACTCCGCTTGAAACCATTGCGGATATTGGTAGTAAGCACACAATCTGATCAAGTGACACAAAAAGTAGATATGTCTCTATTGTTGATCTTAAAAAGTGTGGCTCGATATTGTATAGTTTTAAAAATATTACTTTGATTTCTCCCTCGTCTTCATCTATGCTCACAACAAATTGCGCCATATTTTCCCTCCTTTTTCTTACACTTATTTTGACTAACCCAAAATATACGGGAAAATAGACCTTTTTATTGATTTCTCCCTAACATTTGCCACCTGTCTCACCTTTGCTTTCTAGCTCAGAGTACACACAAAATAACTGAGAACACTCAATTTATCATGATTGCAACATTCTTCGTTAAAAAACAACTTAGTGCGTTCGTGAAGACTTGGTTGGTGAAAATATATTTTCACAAACTTGATGGACCTCTAATTTTCCAGTAAACGGTACAGTGAATTCTGAATGAGGGTTTATTACAGAAGACACTGCTTTTGTCAGAAAAGTAGGAATTCCTGGATATTTATTTCTTATAATGCTGGCTAGAGCACCCAAAAAAAGTCTGGACGCAGCAAGTGCGTTATGGTAGTGAATTTTCATTAAAATGTTTTTAACAGCAAATATGTGTTTTTTCAAAGAATCCAGGCATTAAATTTGGTTACCAGTATGACCTATATAGTAGAAACAATAAAAAATGTACCATATATCATCAAAATAACTTTATGTTTGAAGATGTACAAAAATGTTTCGAAAATAAACTTAAAATGTTCCCGAAAATACTAGTTTCCTGGCCCACGAACCTTATACGTTAGTAGCAAATTGAGCTATTCAAATTTGAAGCATTTAATAAAAATTCGCTAGCATAACGCACTTGCTGCGTCCCGAATTTATTTTCTTACAAACATGCATTATAATTACGTGGTCGAAATTCGATACATTAAAGGTCAGCTCAGAACTTGCACGGACCGGGGAATCCGACTATCTAATTAAAACAATGCATTGTTTAATCTATTTGCACTGAGCAGATTTTAATAAAAAATTGCTACCATAACGCACTTGCTACGTCCCGAATTTCTTTTCTTACAAACATGTATTATAATTACGTGGTCGAAATTCGATACATTAACGGTCAGCTCAGAACTTGCACGGACCGGGGAATCCGACTATCTAATTAAAATTGTTTAGCCTATTTGGACTGAGCAGATTTTAGAAAAAATTTGCTATCATAACACACTTGCTGCGTCCAGAACTTCTTTTTTACAAACATGCATTATAATTACGTGGGCGAAATATGTCAGCGCAGAACTGGCCCGAGCCGGGGGAATTTGACTGTCTAATTAAAACAAAGCATTGTGTAATCTATTTGGGCTGAGCAGATGTTAATAAAAAATCGCTACCATAAGCATTTGCTCCGTATCGAATTTGTTTTCTTAAAAACATGCATTATAATATGCATTATAATTAACGTGGTCGAAATTATATACATTAAAAGTCAACTCAGAGCTGGCACGGACGGGGGACTCCGACTGTCTAATTAAAACAAAGCACTGTTTAATCTATTTGGACTGGGCAGATTTTCCTGGCTAACGAACTTATCCAAGCCACTTGCAAAAGGAAAGCATTCACCAAATTTTATCAAAATCGGCCCATTATTTTGTGAGTTATCGGTGTGATATATATATATATATATATATATATATATATATATATATATATATATATATATATATATATATATATATATATATATATATATATATATATATATATATACAGGCTGTTTCAAAAAACATGCACCATCGCTCGTGGGACAATTCCTTACTAAAAAATAAGAAAAAATGTTCCTATGCACATGGGCCCGGAAACGCATAGTTTCCAATATACAGGGAGTTGAATTTTAATTTTTTTTTAATTTTTTATAAATAATTTCAAAACCACTGGATTGATTTTAATGAAACTTGGAACTTAAAAGTGTATTATGAAAGTGCATATTTTCAAGTGAAAATCTACTTACAACTGCGTCAGTGGCGTGCGTACGGGGTAACTGTGAAAATTCATTTGGGGAAAAAATATGTGCGCCACTGTCTTTTTCCAATTTTGATACATCAGTTATGAAGCCTATTACATAAGCCACAAAAGCTGCCTACTGGTATTTTTTCGTTCAGGGTATCCCTTAGGAAATATGATTAATTTTATAAAAAGGGGCAAAGTACCGATTCGTTGGAGTAATGAAAACAGTAATCGTAAAGTACCATGAAACTATAATTTTTGACAGTTCTCTAAATTCTACAATTTTGAAGTGCTTTGTAGGCGTCAAAAGAGTTTTCGTGCTATTCTTTAAATTTTTCCATCAATATTTGGGCTGCTATTATTGAAAATCACATAATTGGTCCTGTTGTTCTACCGAATCGTCTTGACCATGAATCATATTTAAACTTTTTACAAAATGATTTGCCGTTGTTACTACCGCTTTTTATGAGAAATGGTACAATGTGGTTCCAGCATGATGGTGCGCCCGCACATTTTGCAGCAGTTGTAAGAACATATTTAGCCAACACATCCGGTCACCGATGGATTGGTCGTGGAGGTCCGGTGTCATGGTGTCTCGATTTTTATTTGTGGGGTCATTTAAAAGAAATAGTGTATAAAACACCAGTAAATACACGAGAAGAATTGTTGGGAAGAATTGAATATGCATTTGACAGCATTAGAGAAGATCAAAATATTTGCAGAAGAGTAAGAAGATCTTTGCGCAGAAGGTTAAATAATTGTAACGACGCTAATGGTGGTCACTTTCAACATTTTCTTTAGCTTTGTTATTAAAGTCAATTGAGTAATGTACAAAAAACAAGAGTTTGGAAAAATCATGGTGTCTTTACGATTACTTTTTTCATTTTTTATGTTTATTTTTTATTTATCATTTTTTATCAATGTTCGTAATATTCATTTCAATGTTTATTACCAATAAGTTTTACGTAGGTTAGTTATTTGCACGTTTATTGCTGTAATGTTTACTGTATGTTTTGTTTTTCATATTCTTATGGTTGCAGTAAACCAAAGAGGTTGTATATGTAACCTCTTTGCAGTAAACATATATTATTATTATTATTATTATTATTACGCCGACTAATCGGTACTTTGCTCCTTTTTATAGAATTAATCATATCTCCTAGGGGATACCCTGAACGAAAAAATACCAAGAGGTAGCTTTTGTGGCTTATGTAATAAGCTTCATAACTGATGTATCAAAATTGGAAAAAGACAGTGGCGCACATATTTTTCCCCAAATGAATTTTTACAGTTGCCCCGTACGCACGCCACTGACGCAATTGTAAGCAGATTCTCACTATGCACTTTCATAATACACTTTCAAGTTCCAAGTTTCATTAAAATCAATCCAGTGGTTTTGAAATTATTTATAAAAAATTAAAAAAATTATTAATATTCAACTCCCTGTATATTGGAAACTATGCGTTTCCGGGCCCATGTGCACAGGAACTTTTTTTCTTATTTTTTTAGTAAGGAATTGCCCCATGAGCGATGGTGCATGTTTTTTGAAACAGCCTGTATATATATATATATATATATATATATATATATATATATATATATATATATATATATATATACCGAGTGACAACTTTCAAAGCGGAACATAGGCGAATAACATGGGAAATCCAATATTTGCAAAATTGAAAGCGCGAGCAGCCATGACATGCCAAATTCGAGTAATTTTGTTACTGTCAAATCAGAAATTTCTGATTATCAATACACTTTTTCATGAAAAGCTTGACAATGAATAATAATAATAATAATAGCTATAGTAATGAGGAACAAGTGTTTATTGTAAAAACATTATAGTGCTGGCAGTTTGCGAAAAGTTTGAGATTTGTCCTCGGTTAAGTACGATGATCTGATAATCGGGCATAATGCTGATTGCACATTATTAAAGAATTACGAAATTCCTCGTTTACCATGATTTTGTTTTAACATAAGACACTTTAAAGAAAACCCAATTATAACAGTAGTGCCTGCAGTTCGAAACAATAATAAAATTAACTATTAACAAAAAATAAGTAACAATAATTTAACAGAGACAATTACAACAAATATTCAAATAGTCCCCCATTTTGATATAAGCAATATCCCAACCTATTATAAAATGCCTTTCGAACTTGTGCGAGTTGTTGGTTATTAACGTGTGCACATTCAGCAAAAATAGCCTCCTTCAAGGAATTAATATTTGGGTGACGAGTTTAATAAATTTTCTTTTTAAGGTGACCCCACAAGAAGATGTCACAAGGTGCCAAATCGGGAGATCTGGCCGGCCACTTAATATTACCACCACGACCAATCCAATGATTAGGAAAAAAATTATCTAAACAGGTTCTTACGTCTACAGCATTATGATCTGGACACCCACCTCTCCTCGTCAGTGATTTTTTTTTAAAGAAAATTCACTAATAAATCATATATACCTCAAAAAAAATGAATTTATCTGCAGTTCATCTGCATTCTCTTATATTGATTTTGGTTTCTTCTTTTCGTTTCTTGTCAGGGATTTTTTCTCCCCAGTATATAAACGCAAGTTGCAATATTCTTCCAAAAACTGTAATCACTTTATTTAATCTTCTCACAAATTTTGTCTCCCCTGTATATTCTAGCAAAGAATTTTTAATCATCCTCATCTTTTGAAACAACTTATATTTTTGCACGATATTTCCAGTTATAGTATGTGCAAAAGTTGTATTTTTTTGTAGGGCCTAAACTAAAAAAAGTGAAAAAATGACTTTCCCAAATTCCCAAACTTGAGTCTTCCGACATTTGGCTGGTTTAAGTTCGTAAAGTTTACAAACTTTTTTTTGCATTCTGTAAACGCTTTTTGATCCTGCTAAATTTATTTTTCAAGTTTTCTATTCTGAATCTTTTGCCCTAGAGTTTTAGTTCGCCTTTTTGCTCTTCTTAGGTATGTTTTGCGCAGAACATTTCCTACCCTCCGTTTCGTTGATTTTGAGGTCCCTCTTCATCAGCTGAAGTGGACGGTGTAATTTCCCTAGTTATTCTATTGGTAGCCTACCTCAGAGCTGCTTTTTTTCTCCGTAAGGCAGCAAAATTTTCTCTCGGCTGTTTTCTCACTAAACACTTTTCATTAGGGGTCATATCTTTTGTGGATTTAACTTTTCTTTGTTTTTCTCTCTTCAAGTCGCTTCAACTACTCTATGATCTTTATTTTTTGCCCTGCGGACTTCTGTGGATAATTTCTAATGCGCTGCTATCTTGCCGTATCTTTTTTCCCAGCGGTTTTTCCCTTGTTACTGTCTATTCTTTGGGCAGTACCTTAAAAAACCAACTGTATCGCACTATTTTTTGGAACGTATTATATATCTAGATAACTATAATTTGTAGATCCGAGCGAACGAACTGAGTTTACCATTTGTTTCGTAAATATAATAGATGTCTTCTTCATTTTAAAATTATTACATTCATTGATTAAACATTGAATATGAATTTTGCAATAAAGGTTATAAAAATGTAAATCTAGTACTTACCTACTAACTGTCATGTTTATAAAACAACTTCTGATGGAGTCACGGGCAACTAGACGGAATCATTTTTAATTTAATTTTTTTGTGGTTTGAGAACAGCAAAATATAACAAAGCATATATCAGTGAAATCAAAATAAATCGCGAAAACTTTCTGTGTAAAAATCAAATATGGCGCCCATAATAAAAAATACAGTTGATGACGGTGGTCAAAAGACAAAACGTCGGATGACAAATCTAAATACGCCATTGTGTAACTTTAAAAAAGTGGCAACGAAAACGTATTTTTATTTTGGGCTAACTTGTCAAATAACGCCAGAAAAAAGTTTTTTTCAGATATCTCCGGAACTGTTCGGAATTAAAAAAATAATTAAACGGCATATTGTAAGGTACGCAAATGTATAACTTTTGCCCGAGGGGGAAACCACTCATGAAATTAGCGTACACATATTTAAAATACCATTGTAATGGAAGTATTGAAAATAATTAGATCAGCAATGAAGGGTAATTAAAAGTAATGAATGGTTGTTTATGAAGTAGTGAAAAAATAATTTATATTTAAAGGAATAAAACGGCATTTACAAGCAATGGAAATATTGAAAGTGTATTTACGAGTAATGAAATAATTAAACAGTGTTAAATCGTAATGAATATAGATATACTTGTAATAAATCGAATGATAAAAGTGAAGCTTTTCATTAATAGGCCGAATAGCTCAGTTGGCGAGGTAAGTAACCTCTAGAATCGGACTAGAAGGTCGCCAGTTCGAGTCCCGTATCCAGACAGTTGGTCTTTTTCACTCGGCTTCTCATGAGTTATGGGTGGTGTCTTTTGTCTATATGCGTATGTAAGCTCCCCCCGCACAAGCCAAAGACTTATGGGTGCTGAGTTTGTCCACTGTGGTGTTATATTATTATTATTATTAATAGTGAATAAAATGTGATGTGTAAAATCAGTGTCACACATGGAATTGCTACTTCTATTTAAGTATAGATATACGGACTGATTTTGAAATCTGTTTAGGTCCACAGTCAAATAATATGTTTTGCACCTTTGCCTTCAGAGATGTGGTTATATTCCTAATACCTACAGTCTACACACTTATAGAATTGCACGAAACATTGCTATAATTCGTTTTGAGAAAGTGTTAATAGCAACCATCCCAGATTATTTATTACATAGTTTGATAATTAATCATAAAATCCAATGGGTGCTAGCTATTTCAATTTCATATATTCCATTTTCTGAAAATTTCATCCACGTAATTGCATTTTTTTAAATTTTAAATTATAATGTTAGAATTCTAATTGGTTGTTTGTAACTTAATTCAATTTTTATTTTAAATTTCTTTAGCGGAAAATGGATGAAACACACTTCCTTCAAATTATGTCGAATAAGCATTTTGATGTAGCTCAATGAATACGGATTTATTGAGTAGTGTGAAAATGGAGCAATAGATAATTAAATAAACTCAAAAAGTTTGGTATTATAAAGTTGAGAAAAATATATGTTTCCAATTTTATTACAGATAAAAGTCAAATATGTCTACTATTTGCTGAAACATGTGCATTTATACTTTTACCATGTCTTTTAACCTCACCTTTACCAAATTGATTTCTTTCTTATTTCTCTATACAGCTTCCAATACGTATTTTACCACACCTCTTTATTAAAAACTCGGGACGCAGCAAGTGCGTTATGGTAGTAAATTTTTATTAAATGCTTCAAATTTAAATAACTCAATTTTCTATAAACTTAGAGAGTTTAATTTTAATACGTAGTAAGGTCTTTCCTAAAGCAAGATATCCACAAAATTTCATTAAAATAACTTTGTAATTTTCGGAGAAAAAAATTTTTTTCGAAAGAAAATTTAAAATTTGAATAACTCAATTTTCTCTAAACTTAGAAAGTGGAATTTTGGTACGTAGTAAGATCTCTCCTGAGACAACATATATAGTAAATTTCATTAAATCAGCTTTGTTACTTTCGAAAGAAAACTCAAAATTTTTTCGGAAAACCCTGTCCGATTTTTCTGGATAACGAACTCATCCAAGCCATTAATAAAAGAAAAGCACTTGCCAAGTTGCATCGAAATCGGTTAATTATTTTTTGAGTTATCAGACGGGTATATATATATATATATATATATATATATATATATATATATATATATATATATATATATATATATATATATATATATATATATATAATACCATTGATTTTAACACTGCAGTGGGCTATAAAAATTCGATTAAATTTCTATAATCTTAGAAAGTTTAATTTTGGTTGGTAGTAAGGTATTTCCTAGGACAAGATATTCACCAAATTTCATTAAAATAACTGTGTAATTTTTGGAGAAAAAAAATGTTTCAAAAGAAAATTTAAAATTTGAATACCTCAATTTTCTATAAACTGAGAAAATTGAATTTTGGTTCTTAGTAAGTCCTCTCTCAAGGCAACATATACAGTAAATTTCTTCAAAACAGCTTTGTTATTTTCGGAGAAAATTTTTTTTTTTTGAAAGACAACTCAATTTTCCCGGAAAAACTCGTCCGATTTTCCTGCCTAACGAACTCATCCAAGCTATTAACAAAAGAAAGGCACTTGCCGAGTTTCATTGAAATCGGTTAATTATTTTTTGAGTTATCAGACGGATACATACATATATATATATATATATATATATATATATATATATATATATATATATATATATATATATATATATATATATATATATATATATATATATATATATATATATATATATATATATAAACATATAAAAATTTAAACTGACCCCGGATATGGGTTCTTGGGGTCCTAAATCGCGCTCATTTGAAAAAAAAATTGCAAAGTCTCACCATCGATACCTCTCTATTAGTGAATTTTTTTAAATAAAAATTCACTAAAAGGGGCCTGTAGCTATAAAATTGTAAGAGGTTATTTTATTATGTAACAGCTTTCGATGATTTGAATATTATTATCGGCTTTTCCCCTATTAACCATCCTCGTCTCTCCTATAGTTTCTGATATCCCGATGGTAGGGGTCAAATTTGAATTATTCTGTATATATATATATATATATATATATATATATATATATATATATATATACAGTGTGGAACAGCCAAATGGAATAAATTCGATAACGGATAAATGAGGGCGTGTTGGGAAAAACGCTTGGACACGTCGATTTGTATTTTTAACCGCGCATCTTTTTCAAGAAAAAAAAATTATATAGGGTGCGTCATGTGACAGTGGCCAATACCAACTTTCTTATTTTAAACACAAGCCCCTGTATATTATAAATTTTTTGGATTCTTCAGAAAATTCTAGACATAATTCATGTACAATGTTCTATACCTATCTTCAACTGTTTCGGATATATTAAGTATTTTCAGATTTATTACAAAAATTAACATTAAAAATAGAAAATTATTTTATTTCACAAATTCGCTACATTGCGTTCAATACTTATTTCCCATTCAGCTCTTGATAATGAGAAAGTAAACAAAAACCATTCCTGCGTTTCTTTTTACTGATATGAAATGAAACAAAAACAAAAACAGTTTTCTTTCTGTTCGTATAAAACTCGTAGCCTTAGCAACTTGTTGTCTGCCTGCATGACAGTAGTGATTAGTGTCAGTGCTATTGTCGTTTGAATTTCGTTAACTGTACGTAATAATATCAGAAAAATGGTTCATTTAACAGAAATGCACAAAATAACCATTCTACAAATGATTGGTTATGGAGATAACACACGGACTCAGATGGAGGTGTCTCGCTTATTTCACGAAAAATTTCCAAATTTGCCGCCTGTATCCCAAGGAACAATTAGCAAAATAGAAAAGCAGTTTCGCGAGCTTGGTCATGTGAGACAGATAAAAAAAGTAGCTGCCAATGCAGTAAGTGGTGATACGAAATTGGATATTACGCTTGAGTTTCAAGAAAACCCACATACTTCTGGTCGACAAGCAGCCCAACTATTCAACGTTAGCCACACAGCAATTTTTCGAACATTAAAGGAAAGTAAAATGCATCCCTATAAAATGATACCAACTCAGGAGCACATGGAGGACGATTTCGATAGGAGAACGTATTTTTGTGAACAAATGATGGCAATGTTAGATAACAATGTGATCCAATTAGAAGATGTTTTGTTTTCTGATGAGAGCACATTTACACTTCACGGTCATGTTAATCGTCAAAATTGCCGCTATTGGTCTAATGAGAATCCTCATTGGATGAGAGAGGAACATACGCAATATCCTGAAAAAGTTAATGTTTGGGCAGGAATTGTTGGAAATCATATCGTAGGTCCCTTTTTCATTGATGGCAACTTGAATGGGGATAAATATTTAGAACTGCTCCAAAATAATGTCGTGCCAACTTTGACAAACTTATATCCAGATCCAGCACTGTTCCACACTGTATATATATATATATATATATATATATATATATATATATATATATATATATATATATATATATATACATATCCAAAAAGTCTAGGGATATTTTTAAATAATACAAAAAAGGAACAATTTGATTTTGGAATCGATCAAATTGCACTCACGGTGTATGTATTTAATCAGTCAATATAAAACTGTTGTTAAAAAAAAGTTTAAATGATATCAAAATTGATAAACTTGATATATGACAAAAGTCGAATTTTCATATCTACCGTTGAATTTAGTTTCGAATTCAGTCATTCTTGAGTTGTTGTTTAGTAGCTGCATTTAAAATATTGTGTTTTACCATGGAACGGCGACATTTGGCTTTAGACGAAATGAATCGAGCGGTAGGCCCTCTTCAAGCGGGTATGTGGCTGAATGAAGTAGCTGAGCGGATGGGTATTTTCCAAAGTGTGATAAGTCGTTTATGCAGGCGTTTTATGTTTTATGTTTAACTGCCAGAAGGCAGCCTATAATTACGACACCTGAATTGGTTACAACTCTGCAAAGGGCGAATAATCCAACCATTAGCCGAGACACTGTAAGAAATTGTCTTCACGAAGCAAACCTCTCTAGTAGACGTCCACTCATATGTTCACCTATTTCTACGGGCAATCGCGCTGCAAGATTGGACGGGTATCAAAATTATCTGAATTGGACTGCAGATAACTAGGCTACAGTTTTATTCACAGACGAATATAGGTTTGATTTACACCCGGAATCCCGTCGAATAAGGGTGTGGAGAGGATCTGGAAATGTGGAACGCTTAAGACATATTCAGGAAGTGTACACATACAGAGGTGGTACAATAATGTCATGTGGAGGAATAATTATTGGCGGCAGAACCGAACTCGTTTTTCCAAATCATTTCCTAACAGCTCAGCTCTATCTGGATAGCATCCTTCAACCCATCGTGCCTCCATTTGCTGTGCTGTTGGTCAAAACTTCCGCCTAATGCATGATAATGCCCGTCCACATGCCGCAGGCACCGTAACCAACTGGTTGGATAACGCGGAAATTAAAGTTTTACCATGGCCAGCACAATCCCCAGACCCGAATCCGATAGAGAATGTCTGGGATATGCTCCAACGAAGAATTACTCTACATACAGACAACACTCACAATGTGTTTAAATTCCCAGGAGCTTCTGGCAGCAGAGTGGGCATGTTTACCACAAGGATACCTTGACAATCTCATTTTGTCTATGAGCAATAAATGTAGAGCTGTAATTACTCAACATGACGGTCATACTTTGTATTATACTTTTTCTCACATGCTCAGAGGTTTTTGAAAAATTCTTAAATTAGCTTTCAGTATATATATATATATATATATATATATATATATATATATATATATATATATATATATATATATATATATATATATATATATATATATATATATATAATCTTCTAGGTTTTTTTAATAAAACATTCCATTTTATGTAATATTAAACACTTACCTATACCATACATCTTTTTTTTCTTCTTAAATTAAATCAAGAAAAAAAGACGTGCATTTAAAAAAATATCCCTAGACTTTTCCGATGTGTTTATATATCTGGTGATGTCCCACCACCTATGCCATGGGCTCTCACGTCTATTTCTCGTTATTTCGAATTTATGTCAAACAGAGATTGTGTAGGTTAAAAAGGACTAAAAACTAAAATTATTTTCAAATATATAGGTGATCCAAAAAAGTATGACACCTCAAAGTTATGTTTTTCTTATGGAACACCCGGTATTTGACAACGTGTTTGATTCCTAAGGGAAAATAAGATTCACTTACTCCAAGGATCCCTATAACTAGCTATTGCGGTTTCGCAGATATCTTAATTTTTCAACGAATGTGAGGTTTTCGACAAAAAAAGTTCTTATCTTCATTGTCAAATGATATCGTAAAAAACTGACAAGCTTTTGATGGTGGATTTGGTACTTCGTTAACTTCTGTAGTCAATATTTTGCAATACTCTACAGGGCGTTAAAAATTTTTATTATCGGCTCATTCCAAGCAGATTATTTCATTTTTTTCAAATGAAACACCCTACATTTTTTTGTTGCATTTCATAGAAAATAATTCCTTTTCGTATGATACTAGGGTTCCCTATGCCCAAGTGCAGCGATTCTGGCGCTATTCACACTTTTGTTATTGTTTACACATGCCAAGTTGATTATTGTGCTCATTTCAAATGGTATTTTATAGGCTAATCTAAAGCGATATTTGATTGCCTTAAAAACTACATGAGGCTATTTTATGGCTAACTGTAACCGTTTTTGTATAGATAAGACTTTTCCCTTGATAACAAATTTTCTGCATCGGATATTGAAATGAATGAAACGTACATGGTAACTGGATTGTACATATGCCTGTGACATTTGTCATTTCTTGACAATTCTTGTTGTGACTACATACTGCACAACTTCTAATTTTTTAATTATATTGCTGCCCTCTTTTGTAATTTTATAATTTCTAAAATTATTGTGTTTGAAATGAAAACGTATCCTATGCAGGAATGAATCGATATGATTCTAACTATTGGTGAATGTCAGGAAAATTGTTTACTCGCATAAAAATATCCAGCACGAAATCATTCATCCAGAAGAAGCTTTGAAAGATTCTTATGAGTTTTTTGAAGAACTGGCAGCGTAGCATATGAAAAGACCAATAAACAAGGTCCAGTTACCGGAAATGAAGAAAATGTGTTTGCGGTTATTGGATCCCTTATAGAAAATCCCCCCATAAGCCAGCGCAAAGGCAGTCAGGAAACGACGTTCAGCAGGCAGAGCTTTTGCAGAATAATTAGAAAACACAAATTTCATCCCTACCATATCCAATTAAATCAGTAACTTTCAGATGCTGACTTCAATCGACGACTTGATTTCTGTATTTGTGCATTAGAGATGTTGGATGAGGATGATAACTTTTTCTATTATGTGCTGTTTACAGACAAATCTACTTTGCATAGAAATGGCTTAGTAAACAGACAATTTTCATTACTACGCTGATGTAAAACCACATTTTTGCGCAGTATTAACCGTCAGAATCGTTGGTTTATTAATGTGTAGGGTGGAATATTATGGTCAAGAGTAATACGTCCTTACTTTTTCAATGGAGGCCTAAATGGAGATATGTTTCATAGGTTTCTTCGTCAAAGTTTGCCTGAAATTTTGGAAGAGGTCCTACTATCTATTATAAGGCGGATGTGGCTATAAGTGGAATATGCTTCGCCACATTTTCAAATCAGAGTGCGACAAGAACTTAGTAGACATTTTCACAATAAATTGTTAAGAGGAGGAGGTCTGTACCTTTGTTGATTTATTATGGCATTAATCTATGGCGTTCATTTCAAAATCGTCTTCAAATTCTAAGTCGGAGTCATCATCGTAAACAACAGTATTTTCAGATCCTTCATCTCTATGATTACGACGAGTGCATCACTTTTCTTTTAATAACTTCATTCTTAGTTTTCTGCGTTTTTGTCTGCCTTTTTTTATTTGCTTCAATTTCCGTTTTTTTTTTCAGGCATGTCAGTTAAAATTTGGCATTTTACTTTTTTTCGGCCTCTTGTGAAGGAGTCCTTGCTGCAGCTTGTGGATATGGACGAATCACTTCCGGGTAGATGAATGCAGCGGTAACATTTTGTGTAGACGGAATCGCGTTTGAACGGGATAGGGCAGAGTGTTGTGTGGATAGATTGGAGGCTGTCGTAGAAATGTTTGTGGTGGATGTTAGCTGTAAAGATGGAGCTTCTTGTGATGTAGTTGGTTAGTTATGTGGGCGATGAGTTACTGATGATGCCATGAATTCGTGCTCTTGAAAGATGTTCTCATTAAATTGCCAAATACCAGATACTCTAAAATCCGGATTAAATATTTATAGGCGTGAATGCTAAAGGGTATACTATTCCCGATTTTCAGCCACATCATAAATTGAAATAGGTTTTTCAAGTTGGCAACTCATCGAATCGGTGCATGCGTTGTTGTAATATGTCTGGTATGATCCAAATACGCTTAGGTCTAGCGGCTGAAGCTTGTGGCTGGTATGTGGAGAAATAGTTAGCCTAACTATTCCGTTTTCTTTTGCCAAAATTATTGCCTCGATGGTAATATGGCTCTCATGGTTATATAAGATTATATTTTTTTACGCTTTTACAACATTTTCTCAATTTACAAGCTGCATATTTAACTACACATTGTCCTGAAATCGAACCAAAGGTCTTAGTAAGTTATTTTTGTAACTTTTTGGTCCGCATATTATCACGTGGTTTAGGAGAACCGATTGGATCTCTTATGTGGCCAAAAATCCTTTAGATTTAAATACGGCTTTACATCTCTTAACTAGATTTCCAAGAAATTGACAAGGCTGAAAAACCAAATATTCGTTTAAAATTGAAATAACAAAATAGTCAAAATGCTAATTATAAACCAAGCCAAAATAATCAAAATACTAATTATAAGTCAATGATGCAAAATCCGCTACCTCAATTAACAAATTATCCTCATAACTCTCGAGCTCCTTTTAATCAAAGGCATAATTTCAATAACATACCGAATTTTCCCAAAAGAAATCAATTTTCAAATCAACATTCAAATGTTTTTAGATGTAAAAAAAGGAATTATTATAAACCTACACTGGTGAGTGTTGCTAATAGAAATATTTACCAAAATACAAAATATACGGTTCAAAAAATCAACCAAGATATATCGTCAGAATATAAGTCAATTAAAAACGACCCTTTTAAGGTATCCACGGTACAATTGCTGCAAAATCATATTACACATGTTCCTTTAGCTAAATAAAATCGCTTTAGAGTTATGCCCACCTCCGCAAAACGCAAAAAAAAACGGAAATCAATACAACTTCAAAATCAGAATTATCCGCGGGGCAATCGAGATCAAAAAAACGTCCCGATTGTTTAAATAAAAGAGATGACGGTCTTCGCCTTCCGATTACTTGGAAACCAATTATACCCTTATTACAAACGCACAAAAAGACAATTAATTCAATAGAGAATTTAACTGCCTGACTTGACTCAACAAATACCTCTAATTAGCATAATCCTATAAGTACCGTTACGAAAGCACCTGACTTAATAGACCACGACCTGACTGATTACACGATGACGAGGTAGGTAGACGAAACGTTACAAGAACTCTCAGACCTCTCTAGGGTTGAACACATCGTTGAGAGACGATCTACAACGAGATCGGGGAGTAGGCAGATTGAGCTAAAACAACACTATTGTTATCCACCGCTCTAAGTACTAGCCTGATTAGGGTCTTAGAGTGAATTTCCTTTCATATTTCCTTAACCTACTGAAGATGGCAAATAGGTCAAAAGTACAAAAAAAAAATCCAACTAAAATGCTATAAAATTTCTTTTAGAAAAGTCAAGTTGTCGATCTGAAACATCAGAATAGTTGATTTTTAAACAAACATTCTAAACAAAGGCTTGTTTTGGAGAACTAAATTGCAAGAAATGTGCTTAGCAAGCTCTTATACTTCTGTTTCAACAGCTGTTCTTCATCATTTCATTAAAATATTTTCAGAAAATTCATTTGGAATAGTCCTTTTCTGCGGTTTTATGGCAGCAGTTTAAATTGTAGAGTTTATGATTTAAATGTGTTATAATTTTTTAATTAACAAAATAAATTTGGAACGATTCCTCTCTTTAGTCAATAAATCGATAAACGGACAAAGTACATGCAACTGGTAGTAATAGTTCCCATGGAGCAAGTACGTTTTATTAGCGCATTTTCGTCAACTGTTTTCAAATCTTAAAAAACTCTGGACGCAGCAAGTGCGTTATGGCAGTGAGTTTTCATAAAACTATTTTCTAATAGCAATAATGTGTTTTTTTAAGAAAGCAGGCATCAAATATGGTTACCAATATAATCTATATAGTAAAAACAATGTGCCATGTTTCATCAAAATAACTTTATTGTTTGAAAATGTAAAAAAATTTCCGAAAGTAAACTTGAAGTGTTCCCGAAAAAAGTCGTTTCTTGGTCAACCTTATAGGTTAATAGCAAATTGGGTTATTTAAATATTAAGCATTTGATCAAAATTCGCTACCATAACGCACTTACTGCGTCCAGTTTTTTTTTCTTACAAACATGCATTATATTTCGATGGAAAATGCAAAAATGCAATAACATAAGGCGTGTTTCATTAAAAAAAAAGAAAATTTGTATCACCAACGACTTATGGGCCACCCTGTGATTGCAGAAATAATTTTTTAAGATGTAGCTTAAGACACCCTATAATTTATATATACAATTTTTTTCATATCTTGTATAATAACAGATATATTGAGCTTTATTGATTTTTTTTACGAAAATTCTATAAAAATTATATACCATTAATCGATAAACTCTATAGCTAAGACTACTGCCAAGCATCAGAGAAAGGGTCTATTTGAAATGAATTTTCTGGAAACATTTTATTAAAATGAAGGACAATGACGGTTGAAACTAACACTTCAGGGTTTGTAAAACATTTTTCTTGAGACATTTTATTTCCATAGCCCGTATTAGATTCAATCGTTTAAATCGCAACTTAGACGTTTTGTGAAAAACCCCAATTAATTTTTCTTTAAATGCCTATAACGTTTTTGTGTTTTGACCTACAAAGCTAAATTTTGGTATGTAGCTTACCTAGAAGGATGTAAACCCCCGTATCAAATTTGGTTGCCCTTACGTTGTTAATTCCGGAGATATAATTTTTTTCGAAAGAAAACACAAAATTTTCCGGGAAAACCTGGACCGATTTTCCTGGCTAACGAACTTATCTAAGCCATTTGCAAAATTTATTCACCAAATTTAACCAAAATCGGTCTATCATTTTTTGAGTTATCGGTGTGATACATACATACATACATATATATATATATATATATATATATATATATATATATATATATATATATATATATATATATATATATATATATATATATATATATGTATAAACATATAAAAATTTAAACTGACCCCGGATATGTGTTCTGGGGGGCCTAATTAGCGCTCATTTGAAGAAATTTTTTCAAAATTCAAAAGTCGGAATCTCCACATTAGTGAATTTTTTTTAAGAAAATTCACTAATAAACTAAGTTTCTCTCAGTCAATGTAATAAAACTTTGGTATGTAGCTAACACCTTATAATGGAACATGTGTACAGAATTTCATTAGGCCAAATTTATTGTCTTTGAAGATACAACTTTTTACTTTTACAACGCGCACTGTCCAGACTTTTATTTAAGTATAATTCTGAGATAATAATTCAAATCTACAGGTACGTCGTTACCAAACTAAATGGTAAATGGCAACGCAAACATGTGTTTACTGTTAGGTATATTAGTTACTATATCAATGGCTGGGTAACACTACACAGAAAATTGAAAGCGGTCTTGATCATTTGAAACTGCCCTACTATGAATAACAAAGTTTAATTTTCAATGACAATTTAAATATATGTCAAAAAAAAAACAACGTATAACATTTTTTTAAATCTTGTATAATAACAATTCTATTGAGCTTTGCCGTAGAAATGCCTCTCCCTGTATATATGTAAACATATAAAAACAGAATGTAATAACCTGGATATGGATTCTAGCGGGCCTAGTTTGCGCTCATTTGAAGAACTCTTTTAGTGGTTTTATTTAAAAAATTCATTAATAGAGAGGTATCGATGGGGAGACTTTGCAAAAATTTATCAAATGAGCGCGAACTTTTTATATGTTTATATATATATATATATATATATATATATATATATATATATATATATATATATATATATATATATATATATATATATATATATATATATATATATATAATTAAGTTTTTAAAGTCTATAATGTACAATGATTGAGTAGTTCTTATTTAGATAAACAAGTTCGGGACGCAGCAAGTGCGTTATGGTAGTGATTTTTTATTAAATGCTTCAAACTTGGACAACTCAGTTTTCGATAAACTTAGAAAGTTTAATTTTGGGGTGTAGTAAGGCCTTTCCCAAGGCAACGTGTCGGCCAAATGTTATTAAAATAGCTCTGTGATTTTCGGAAAAAATTTTTTTTCCGAAGAAAAAACCTCAAAATTTAAAAAACTCTTTTTTTATAAACTAAGAAAGTTGAATTTTGGTACGTAGTAAGGCCTTTCCGAAGGATCCACCATATTTTATTAAAATAGCTTTGTAATTTTCAGAGAAAAAATTTTTTTTCGAAAGAAAACTCAACATTTTCCCGGAAAACCATGTCTAATTTTCCTGGCTAACGAAATCCTCCAAGCCATTAATAAAATAAAGGCACTTGCCGAGTTTCATCGAAATCGGTTAATTATTTTTTGAGTTATCGGTTGGATATATATATATATATATATATATATATATATATATATATATATATATATATATATATATATATATATATATATATATGTGTGTGTGTGTGTGTGTGTGTATCCGTCTCATAACTCAAGATTTTCCGGGAAAACCTGGGCCGATTTTTCTGGCTAATGAACTTATCCAAGCCGCTTGCAAAGGGAAGGTACTCACCGAATTTTATCAAAATCGGCCCATTATTTTTTGAGTTATCGGTGTGATACATAATTTATATATATATATATATATATATATATATATATATATATATATATAAATTTAAACTGACCTAGGATATGTTTTCTAGGGTGCCTAATTAATTATTTGAAAAAACTTTTTCAAAATTCAAAAGTCGGTAACTCCTCATTAGTGAATTTTTTTAAAGAAAATTCGCTAATATATAGGATGTAATTACGAAGTTATATTTGGTAGGTAACTCTTTGACTAGAGCCTGTACAAAACTTCTAATATAAGCGTTTATTCTATTTTACACAAACTATTATAAAAAATTCTTGACGCGGTACGTTATGGTAGTCAATTTTCATGAAAATGTTTTTAATAGCGAAAATGTTTTTAATAGCAAATATGTTTTTTTTAAATGAAAGAAGGCATCCAATTTGGTTACCAGTATAAGTTATATAGTGGAAACAATGTACCATATTTTATCAGAATAACTTTATTGTTTGAAAAAGTACAAAAACTTCCCGAAAAAACTGGTCCGATTTTCCTGGCCAACGAACTTCTTCAAGCTTTTACCGACCTACTAAGATATAATTATATACAAAAAGCCTTTCGACAAAACTTGGAAAATTTATTTTTTCATGGAAAATTTCTTGCTTTTTAAAGAAAATGCTCTAATATATAGGATGTAAGTACGACTTACAATTACGAAGTTACATTTGGTAGGTAACTGTTTGGCTACAGCCTGTATAAAACTTCTAATATAACCCTTTATTCTATTCTACACAAACTATTATAAAAAAGTCTGGACGCGGTACGTTATGGTAGTGAATTTTCATGAAAATGTTTTTAATAGCAAATATGTCTTTTTTTTATGAAAGCAGGCATCCAATTTGGTTACCAGTATAACCTATATAATAAATATAAAGCAGATAAAAACGGAAACTAACACCGCATGTGGGTTCTAGGTGTCCTAGTTCGCCCTAAGTTTTTAAGGAATCGTTTGAAAATCCAAAATTGACCGAATTTTTTCTACGAAATTTCGCTAAAAATTATAGTGTGTTAAACCATAAACTCTTTAACTAAAACTGCTGTCAAAGCATCAGAAAAAGGTTCTATTTGAAATACATTTTCTGGAAATATTTTAGTAAAATGAAGGATGACTGTTGATGCTGAAACTTGAGGGTTTATGAAACACACTTCCTGCGACATTTTCTCTACGTAACACGTATTTATTTCAAGCTAATTGCCTAGAAGTTGCCGATTTTGGCGATTCAAATCGCGACTTTAACGTTTTAAGGGAAAAAACTATAAAATTGTCAAAGTATTTTTCTGAAGCTTCTTACCCTTTTGCGCAAAAAAACTTCATCTTTGTAACACAAAATAAATTTTGTTATCTTGTTTTTGTGTGTTTCTCTGGTCATAAGTGGTTTCTTTTTTCTTTAAATGCCTATAACATTTTTTTTAACATATATCTCTAAATTTTGGTACAAATTGACTTTTTATAATGTAAACCCGCGTACCAAATTTGGTTGCCATATTTTTGTTATTTCAAGAGATATACATTTTTTTCGAAAGAAACCACCAAATTTTTCGGGAAAAACTGGGCCGATTTTGCTGGCTAACGAACTTATGCAAGCCATTTGCAGAGGGTTAGATCCAAATTACCAAAGTTACTCACCAAATTTGATCGAATACGTCTCTCTCTCTCTCTCTCTCTCTCTCTCTCTCTCTCTCTCTCTCTCTCTCTCTCTCTCTCTCTCTCTCTCTCTCTCTCTCTCTCTCTCTCTCTCTCTCTCTCTCTCTCTCTCTCTCTCTCTCTCTCTCTCTCTCTCTCTCTCTCTCTCTCTCTCTCTCTCTCTCTCTCTCTCTCTCTCTCTCTCTCTCTCTCTCTCTCTCTCTCTCTCTCTCTCTCTCTCTCTGTGTGTGTGTGTGTGTGTGTGTGTGTGTGTGTGTGTGTGTGTGTGTGTGTGTGTGTGTGTGTGTGTGTGTGTGTGTGTGTGTGTGTGTGTGTGTGCGTGCGTGCGTGCGTGTGTGTGTGTGTGTGCGTGCGTGCGTGCGTGTGTGCGTGTGTGTGTGTGTGTGTGTGTGTGTGTGTGTGTGTGCGTGTGTGTGAGAGAGAGAGAGCGCGTGCGTGTGTGTCGCGTGTGCGTGTGCGTGCGTGCGTGCGCGTGTGTGTGCGCGTGGGTGGATGCGTGCGTGCGTGCATGCGTGCGTGCGTGTGCGTGCGCGCGCGCGTGCGTGTGTGTGTGTCTGTGTGTGTGTGTAATGAAACTGACCCCGAATATGGGTTCTCGGGGTTCTAGTCTGCGCTCTTAAAAAATATTTCAAAATTCACAAGTCGCGATCTCTTCATTGGTGATTTTTTTTAAAGAAAATTAACTAAAAACGATTAAAAAAAGTTGTGAGGACAATATCCCGTATTTTCAAAACAAAACAACATTTGTGAATTATGTGTAAGTAAATGATACAAAATATTTAAAATGTAGAATCTGTGCCTGCTACGTCAGTTGTTGGCCTATTAGGCCACTGGTTACTAACATAAATTCGTTGAAATTGGGATAACCACATAACCTCTGGTTAATTTTAATTTTGTGGCTAAGAAACCTAGCATGGTCCCGAGACAGTGCCCGTGGCACTTTAATAATATGAGGTAAATATAACTTTAGTTTTATTTAAGGATTTAAAACATAAATCGCCTATATTTGGCTTTTTAAGCAAAGTGTTATTTTCATTGAGGGACTGCAGGCGAGTATACCGTGGTCGAACTGAGCCAAGTCACCTATAGTTTTTTTTATAGAAGTGTGAACCTATTTATACATTATTAACATTTTACAACTTCTTGTGCTGCCTTAACTTCAGCAAGTAGAAAACTAAAATTTGAGCTAGATAGTTTTAGACTACATACATCTGCAAGACTAGATTCTTTAGCAACCAGCTAATGTAACCATCCTTCCATAATCCGCGAGATGACCTAACTTACCAACTATCGAACATATGTGCGCAATTATAGGTAAAAGGCTAAATTGGTTGCAGTTTATCATACTAGATGGTCAAACTTATTGTGTTGCCTACCTATAACAATTAGAAAACCTACTTTTCTTGCTAGATAATGCCAGCCAGATACATACAGCTGCAGTTACTGAAGACTTTTAGCAAGGGGCTAATGAATGGTAGACTGAAGATCAACCCAGGCTTCAGGGGCCACTGCAAAATTCAGGAGATCGTGAAGGAACCCATGCTTGAAATGAGGTCAGACTTCGCGAGCCCGCGAATGTGCAGGGAAAACAACTTCACAGTGGAAATCCCTGATCGCGGCGCATGGCGGGAGGAGACGCCGGGCATACCACGGGACGCGCTCGTCTGGTTCACGGACGAATCTGGCGGGGAGCGTGGGACGGGGGCAGGTGTTTACTCGGAAGGACCGAGGGTAAGTCACAGTATTTCCCTCGGAGCCCATGCAACGGTGTTTCAGGCCGAGATGTACGCCATCCTGCACTGTGTGCGGGAGAACAAGAGGAGGGGCTACACCAACAAGCGGATCCTCATAGCCACAGACAGCCAGGCAGCCCTTAAGGCACTAAGTAGCCCACGGGTAAATTCCTGGCTGGTGAGTGAGTGCCGAGACGACGCGAGCGACCTGGCTGGGCAGAATGAGGTGACCCTCATCTGGGTGCCGGGTCACTCGGGGGTCAAAGGCAATGAAGAAGCTGACAGTCTCGCGAAGAGAGGGTCAGCAAAACCATTTATGGGACCAGAACCGGCTCTGGGCGTGTCAAAAAGCACTGCCAGGGGAGCCATTAAGTCCTGGGTCAGAAACCAACACAAGGTGTACTGGGCGGACTGTCCAGGGCTCAGACATGGGAAGTCAATAATTGACGGACCCAGTTCAAAGAGAGCTGTGGAGCTGCTAAACCTTAGCAGAGGACAGCTCAGAAACACAACAGGTCTCTTGACGGGACACATGGCCGTCAAGAAACACCTACATAAAATGGGGCGGTTCGAAGGGGACCTCGCATGCAGACTCTGCGGCGAGGGGGAGGAATCAGCCCAGCACATCTTGTGCGAGTGTATAGCTCTGGACCGGAAAATACAACTGATCTACGGTCACTCTAGACCGGAGACAGAGCAATATAAAACTTCACCCTACCAATCGCTCAAGGCACAGTGATTTTGGAATGGGTGGAGTAAGACTAGGGGTATGCACAATCAACCAAGGGTTGCGGTGCTATCGGGGCGGCAAGGCCGCGGACGAGCCCTGAGGGGGAAAAAAAAGGGGCTAATGTATAGCCATTATATTATTTTATTTATCTGACCTATCACATATAGAACATATATGGGATATTATAGGTGAGAGGTCGAATTCCGTTTGTAATAGTGGACGTGTAGAGTCTACGTTATGCGGTTAAAATAGCTTGTAAAACATGCCACAAGGATACATTGATCAGCTTATCCGCAGCATGTCTCGAAGCTTTAAAGAACGCCAAAACGATTTGCGCGGAGGTACTTCTCTATTGTTTTCTAAAATCCTTCGATAATTTTGCTTGGAAATGTTACGTCCATGTCTGTGTGACAGCGCATATTATTATTTCTCTATTAACAGTTAATGGAAAATTAAATTTGAATCACCCTACCTATTCATTAGAATTTCCATTTTTCCCGGTCTGCTTCGTCTTTAGTGAATTTCCGTAGAAAAAATTCACCAATGGGGAGATCCCGACTTTTGAATTTTGAAAAAGTTTTTGCAAATGAGCGCGAACTAGGACCCCTAGAACCCATATCCGGGGTCAGTTTCAATTTTTATATGTTTATATATATATATATATATATATATATATATATATATATATATATATATATATATATATATATATATATATATATATATATATATATATATATATATATATATATATATATATATATATATATATATATATATATATATATATATATATATATATATATATATATATATATATATTTGTGTGTATCACACCGATAACTCCAAAAATAATGGGCCGATTTTGATAAAATTTGGCAAGTCCCTTCCTTTTGTACATGGCTTGGATAAGTTCGTTAGTCAGGAAAATTGGACGAGGTTTTCCGGAAAAATTTTGAGTTTCGTTCGAAAAAAATTAAAAAAGCTATGATAACCAAATTTGGTAGGTAGATTTACGATATAAAAAGTAAACTACAAACCAAAATTTAGATTTCTATGTTACAAGAAAAAGAAGTTATAATAAAATATTTTGTGCCAGATCATTTCTATGAAAATTCACTACCATAAGGCACTTCCTGCGTCAAGGCTTTTTACTTTAACGTCGGTGTATTTTCGCGGCTATGGCATTCACCGACGCCAGGGAGCAGCTTTACCACACTGCCTTGGAAATTTTGCCGAACACCTGCATTTCTGTAAGGAGGGTAGGTATCTTTAACGCGCCCAACATCGCATGGATACGGGACCGACGGATTTACGCCCACTTCAAAGGGCGAAACCACATTTAACTTGCTCAAATACAATGCCAGAACCTCGATTGATGTAAATTTGTTACAGTATGTACTGAAAAAGTGAAAGAGGATCCCTGGGAATCAAACCCGGTACCCTTCAGTTCAGAAGCATAAGTTCTTACCCCTGGAGTCACCCAGTCTTCATCAATAAGATTAATATTAATTAGTGTACAGTACTAATTATCTTAAAATAATCTGCTGCCTTTGATAGACCCTCCGATACTTAATGCATAATTTAAAAAAACTTTTATTGTGTACCCATATTTAGTTTTTCATAATAATTATATAATGTGTTTTGCAAATAAGCGTAGCTGGTGTTTACATTTTTAAGCAAGGATATAATCCAAATAAAACTGGGAAATTTTAATATATGCCATTTCATAAGGTCTAATAGATTCATTCATTCCAAATATCGCTGACTCTGATCACTAAGTGCTGAATATCTATTTGACTTTTTGAGCAAGAATACCAAAACCAAATCAAGTTCCGTTTTACGCAACTTTTACTACATTGTAATTGTATTCTAATAGCACATATATATATATATATATATATATATATATATATATATATATATATATATATATATATATATATAATGTATTATATAAAGGACAATTTTAAAATGAGTGAGTTAAAGAAAAACAGAAGCATTTGAATAAACCAGTAAAGGCTACCCCAACACTGTTATAGCCCATTTCCAAAGCCTTTGTCCCAACTCGAGATTTGGCTTGTCAAGCCGAAAAACCCCGCTTTGAAAAAATGGCCGATATGTTAAAATAAGTGGATTTAAGATAAAATAAAAAAAAGTCTGGACGCAGCAAGTGCGCTATGATAATGAATCTTCATAAAAATGTTTTAAATAGCAAATATGTGTTTTTTTAAGAAAGCCGACATCAAATTTGGTTACCAGTATAACATATATAATAGAAACAATGTACCATATTTCATGAAAATAACTTTACTGTTTGAAAATGTTAGTGCTTTTTTTTACTAAAAAAGAGAGAATTCACTAATACCCTTTGAGTTGTGGGAGTCAGAAAGCCGGGAAATTTGAAATATCGATACATATATTAAAATATCGTATGCAACTAGTTATACATTTATTATAAATATAGTAAAAACAATGTGCCATGTTTCATCAAAATAACTTTATTGTTTGAAAATGTACAAAAATTTCCCAAAGTAATACTTAAAGTGTTCCCGAAAAAACTCATTTCTTGGTAAACCTTATAGGTTAATAGCAAATTGAGCTATTCAAATATGAAGCATTTGATTAAAATTCGCTACCATAACGCAATCGCTGCGTCCAGAATTTATTTTCTTACAAACATGCATTCTATTTCGATGGAAAATGCAAAAATGCAATAACATAAGGCGTGTTTGATTAAAAAAAATAAGAATTTGTATCAGCAATGATTCATCGGCCACCCTGTGATTGTAGAAATATTTTTTTAAGATGTAGCGCAAGACACCCTATAATTAATGTATACATTTTTTTAATTTCTTGTATAATAACGGATATATTAAGCTTAATGATTTTATACGAAAATTCGACAAAAATTATATACCATTAAACGATAAACTCTATAGCTAAGGCTACTGCCAAACATCAAAGAAAGGGGTATCTAAAATGAATTTTTTGGAAACATTTTAGTAAAATGAAGGACAATCACGGTTGAAACTAAGACTTCAGGGTTTGTAAAACATTCTTCTTGATACATTTTCTTTCCATAGATCGTATTAGATTCAAGTTCTTTGCCTAAATTTTGCCAATTTTGACGTTTTAAATCGCAACTTTGACGTTTTGAGGAAAACCCCAATTTATCTTTATTTAAATGCCTATAACTTTTTTGTTTTTTGACCTACAGAGCTAAATTTTGGTAGGTGACTTACCTATAATGATATAAACCCGTGTTGCCTTTACTTTGTTAATTCGGGAGATATAATTTTTTTCAAAAGAAAACACAAAATTTTCCGGGAAAACCTGGGCCGATTTTCCTGGCTAACTAACTTATCCTAGCCATTTGCAAAAGGAAGGTATTCACCAAATTTAATCAAAATCGGCCCATTCTTTTTTGAGTTATCGGTGTGATACACACACACACACACACACACACACACACACACACACACACACACACACACACACACACACACACACACACACACACACACACACACACACACACACACACACACACACACACACACACACACACACACACACACACACACACACACACACACACACACACACACACACACACACACACACACACACACACACACACACACACACACACACACACACACACACACACACACACACACACACACACACACACACACACACACACACACACACACACACACACACACACACACACACACACACACACACACACACACACACACACACACACACACACACACACACACACACACACACACACACACACACACACACACACACACACACACACACACACACACACACACACACACACACACACACACACACACACACACACACACACACACACACACACACACACACACACACACACACACACACACACACACACACACACACACACACACACACACACACACACACACACACACACACACCACACACACACACACACACACACACACACACACACACACACACACACACACACACACACACCACACACACACACACACACACACACACACACACACACACAC